>SRLM01000203.1:0-147017 GCA_015708895.1 Populus ilicifolia | reverse complement strand
TATATATAATTAGAGGTTCTGCTTGAAAAGGGGGTTTTATCTACATTCCTTTGGAAGAAGTAATAGCCAATAATCAATTAAGGGAAGTCTCTGTTAAACATTGTGTAAACCTTGACCTTTTTTTATAAGAAAAAAATATTTGACAATAATTAATTTAATTAACTGTAAAAAATAAAATGTTAAATTCTTTGAAAAACATAAAAAAGAGCAGCTTATTGAAGACTCCCTCATCTTTTTTTCAGACACTGCTTCACCACTAAAAAAATTTACTAAAATAATTCAAATGTTATTGGTAAAAACTATATGACAACACCAAAAAAAATTATATGCTTTGCTAAAGAAACGACTCATTAAGCGAACCAAACAAAACATCATAAAACAAGTATCCCGTGACCACATTCAATCAATTAATTCTATTCAATTTAACAAAGAATAATAAATAAAAAACTCAAGATAACTCTATTAAGAAAAAAAATATAAAAAGCATATAAAAAAATAGTGGAGCCCAAACTCTAATAAAATAAATACTTAATCAAAAGAACATTAGTTTAAAAAAAAAGTTAAAAAAACAGAAAAAGCTCAAACGAATTTTTTAAATTTGAGTTAATCTTCTTATAAGCATACAACACATCAAATGCTAGACTTAAGATCAATGAAGTAACTAAATTTCAAACCAACTTAATGTTGAAAAAAATAATAATAATTTTAAAAAGTTACCAAAGCAAAAGAAAAAAATTAAAATTAAAATAATAAAGAAAAAATCTAATAGAAAAAAAACTTGAAAAATGATGAAATAGACAAAAAAAAATCAATCTTAGAAATTATCTCAAATTAGACAAGTATAAATTAAAAAAATAGGGACCAAATCTAAATTATTTAAAATGAAAAAAATAGTTATAAAAAAACATGAACTAAATTAAAAAAAAAAAAAACAAATAGAGGCTATCGATGCCACATCAGAGCTTTATTTGTGACACAAGCTGTATAAGAATGGAAGGGAGGACGGGGAAAATAAAATACCATCCTAGAACCTCATGTTTTTATCACCTTAGCTAGCTATACATGTCATTTAAAGACAACAAAATAGTTGATGCACTGACATGTGCACAACATGCATTAACCATATATTTTTTTTAATATTTTATATATGTTAAATTATCAAATTGTCATTCACTTTATGCGATCGTGTTTTTATCATCTTAGCTTGTCGTACATGTCATTCAAAGACAACAAAATGATTAATGCACTAACATGTGCACAACACCCCTTAACCATATTTTTCTAAAATATTTTATACATGTTGAACTATCAAAGTATCCTTAATTCTAAGCGATGAGGAGGAGGAGGAGGAGGATATAATCATTCAATTAGAAATTTACCCTCAACTCCTTTAAATAGATAGAAATCTTCTTTTTTTTTTTAATTTAAAGGCAAGCATGTTATTTTACTATATATTGAAAGGAGAAATGACAAAAAAAAAACCAACACATTTTATGTAAGCTTTATAATTTTTTACTTTTAAGGTTGTTGTAATTTCATTATTTACAAAATAAGGGAAAGTCTTGAATTATCCTTGATCAAATTCAAAACATCTAAATGGTATTTCACTCTCAAATAATAGCATAAAAGGGTTTCTTTTTTCTTTTTTCTTTTTGTTAAAGGTGAAATGATAAAAACATAATTTGTGTCCATAGTGAAATGTGTACAGAGAAATATTGTCTTTACAATCCCTTCCAAATTGTTTTTTAATTTATTCTTTTTAATTGTGGGATTGTTACAGGATGGATATTGGCTTTTTTTACAAAAAAAAAAAACAAAACAAAACAATCAAGTGTTCTATTTATGTTTGAAAAAAAAAATTAACATCGAAACGGGAGAAGAAAACCTTAAATGATGCTAAAAGACCCCTAAGGTTTATGTTGTTTTTGATAACAGAAATCGGTGTTTCGCTATTTAATAATGTTGATTTGGATGGACAAGTTTTACGATTTCTAGGGCTCTATCTGATTTTGGTTCATTAATTAACGTTTCTTTTTGTGCTGTTATTAAGGTTTTCCATGCATAAACTTTGCCTTTTATTTTCCGAATTCATGATTTTCAATGTGTGTGGAAGGACGTCGTTTAAGATGCAGAAATCACGGTTCTTAGATCTCCGAATTGATGATTTCAGATTGGATAGAAGAGAGGGATGCTGGAACATTACTGCATGTATCATCAATGATGATGCTCAGTACCTTGTTGTTTCTATTGGAAAATGTGGACATTTCCCGAATTTGAAGAAACCCAAGCTAAAACCAAATTATCAATAATGTAATATGGCAAAATTAGAATCAAACAAAAATTTGACCAAAACACAGAAGAACCAGTACTGTCCTTACAGTCGAACCCATGGAGTGAGTTGCTTGATGCCTAATGGTGCTTGAACGCACAACCTCTTAGGATATAACCGAGTTTTTTCAATGGCCATCAAAGGTGCTTCAGGAAACAAAAACTGAGCAGTCGAGGGCTTCAAACCCCGAAGAAATAGGGTAAGAAATCAGTTCGCCACCTTCGTAGATGTAGAATTTCTATACAAACGCTTGCCCTCTATTGTCAATGTACCACGCGCGCCAAGCTTGTTCCTACAAGTCATGCCACCTCCCCAAAGCTTCCCCAACACGCACTCTATCTCCACGCCTGATACTGAACCTAAACTCCGAAGATGAATCCCTGTTTTGTAGCATTTTTAATGTGGGGGCCTGGAACACGAGCACCACTGTCGATCCCAAGTTGAAAGCAGCCACCTAAATGGAGCAATCATTGAAACCATGAAAATCATCATCTTCAAATGAAAAGATTCAGAATAATCAAATTCTCATGGTGACTATTATGCTTGTTCCATCCTTCCCATACAAAAGAACAGGTAGGGGAAAAAAAAGGATTCCAATTAGCTAGGTTGAAAAGAATGGAAGAAAAAAAAAATTGGGAAGTAGTGCCCCTTATTTAACCATAGCTGTACTACTTGCAAGGATCATTCTCAAAATACAATCTATATGCATTACTAACCTCAGCCCCTTTCTTGAGACTTTTACCAACCCCTTCAAGTGCATATACTCGTTCATCTGGAGGTTCTGAATTCAGTATCTTTTGCCTTCGCTGGTTTGTTTGAAGTTCTGGTTCAATGAAGAGCTGTACAACATGCAAGTTTAGACTAATGTCAGCTGAAGGCATCCCATTAGAGACACACTAGATTTCTGTTATTGTGTTGCATTACCTTAATTGACCCAATATTTGTAGCACCAATTGCAGCAATAGCCATGAATCCTCCTTCCCACAAACCTTCAAGCACAACCTGATAAGAACAAAACAAAGGCAATGAATGAAACCCCAGAGACATCCATGAAGATGAGGAGAGGCTAGCTAAGTAGAGCACACTCGAGACTAAAAAACTAGAACATCCAAGAAAATTCTGTCAGGCTATTTTGATCAAGCCTGTAAACTGAACTACCACAGCTAAAAAGGTTGAAAGCTTACCAATATGTACCAAATGTGGGGAAGTTGTAGATCATGGAGCATATTGGCACATTACATGGTAACAAAAGATTTGACCAACAGATGGACAGAGAGTGAAAACACACATTCACAAATTCATGCAGAAAAGGTGCTAGGCTCTGGTTCTTTCTATCAAGCTACTGTCCAGTAAAGTTTTTGTTAATTTTTAATTGTGAACATAAGAATCAAATTTCCAATACATATATAAATTATATGCAAAAGAGAGTTTTATGGCATGCATGATGTAGCTCTTCACCTCTCCTCCACCATCTTATATAACATTCTAAAACTTGACAACTAAATACCTCCAATCCAACAAGATTAAGGACAAGCGTAGAAGATTAAAAATAATGTTGAAGCTACTATACTGTCAAATCTTAATGTTAAGTACAAAAGATACAAATCAGGATTACCCTTTCATTCTGAACATAAAGATTTCTGATGGTTCTTGTAGCTCGTTCATTCACGGGAAATAGATGCCCTACATAATAACTGAAAAATTAGCAGCATAAAGTCACATTAATTATATATTAATGGAATAATAGAGACATGCGTGAATATCCAACAAAAATTTTTGACCACGTATATCACAAATTGCACAGGTGCCAACATGCTCTTCCTTATGTGCTTGGTGACTGCTACAGCTATTTAGACAAATTTATGAATGTGCACCTCTAGAACCAAAACCAATCTGTTTCATGTGCCATATACACTAAAAGATTAAAATCCTCCTCATACTCATGGTAACATGCTGGTCATTATGGCTATCCATCCTCCTGTTACTGATTGTTGTGGCATCCTCCCACAGGATGCCATAATGTGCAATTTAAATCTTTGATTGATGTCACCAGTACAACCCAAGCAACTGCATTTAGCACAGTTCCAAGGGAATTTGACCAGAAAAAGTATTTGTCCGTTGATCTAGTGAACCTATTGAATTAGAGTTCTTCCTATTTCTTGCTAGGTGTGAATTTCAAAACAACATTCTTGAAAGGACCAGTATGTCATATGAAGCACTTCACAGCAACTAACAAATAGAAGGCACTGGACACACTACAAAGACATGATTTGTGATTTCTCATGTGTGCAAATATATCAATACAATGCCAAGGATTTTATCTCTACAGCATTCCTGATGGTAGATAAGCTGCCCTCTCTCCCTCTTTCCTCTGCATTGTAAATGTGCAAACATATTCTTCACCATCCTTTTGCAATTTTCAAAGGGACATTGCTGTCATGTTCTCAATTTTATATCACATCTCATCAATTAAGTGTGAAAAAAATATATCTTATGGGAGCCTAAGCAACCAGCAGATTAAAAATTATACAGAACATTCTAATCAAGAGAAGAGAAGCGAATGCAAATCTCATTTGAAGGCCAGACATAATAAACAATGACACAAAGTAGCCAAAAAACTGAGTTTCCTAAGCAGAAACAAGGCTAATTGGATTGCATGAAAAATGCCGGCAGACAAGAAGCACAATAGATTGATAACTATAAAGAACCTTCTAATAAAAAGAAGAGAAGCGGATGCATGTCTAATTTGAAGGGTAAAATTAATAAAACAATAACACAGTGTATCCAAAAACTGAGTTATGCAAGTAAATAAGAAGTTGATAGGATTACCTGAAAAATGCCGGCGGACAAGAACATTCCAATCAGCAGGTGAGTGTATCAGATGATAGTCTCCAGGACTCAAGTATATTACACAGTAGTAGAGGCCTTTTGCTGGACTGCAATCAAATTTTAATGCATGCACCAATTTAACATTTGTTTTAGGATCATATTGCCCATGTATAGCAGAAAATCTGACAGGGAAAGGACCATAGAGCTTAACATAAAATCAATCATCTTCTGCAAAGCCCAAAGCATCAATAGGAAACCTTGATTTCAAAATCTTAACCGCCCCAGGAAACTTCATGCAAGAAACATGGTACTTATTCCAGGTTGCAATAATTTCGTGAATTCCATATGCATATTTTTTTTTTATTCATGGATGGAACCATCAACATTTATCAAGCAAATGAAAATGCATCAGAGATCCGTAACATGTGGATGTAAATAAAAAAAAAATATGAAAGTCCGCTAGCATCTTCTGTAGCTAATGACATCACAACCTAACAGAAGATCTAAATGCATTGCATGAAAAGTGCAATACAAGCATCACACATATTAAGATGCTCCAGTCAACAAAGTTTTAATCTCGAAGATGAATGAAAGCCAATAATTCCATGTGACACTATAAATTTAATATGCATTTCAAGATTTTGAAATCATGCATAAATGGTAAAGGCACATTTCTGGCACAGAGGCGCTTTAGGAGTGACATTACTGTTCACTATTCTTAGGTTCTAACGAAATTGTTCATGGATTCTTAACATTCCCCATCTCAATCCCAAATCCCAATGGCATTTTCTCATGAACAACATAGCTCCTTAGCTAAGATTTCCCATGAAATCTGGAAAGTATTAACTTCATTGAATTACAAAGAAAATAAATTTTGTAGTAAGAAAATATGGCTATATTAAATGTATTTGCAAATTCTAGAAGCATGATATCCATTACTTTTAGGTTAATCTAAAGAAAAGTGCTTAGTAATAATCCATGTCAGTTTCGCAATGAAAATTCAATACATTTACATAAAGTGGGAAAAAAGGAAACAGGTTAGTACGTGAGTACCATACTGACACAGTGTCTCTGATTTTAGGAGAAGCCAATGAAAATCTCCACCATGACTTCTTGTTCTTCTCTTTGAGATTTCCTTGCTGTTCACTACTCTCCTTGTGCATATCCCCTTCAGTTATCACGGGAAGCAAGGAGCTAGCACCAAGAAGAGAAGAAACAGAATAAGAAAAACCTTTGACTTGCTCAATCATAGTCCCTGAGCCTTTCAACTCTCCAAATCTTAGAACAGTACCATCCACAGGACTAACCTGAAGAAAAAATCAAACATATACAAGCAAGTTGTAAAACAATCAGCAATTGAAACAGCTTGGAAAACTAAGATGCCACAAGAAGCTTGTTACCAGTTACCAGACAATGTGGGTCAGGGTCGATGGGCCTGGAACCTTCTTTCAAGGTCCGAACAAAGAATTCCCGTAAAGAAGCATAGTTTTCAAGAGGCAGAGCTACTTCTTCTAAGTCTGATATAAACACAAGCTTAGAAATTTTCTCATGTCCTTGTTTTTAGTTAACAATTCACATGCTCTACAGTATCAATTAAAAAAATAACAACAAAACATGGAAGAAAGCACAGGTATTGATCAATAAAAGGGAGCAGAGAAACAGTAAGCAATCATACTTGAATGGAATGCACGAGCCCATGCTCTATGAACATGTGGACGCATCCACACAGGAAGTTCCTGAAATTTTGTTCCTTTAGCAAGTCATACAGAAATAGCAAAGCACCAATGCTATTGTAACACAATGGTGAAGGAAGTGATAGGGAAACAAGGAATTTATGTGGTCAATTCGAGGTTTTTTTTTTCTTTCAATCAGAGACCAGGCTGGCCAGTGCATAAAACCTATGCCATAACTGGATGTGTTGTTATAATATCAGAGGTAACTAGAGCCTGCAGCTAAAAGAAAAGGGTGAAGAATACTCACCACACTTGTCAAGGAACCGAAAAGTCTAGAAATGGTGCGTAAAGGTAACATCCTCAGAAATGACGCCTGATGTTGAGAAAGTAATAGGAATTAACAGAATTAGATATGAAATCACAGAATCTGATAATCGAAACAGATGTAACCATAAAAATAAAACGTTAAAGTATCAAAACTTAAATTTCAGGTCATTATATAAACGTAGTACTTTATGATCAGGTTGGAACTCAAACTCAATTCCTTTCTCCCGCGCCTCTTCGACCTGGCATCAAGAGGGAACGAATGCTGTAACAAAGAGTGTATAGATAAAAGATAACATAATGATACTCAAACTCTTAAAGAGCATGAACTAACACATATATTTGTAAGAAATAAGTAAAAGAGAGAGAATAATATACCTTCTTATCATCATAAAGCCGACGAGCATGAAGAGCACCAAGCATGAGTAAAGTGGCCACGGTTGCACCAGGTACCAGAAATATATTACCTGCACGACCATGCCCCCAATTAAAAAATACCAAATTATTCACTGTAAAAATTTGTGACCTCAAGAATCATTAGTTTATTCACTCTCTCTCGGAAAATTACAGTTCAAGTTAGAGTATATTTTTATAGTTCCGTCCAAGCAACCTTAAAAACTAGCTAACAAGCTAAACTGCAAGAGGGAGCCAAGATAGTTAAAATATTAATAATAATAATTGACAGTTTCCCTCTCTCTTTCTCCTCAATTTTCTCAAGAACAACGGGAGAATTACTCAATCAATTAACTAACCTCGGGGATTTCCACTGCTTCCATTGAAAGAAGCACGTACTTGAGATGCTGTTTGGACCCTTTTGAGAAGCGAAGTGAAGAACTGGCGTCGCTGATGGTGTTGGTTGCTCAGACTTAAAGAGTGAGCAAAAATAGGGGGTTTGTTGGAATACCGGAATTTCATTGTTGTTGAATTCTTTTGTTGGCAGTGATGTTTGTTCTGGTTAGGGTTTTGTGGAAGCTCACAGTGAAGCTGATGGTTTGATGATGGATGATTAAACGACAGGCGGCTGTTTTGATTTCGAAAGGAAGTGGGTTTCCTTTGTATCCGCGCATTGGCGCACACCGTTTCCGCGCTCGCTGGAAAATTTAATCATTTACTAGCTTGGGCCTGCAGGCAAAAACATTCTCCCTTTGCACAACCCATGCAATTTTACCATTTGCTTGGTGCTGAGAAACTCCATCGCTCTAACTTTATACATGTCATCCTGTTTCATGGTAGAAGACCTAAAGAGTCATTTGTTGTAATGTTCATGCATGTAGCAAATCACTTGTTGGAAAAAAAAAAAAAAACACCACCCATGCTAGTTAAGAAAAAAAATGAGGGGAAAAAGAGAAATGAATGTGGCTATATAGTTTGCACAAGTGCAGAGAAAAAAACTAGAAAATTGATTTAATTGATAAAATTAAAAAACCTAAACCGATAAAAAAATCAATTGAATCCATTAAAATATTTAAAAAAATATTCAGTTCGATTTGATTTCTAATTTTGATATATCTAAACCGGTCAACCCAACCAAATCAAATTGATTCGGTTTATAAATAAAAAAATAAATCAAGCACTTCAAGTCGCAGCGCACCTCCTTTTATTACTTTTCCTTTCAACAACCCTAACAAATCATTTATCTGCTTTTCTTTTCACACAACCACCTCCTCCACTCCAACTTTTTCGATTTTCATTCACTTTATAGTGACATAGTCACCCTCATTAAAAAAAAAAAACAATGACAAACTCAAGCAAAACCCTAGAAAAAAAGGAGAGGATTGTGACTCCTAGCAAATAACCTAATAATATCCATAGAAAATCCATTTGGATTCAGGCCAGTTATACCCCCAAGTTATACTCCCAGGACAAAGTCACTACCATCTACCAATTCAAAGAAGTTCTGGTATGCAGGTAAGGTTCTAGTCCAGTGGTGGAAGGGGTTTGTCCCCTTTCTCTGCACCTGAGTTCGAACCTTACCATGCATGTTTATCACCCCCGTGGTGCCTTACCTGTTCACTAGACTTACAGGATGTTCAGTGGGCCGTGTGGATTAGTCGTGGTGCGCGTAAGCTGACCCGGACACCCCACGTAAATAATAATAAAAAAAGCTCTGGTATGCTCTTCTTTGATATAAAGAATCATGAGTTTGATTCTATTCTCTTAAATTTTCTACTATGTGTGTATGTGGATGAAGAAAGATTAATATGGGTTGGTTTCTTTTATTATAACGTGTGACGCGGTGGAGAAAGGAAATGTAAATTTAAGAAGTTCCTTTGAGTTATAATCTTATTGTTCTTACAAAGCCAAAAACTAAGTCCGTTAAAAGGGGAATGAAAGGAAGAAATAAAAGCAGCTTTAGAAAAATAACTATAGGTTTTTCTGGTTTTGGACCTCAGAAATCAAACTGAAATCGGTTGGTTTGGACTGATTTTAATTTAATCTGAGTTTTTTTATCTTTTTTTATTTAATTGTTTTGGTTGTTTTTTAAAAGTAAACTGAAAATAATTATTCTTAGTTTGCACAAAATAGGCAGTGGCATTATAGTAAAAATATGCATGTGAAATAAAAAACAACGTTTCAAAAAAGAAAAGAAAAGAAAAAAGTTCAGTTGGCAGTAGCATGAAAGGCCATCAATGAAATACATTAATTTGCCGCAGCAGACGGAAAAGGTACTTCAGAAATCAACATATAAAAATGAGAAAATAAAAAAGCGCTGAAAAACAAACAATATCTTATAGATGATGTTAAATCAGCTTGTATTGTGAAAATTGCAAACCCAGACCTGAATTTTTAGTATTAATTAAAATTCAAATTTAACCTGAGAATATTGTAGGTTAATTAAAAAAATAAAATAAGAAGATATTGAATAGAATGAAATGAGTTTGGAAGATTAAAATAAAATAGATAAAAAACAATAAATAAAAAATACAGAAATACAAATAAAAATTAAATAGAAATAATATATGCAAAAAAAAAAGAGTACAATAATATAATTTAATGAAATTTAAAATAATCCAGCTTCAATTTAGCATAAACAAGTGAAGTGATGAAGTCTAGAAAATATTACCCAAAAAACATTAAAAAAAGTGTAAAGAATGGATACATTGGAAATTAATAAAATAATAATAATAATACTTATTATTATTATTATTATTATTATTATATCCAACCTTGGAGGGAAAGAAGGAGATAATGAAAGTTCTTCGTTTTCTTAAGCTTAGGGAAAACTAAAGATTTAGGGGGAAAGGTGTAGAATTTTACTAGAATAGACACTCGATTACTTGAAATTAGAAATATTTAGCAAGGGAAAAGTAAGATATTAGAAATAAAAAGCTAGAGAGGTGACGGAAGAAGAAGAAAGCTTGGAAAAATTTCGATTGATTAAATTATTGTCCGGTAAAGTACTCTAAGCTAATTTGAATCAATTATCAAGAAGTGTAATTAATTTTTTAATCCAGGATTCTCATGTGAGACTAAGGGGTTTTGTGGAATTATTATGGTGGAATAATATTTAAATAACTTAAAAATCACGAGTAATTGAATTGTTAAATTAAGTTTTTTTTTAATATAGAAAAGAAACATACAGGTGTTGGTAATATTATTTTAGTAAAAATACAAATTTTATAAAAGTTGATCTAATATAACATAATTGACTTGATGGGTCAAAATACAACTTGAATAATTAATAAAAAATATAGTTTGATTTGTAAAAATCCAAGACAATATTATTTTTTAAAAATAATTATTGAAACGATAATAAATTGAATTGTTACGGGCTAATTCAAATTAATTTGTCAAATCCATGACCTAAATCATGAAACCATAATAACCCTTATATAAAATAAATCAAAATAAATTATAAAGTTTATCCTCAATCAATTTAGGATTGAAGAATCAAATTTTTAAAAAATAAAAAAACTAGTTAATTTGTTAAACTTGTCATGGGATTGAGATAACTTCATTCATTGAAAGTAAAAAAAAAAAATCAAAATCAACTCAGTTTAACTTATCAAACCCACTATTAAAATAATAAAACCATGATCACCCTGTATAAAGAAAATCAAAACAAAATATGAAGTTCGGTTTTCAATATACTCGTTGTTAAAGGATTAAAAAAAACTCAATATAAAAACAAGACACAATAAAACAATCTGAATCTACTTGGGTTAGCCCATAAAACATGTGACTCGAGTTATAAGACTAGTATTACTTTATAGAAAGCAAATTAAAATAAATCATGAAGTCTAATTTCTAATTAACTTAATGTTGAATGATAAAATTAAAAATATATAAAAAAATACTTGAGTCAACTAGATTAGCTCACTAAACCTATGGCCTGAGTCACGAGACGGAGATAACTTCATTGAAAACAAATTGAAATAAATCGTGAAATCTAATTTCTAACTAATTTAATATTAGAGGATTAAATAAAAAAATATAATTTTTTAAAAAAAAACTTGAAGCAACTAGTCAAACTCGTGACACGGGTTATTAGACCTAGTTAACTAAATTTAAAGCAAATTATAATAAATTATAAAAGTTCAATCTTTAATAAATCAAATATTGACATGTAAAATTAAAAAAATATAAATTAAAAGAAAAAATACTGTTGAGATTAACGGTGTTTTGTGATATTTATTTTATTTTAAAATTAATGAAGTAATTAAAAATATCAAGAGATTTAAAAACTCTGTTACATATTAGGAGTCATGGGATATCATCCTGTTTGATTGAAAATAAATTACTCTGGAAAAATATTAATAACAAAAACATAAAAAGTTCATGGGCAGATATTAGCTAAATTATATTTTTTTTCACTGTTGTTTGTCTATTTAATAAACTAATTTGATCCAAATAGTAAAGCAATATCGATGTAAAAGGTTTTGAGAATTTTTTTTAATAAATTAAAAAAATTGAATATTACGTTCAATAATTTTTTTTAATTTTTTTACAATTTTTATTATTTTTTCATATTCATGAGTTTTTTAATTTGTTTAGTTTGATTTTTTATGTTTATTTAAATAATTGAAAGCCTCTTAAAAAGGTAAATTATTTAAAAAAATATTTAATAATAAAATTTTAAATTATTATTTTTGTATTGCCGTTACAAGAGCAGCTCCACTGCAGGAGCCAACGGGATAGTGAAAACCAAAAAGCTTTGCTTTTATTTATTAGTTTTAGTTTTAACAAATCTAATACGATATCTATATGAATAGTTAAAATGCATTTTCTTGCTCTAGAATACTATTTCTACACTTCTCGGTAGAACAACCAAAAGCAAAAGAAACTACATATATTCACCGGCCTACGTCTCTTTCCTTTGTTTCTCTCTTTAAAAACAGAACAAGAGAAAGAAAATGATTTTGCAGGTCTGAAAGCCTTGCATCTCAGCTTTTCTGTGGTTTGAAAAGGCAAGAAGTAATTGTCCTTCGATTAATTAATAATATCAGTTATGCCCTTGCTCTGTTAATTACAAAATATTCATATAAATAAATTTTAAATTTAATAGTTTTAAATTTGAACTTAAAATTATGTATTTTAACTTTCATACCATTTTATTATTTTTATATTTAATTTTATAAATTACTCATATTAATTTTATAATTAATAACATCATTATTATAAGTTTAATATAAAATATATTAAAATATATCTGACTATTTTAAATGGTTTTTTACCATTAAAATATACATAAACAAAAAAATAATATTTATATTATTCAAAAAGATATACTATATCATCTTCCATGCTTTAAAAATTGATTGTGGAATGTGATATACTTTTCGAGTGGGGTGAGGAGATTCTCTCTTCAAAAAAAAATATTTTTGAATTAATGATAAAATACATGTAAAGATAAATTATAAAATTAATTTGTTGATTAATGGTGATAAATTACAAAGATAAGAAGAATTATTTGATTAATTGATGGATGAAGAATAAAAATCCTGAGAATCATTAAGAGAATGATAATGGATTTATTGTCAGTTTTGAAAACTTGTTTGCAAAGAAGACAACTTCTTAACTATTAAGATGAATATCATAAAAAATTTAACAATCTTGTTTGTTATAAGATAAATATAATTGATATTCTCTATCAATTTATAATATTTATTTTGATAGTGATTATATTAATAAAAATAATAACAATAATGATAATCTCATCAATAATACATATAATATTGTTAGAAAATACATTTGAATACAAAACATGTTATATCTAAGATGATTATACATTTTAAGTTATATAAATTGTCTTTTCATAGGTTACCATAAAAAAATAAATTTATTTTCAATGTTCTTCCAACACCAAAAAATAGTTACATATCTATAATATTATATTTAAATATTTATATTATTTTTTATAAAATAAAAAATATATGAATATATGATATAATAAATTCTTTTTTATTCACCATCACAGTTTTTATTTCTTATTATTTTCTTAAAAATGATTAGATAACTATATTTAATATTCTGCATATGCTAGATAAATTTTTTAAAAAATTAAAAAAATAATGTGGGATTTTTAATTTATTTTCCATGACATAGTTAAAAATATTCTTTTAATTATTTTTTATTTTTTAGATATTATTAAACTTTAAAAAATAATTTATTTTTTAGAAATTCACAAAATTATTTTAAAAAAAAACTATTTTTCACAAACGATCGCCTTCATATATTTTTTAAAACCATCATGGTTGCAATTGGAAGAGCTCAAATTAGCAAATACGAGTCCGAGATCATACTAATTATTCTTTCAAATATCTTAAGTTTAATAGCAATTCAAATTAAAAATAAAATAGACTTTTTTTACCTTATATTTTGTCTATATGTCTCCTGCAACAAACTACAAGGGATGGTGTGGACGAGATAGGTCAAAACAAACGAAGGGAAAAAAAAAAAAAAAAAACACAAACCATGGCTTCAGTCGAGAATGATGATAGAGTGAAGTACGGAATCGTGGGAGTGGGAATGATGGGGAGAGAACACCTCATCAATCTCTACCATCTTCGCAGTCAAAACGTTGGCGTTGTTGCCATAGCTGATCCTCATGTTCCCTCCCAACAACTAGCTGTTGAATTAGCCCAATCATTTGGTTGGCATCTCGAGGTATTAAAATCATTGATCACACCTCATCTGTCAACTAATGCTAATTATCAGCCTCCTTTCCTTTGGACTAACATTGAAGTGACTTGAATTGAAGGTATTTTCAGGGCACCGAGAGTTACTGGACAGCGGACTTTGTGATGTGGTGGTTGTGTCCAGTCCAAACATGACTCATTATCGAATCCTCATGGACATTATTAACCACCCAAAACCCCATCATGTTCTTGTGGAGAAGCCGTTGTGCACCACTGTTGCGGACTGCAAGAAGGTAGTTGATGCTGCTAGAAGGAGGACAGACATGCTCGTGCAAGTTGGACTGGAGTATAGATACATGCCACCGGTTGCTAAATTGATTGAAGTTGTAAGGGGTGGAGCTGTTGGGCAAGTGAAAATGGTGTCAATCAGAGAACATCGGTTTCCTTTCCTGGTTAAGGTAAATTAGGCAACTAGTTTTTTGAAGTTACTGTTGTAGTAATTTAGTGTTTCTGACTACTGATTTTTATTAGGTTGACAATTGGAACCGGTTCAATGCTAACACAGGGGGGACTTTGGTGGAGAAGTGCTGCCATTTCTTTGATTTGATTAAGCTGTTCGCGGGTGCGAATCCTGTTCGAGTTATGGCTTCTGGAGCTATAGATGTTAATCACAAGGATGAAGTATATGATGGGAAGGTAAGTTCGTGTTGGTGGTAATTTGATAAAGATATCATAATTCATATGCCATATTTGGATAGAAAGTTGCAATGCTATTTATGGATCTATGTTTTATGAGAATTTAGAATGCTGCCGGACTTAGACATGCAATTCAATCGAGCTCTCTTTTAAATTTTTAATTCAAATGCGTAAGCAATCCCCTAAATTTCAGTATATTAACCTTTTTTAAATGAGTGTTCGAGTCTAACATGGAGTGGAGCTTAGTCTTAGACCTGGGCTTCGGTGGCTGACAGGTAAGAGCTTTAACCATGGCATGATTACACAATTTGCTAATTTTGCATTTTGGAGCACCTGGAAGTTGGCAGTATGAAGCTGGATTTGCTCAGTGCATGTGTCTCGTTTGCGAAAATTCAGGAGTTATATTTGAGCTAATTCCATAATCCATATTAAATTTTATGTTTTCTGCTGTTTTATGGTGCTTAAGAATTATATTGCAATGGTGGCTGATCTCTCCAGCGCATTTATTTACAATAAAAGAAACATGAATTTCATGCTGTTTACATTGAAGATATCCAAGTCATTTGACAAGCATTTTGACTCGTTAGCTATGCCCTTGAGGCCAATAAACTTGGCAGTGTACAGCAGAGATTCATTATGAAAAGTCCTGGTTAGGCCACTGAAGCGGTATGGCTGTATGATTATGGTCTATGGGCTCAATTATGCCGTAACATTTACAGCTTACATTTTCAATTAGCACAGTTTCATGATTTACTCTCATAGATGAGGCTTGGAAATGGATCTATGGTCAAATTCAGCTACAAAACGCTGAAAATGTAATTGCTTGTGTTTTGATTGTCCATTTTATTAGGACTAGATGGTCAAACGGGATCCTGTCTGAAAATTGCTGACTGAAGGAGGAAGGGCTTTTCTGGATTTGCATATCTGAAATGATGTTGGAATTGAAGAGAGACTTTTCTATACGCACATCTGTAATTAAATAGGGATTGCTTTTTATCTTCAGATCTTGTTTGCTAGTGTTTCAGCTATTTTTGGTAGATCATTGAATTCTATCTAAATGAATTGACTGTTCTATCTATGAGTGAGTAAAAGCTTGAATCGAGGCACATAGCTTTTTTAGTTTGGTGATTATTGACAGTTTGAGCTCTGCAATGCTTGATCTTTCCTTTCATGGGATTTAATTCCTTAAAACCTTTGGAGCTGTGAGTAACCTCGTGTTCCATTGATACCCTTGCTGTGGTTCAGGTACCAGATATCATTGACAATGCATATGTTATTGTTGAGTTTGACAATGGTTCTCGTGGGATGCTTGACCTTTGCATGTTTGCTGAAGGCAGTAAAAATGAGCAAGAAATATCTGTTGTTGGTGATATGGGAAAGGTACTCATGCACGCACACATATGCTTTAGCTTTATTCATGCAAGAGAATGCTGACATGCGCGGCGCACGCACACACATATATATTTGCATTCGCCATGTCCCTCATCTATAGGCGGTCACCTCTTTTGCTTCTTCATAATGTTTGGAAGATTCCATTATATTTCCAGCATGCTGCTCCATTCTTGGGCATGTATGCACGTCCTTACACTCATTTTTTTCAAACTCTGTGTTTGTTACAGGGGGAGGCCTTTGTCCCAGAGGGTTTAGTGCGTTTCGGTGCTCGCGTGGCAGGAAGGGATGGTGTACAAACATCGAAAGCCGAGGATCGCCGAATTAAGTGAGTTTCCTCGAAGTCTATATGTGAAAATCCTTTGGATTATTATATACGAATGTATCAGGCTTCTTTTCAGTGTGATTCTAAATGAACTTGTTTTTCAGATATGATGGGCTGCATCATGGATCCAGTTATTTGGAACACCTTACCTTCTTGTCTGCAGTTCGAGCAAAAGGTGAAAAAGCTCCTGCAGTGGATTTGCAAGATGGGTTGATTTCAGTAGCTATTGGGGTTGCAGCACAGCTTTCCATTGAGAAGGGCCAATTTGTCACAATTCAGGAAGTCATGGATGAACATTATGGCTAAGCCAAGATTGTCATTTTAACATGACACGGAAAATGCAATGTAAATTTGGATTGTAAAATTATAACAAAAATTTCTAACTAATTATATAGATAATTTTAGCCAAGTAATAAATAAATAACAATATGACACAATTCAAACAAAAATAAAATAAACAATACAAAAGTTCAAGCATTTTGAAATATATATTTCAACTAAAAATTTATAATTTAACTTAAAAATCCTTAATTTTACTCACTAACTAATATTGTCTTCATCATCCCGACTATTTCTAGGACATTCATGGAGATAAAAAAAACTGTCTTCCAAGACCTTTCCAGTCGTTTGATACAGGGGCGGCCTACGAACTACATCAGAGATACTAACGGTCCAATGAGAGCAAGAAGCACCCAACTCTCTGAGGATTTCAATCATAATATCTCGTTGCAAGCTTCAACCAAATGATGTTTACTGGTTGGCAGTGCATGGCCTCAAGAAAAAGGGACGGTGACAAGATTCATAATACAAATAAGATGAAAAAAAAGGTCATAGCCAGAAGACTCTGAGCTTTGATCGTTCTTATTCGTTGTAAGGTTCAATATCTTGAGATAAGATGAATGCCTAATCCAGACTAGAAACATAGCTTGATGAACGGATATGAAAATCAAAATTTGAAATAGTTTGAGAACGTCCTCAATCTAATAAACAGATAATTAACTGTTACCACTAAAGAAAAACAACTAATTCATGTGTTCATTGGATAAATTAAAAATCCCCTTTTATACAGAATCTTCTATTGTTCTTTCATCTTTCTGTTTTCCTATATATTTCATAAAACTAAAAGGAAAATTGAGAGATTGAAACCTGAAATAGCGACCCGTTCTTGAGTTCCAATTGAGACCCCGCATTGTTCTCTATGAATTGTTTGTGCATTTCAAGCTCTAGGCCAGAGATACTTTTTGTAAACTTCATGCATCCATGTTCTGATATTCTAAAAATGGCTGGCTGGTACATTACGGCTAAATAATCATAATCATCACACGTGAAATACATGGAGATTATTATTATTATTATTATTATTTATTGTTGTCGCCCGCAAAGTTCCAAGTATTTACATCTAAATTTCAGTTGGGCTTGCAATTTAGTTATGGGCTTATTTTCCCATGGCCCTGGGCAACGCAGCGCATGGCCTTAGTCTCTCCCGTCCATGTTTTTCCGATTCGAAATTAACAGGAGGAAAGATAGTGCCTAGAAAGAGAAAGGCAGGCAAACTTCCAATTTAATTTTTAATTTATTTTGATATAGTGATTTAAAAAATAATTTTTTAAAATAAAAATATCATTTTAATATATTTAAAAAATAAAAAACACTTTAATTCCATATATTCAAACACTATCTTAAACAGAGCGTGCATCCCCGCTTCAAAGGGCACTTGTATAAATAGCGCCCGCGTTAGCGCGCATTTGTCAACACTTGACTCACCCGCATCGACGCAAAATGGAAGATACGGGAGTGAAATCGAGCATTGTGATCGGCCTCAGAGAGAACAGAACCAAAGAGGTATGGCACGCTCTCCGTTCGTTTCTCACTATTTCTGTAGAGTTAGTGAAACTTTTAGCAGCTATAACTGTAAAATTCACTATTTCGCATACATGCATTTATTCACACCAGAATCTGAACAGAGATAACAGTACTAAAATTTGAAATTTTGATTCATTTCATGTCCTCTCCGATTTAATTAGCACAAGAACTGATGGAAGAAATCTCAGTTCCTTAATGCCTTGTTGAATCTTAGATGTGAAATTCCTTTCCTGATGTTTTTATAGATCCTTATATTTTTTTAATTCGTAAAAAAAAAACTCTATAAAAAAATAGCTTAGTAATCTTGGATCTAGACTTCTAGTTCCTAACATTTGATAATTCTTGAGCTTCTAGAATTATAAATCCTCTCTTTTTTTAAACGTGATTAACTGAAAGTTTCAAATCAATAAGATAAAAAGATTCATGATGTATATAAAATATAATCTTAGAGGCTCGAACTGAATGTTTTAATTATGAGAAATTAATTGTTTCTTTCAAATATTTGGCCATGTAAAGATCACTCAAAAGTTGCTGGTAATCTGATAAATGAAAATTGAAATGGAAAGATTTTAAAAAATCTGAATTTGTTTCATGCGCTAAATAAGTTGATATTGTGAGACTGGCAGGTTGGAATGGCTGGTTTTGATTTAAGGTTAGCCTCACTGCATCTTTCTCAGTATAGTGAAACTAGCAGCTCGTATCAGAATATAAAATCTTTGCTCCAATTTTATGATCCCGTGGTCGTCGTTGTTCCTCCTTATAAATATGCACCTGATGGTATGGTCGGAATTTCAGAGCTGGTAGATCAATTTTATGCTTCAGTCAATAAAGTCAAACTCTTTAACAAGTTGGAAATTTTTCATGCTGCTTCCTTTATCTCCGTTCATGCACCGATTTCATGGTATTATGTGCTGAATTTTGTAGGTTCTAATGGCCCGTGGTTGCTTTGATGACACCAAGGTTGTAGCTGGGAAACATCTCATTCTTTAACTGGTGTTTTACTTCTTGGTACTGGTGCTTGAATATTTGACACACTGCCTTTGTCATATAATGTTCCAGGGTGGTGTACTGGTTAAATCTAGCAGCCAAAGAGCCTTCAGCTCATGGTTTGGATGCTTACTACAAGCAATATTATCCCTGCTTAATCTGCTGCCGCAGCTACAATCAAGTGGTACTCTCAGAACTTTGGCTTGCCTCAAATTTTTCTGGAGGAAAAGATTTCAATCTTAGATTTAGTTTGCACGCCACAATGCCATACTGGAGGTTAAATCTTAAGTAATTAGTCATTAACTACTCAAATCAGGTAAAAGTCTTCTCGGCAGTTTGGTTAAATATCAAATAAGTGAGTGTTGTTATGTTGAAATTTTTATTTTTTAGAACCAAGTTTTTTTAAAAAGCTAAAGAAACTGTACTGTTTCATGAATTTTATCCATACAACAGCGTAGCGTCTCTTTGTAGGTAATGCCCGTTAACAGTTTAATTTGTTCCACAAGGAGGCTTATTTTTATTAAATAAGCAGCCTGATAACTGCTATATTTTCATTGATCATATGTTAACTGGTGGCATTGGCATATTCACATTCCAATGCATCCCTTCCAGCCGAATAGTTGAAACTTATTTGCATATAAAGTTATAGAGGGGCCATCGGGTATCCATAGCCATAGTGGTGTTGCACCTAGAGAGGAGACCAAATATTACAAGTTGGATGACACTGACCTCATGCTAAAGCTTTTCAACTTTTCCTTGTTGAAGCGAATTACTCTTGAATCCATTCGAAAAAAATGACATATTTTACTGGATTTCGGAGTGAAGATGGAAAAAAATCTCCCAGGTTTGCAGATCCAAGTGGCAATGATGTTACCAAATTGCAAGTATCTGCTTTTGAAAATACTTTACCTGACTAGGCATAGATACTTCATGCTCAGTAAGTCAGGCAAATTGCACGTATTGGACCTGTGTGAGGAGGGTCTATTTTTTGAAGATTAATTGATTGTAACATGTTTTATTGTCTTTGAAATTCACCTTGAACATTATGGTTTTAGCCCTGGATTATGCACTCCATGTTTCTTCAAGCCCTTTTCACCTTATAAAATCATCATACTGACCAAATTAGTCATTTTACGTTTGCCTTAAGTCACTGAATACTAATATGCATTTGTTTACACCTTACAGTTACAGTATTTTCATATTCTTCATCCATTATTCTGCTTCTGAAAGAAAGTTTGAACTGCAACATACACAGGACAGAAGCAGAGAAAGGAATCATCGTCACAAACCACCCATTGTTGGTATTTATGCTCTCTCTCAGGAGCTTCTTTCTCTTGCGAAATGCATGTATGCCCAAGACGCCCATTTCTAAGAAATAGGTGCATTTACTTGATTATGAAATTATTGGCATCATGTTTATCTGGTTCCAAATATGGTTACACAGAAGCAATGGGAACCAGGTCTCTTTAAAACCACGTATACATTCTGTGAAAATCTTGGCAGTCTCAGAAGATATTTTAGAACCATGATGACAGAACCTTTACATGCACATAAATGGATGTTGGAAGATATAGTACCTTTTAGTTTTCTTGGTTCTGGCTAGGGTGTCGTACCTTTTCTTGGTACTGGCAAGGACACCATAGCTCCACTAGGGTGAAAAAAATGAAATTTGACTAAAGAGTCGAACAGAAACACACCATGTATAAACCCGAGTTGAATATACAACACAGCTTGCAACTTCTAATGCACCAATTCAAATAGAAGAACACGTTCCAAGATTTCCAATATCCAAAATTTTCAACTCAATGACCACAATGTCCTCCAAAAAATCCAATAATTGACAACACAAAACAGCCACATCACTGGACTCAACGGTATCGACGAAGGGAGAGGGTGTTGTTTCTCTTCCAGTTTGCCTGCCGAGAAGGTCGAGCTTTGTGGTGCAAGTGTCCCCTGCCACGCAGACCCCTGTATTTCTTCCCGGCGGAGGTAAGGCCACGGAGCTCCCTATGCTTGTGCACAGGGTTGCAGAGCCAGTTGATTCTTGGGTCATTCCGAATTGCATTGTGGGCAACATCAACCAAGATTACCTCAAAGTACTTATAAGTAGAGTCCTGCGTTGAAGAAAATGCATTATTAATGCAAGTAAATGAATAACAGTAAGAAAGTACGATTCTTAGGTAGCCAGGCTACACGTGGCATAATGACCAGTGAAATGAGACAGATGCAAACTCAGAATTGGCTGACTAACCTCATTAATCCAGTATGAATTGAGAACCCTGAGGCCCCCCAATTTCCGGCCAGCACGCTCCTCTGCCACAGACCTCTTGCTACGTTGAAACTTGAGTTGAGTAACACCCTGGTTTGTGGGCTTACCATATACAATACCCTTGGGAACAGGCCTCTTCCTACCACCTCGCCTAACACGTACACGATAAACAACATATCCCTAAAAATGATCAATTTTTCAGCATCCATGCAGATTTAAAAGCACTACACAATTGTGTGAAAAAACAAGGGCAGGAATAGCAACTTTACTAGCTTGGTTCAGCAATGGCATTACTGATCTCCATTTTTATAACTTCCAGTATTATAAAAATTCACATAACTATCAAAATCACAAATTCCTAGTGGTCTATTAGAAGACAAACTGAAAGTTTGGACAGAAAAGCAAAGTGAAAATCCAACTTACTAATATCACATCCAAACACTTTCTTCCTGGTTCAGCTGGATGATAAAATTGAAGACATCAGCAACAAATTCCAAAAAAGAACCACAAGAACAGTATCAGATCGAAAAAAAACGAGTCCAACAAGGCGTAAGCCCATTTGGTCGGATGAGCAATTATTTTGATATCACCGATCTCAAGAAGCGTTCCATCATTATATGCATGCACCCTCATAGGGAAGAATGAATACGCATCAAGACGCTGCTTAGCCAGCAGGAATCACAAAATGCATGCATTAACTAGGCAATGACAACATTTACATGATCACAGGCTGTTTATGTCCATTCATAGTGGCTCAAAACTACACACATCAGCCAAAACAAACTATGCCCTCCAGACTTAGTGCAATAGCCGTCAGATACAGAAAAGCCAGGAACTTATACGAGAACCAAAAAGTGGAACCAACAAAGAGAGAAATATTTAAAAATACTTCTCACTTCACACATTTCAGATGAAATGACTCTACAAGTAATCCACAAAACAAAACATTAAAGCGCTTGAAACTCAATCAGTTAACAAAACACAACAAGAAAGACTACTTGTAGGGCTTACGTGTAACTGAAGCTCATAACCTAGCAAACGAAAGCTGAAAATTGAAATAGCAGTAAATGATGCAACTGAGAACTCAGGAACACATGACCCGTGCTAAAAATGGCAATCAAAGTGCTACCTGCTTGGCCTTATAGCCCAAGCGGCGAGCCTTGTCAGGGCGTGTGGGGTGCGTGACACGAACAATTGAAGGATGCTGGCGGTACTCCCAACACCTAACCCTTTGCAAAAACCTCATCACATCTGATTGTTTCTTCCTCCATAGCTCAGAAACATACTTGTAAGCTCCTATTTTCATCAAACCCACCAAAAACAAAAACATTACACTCTTCACAGCATACTTAAAAATTCACTAGATTGAGAATTTAACAATAGCGTACTATTTATTTTCTTTGAAAATGAATTTATGAGAAATGCATGTAGCACAGTTCGCATAAAATCCTTGTCAAAACCAAGTAGGAAACTACATAGACAATAAAGAAATATAAAATCTGGTCTATGGTGATACCTAAAGAAGTTGGCAGATTAGAATATAAGAAGAGAGAGAGAGTACCCATTAAATCAGAGCAGCAGCGGTGCCTGATTGGTGACTAGGGTTTTCAGTTAGAGAAGGCTTGGGTCAGTAAAGAAAGCAAAACCCTGGTATCGAAGAATGGAGAAACGAAATCTCGGCCGTTCATTTATCTTATAGGAGCGTTACATGTTTGGACCGAGGTCGTTCGTTTTGTTTTGGTTAGGTGCTTGGGCTATGAGAATATGGGCCTCCAAAGTTTCAATTTCCAAATTCTACCCTTTGAAAATCTTGCTTTCATCACCATTTCCCAAATAGTTAGGTGGACGTGTACGGTAAAATGCAAGGTTAAATTTATTTCTGATATTATGGTTGTTTTTATGGTTATAATTTAAAAAATCATTTTTTATTATGTTGTGTTGAATTAAAATATATATTTGGTTTAAAATACAGTTAAAATTATTATTATATAAAAATAATTAAAATGTATTTAGTTAAAATTGTTGTTGAAAATATTATTAATAATAAAATAACTAAAACAGAGACATAATAATTTGATAGTTTAGAATTATATTACTGTACACTATATTATTAAGCTTGCAAAGATAAACTAATAGCTGTGATCAGAACTCAGGAAAAACAAATTAAAGTTGTTTCATAATAACTGAGGTCAGATCCCAGTTATCGATGGATGTACTATTTAAACCACAACTTATAATGAACCTAAGACTATATTTTCATGGCTGAGAAAAATAAACAAACGCAAACTCATTTCCAAACGGGCTCGCAAGGCAGATTGATTATCCATTGGATTGTTTCACTCTTATCGAGTCTTTTAAACATAGAGCACGGATGAACGCTCATTCTCAAACTTCTTTGTTTTGGTTATGATCAACCAGCTGATGATCACTGCTCAAGAAATCCCTTGATTTCATTGCATTAATTAATGGAGTAAATTGTTTTTCCAAATTTGAATCATTCATTTAATTTAGTATTATCATTTTTATTTTCCCACAAGGCAAAGAGACCCCTCTTTTGGTAGAAAAGGAGGCCCAGTTTTTAATCGAGGAAAGAAGAATCCGTATTCGTGGATGAGCCTGCTGAGAGCACAAGTATAGTTAGGGAGCTATTTCAAAAACAGAGCGAGAAGTTCATCCTGTCATCTACTTTCGAGGATTAAGATACACCAAAAAGGAAGAGAAAAAAACCAGAGAGGAGTGGCTGAAAAGATTGATAAGAACTACAGCAGCATAAACAACCGCGCAAGTTTAAATGATAGCAAAAATAAAGAGCAGAAAAACACAAAATGAATAAATAGTCAACCAAAAAAGAGGATGAAATTGGAAGGAATTTGGTTTTGTTTAGTTACATACACTTAAGAATGGAGTGGAAGAACTCAAAATTATGAGTTGGTTGTTACAATTTCACAAGC
This sequence comes from Populus ilicifolia, assembly GCA_015708895.1. Lineage (NCBI taxonomy): Eukaryota > Viridiplantae > Streptophyta > Magnoliopsida > Malpighiales > Salicaceae > Populus > Populus ilicifolia. The sequence goes on along the minus strand of SRLM01000203.1, from coordinate 122,303 downwards.
CATAGTTGACAGCCATTTTGATATTTAAAAGCATTTTATTCGATGTACAATCGCTCACTCGCTGGGGCATACTTCCACATATTTCCACCTTTTTCGAGAGAGGTTACACCAGCAGCAGCTAATACAGCTCCACCTTGCTCCAGTAACAGGAAGACAGCAGCTCCCACTGCTTTCATTTTCCTTCAAAACAGGACCGCATGGAATCTAAAAGGACAATCTTCCCTTATCTATGCTTCCGGTCCTTGTCTCTTCTTGAATGCTTAGCATCCTCCTCCCACTCTGCTGGAGGAGGAGGTGATGGCTCATACCTAGAGGGTTTCCTCTTGAAGTGCCTGTCATCATCACTGGACTCGTAGTCCATGGTGGCCGTGGTAGCAACACTGCTACTGCTCTTCCTGGTCTTCACAGAAGATGACTTGTAGTCATCATAATAGCCATTATTAACTGGTGACGATGACTTGTGATGTGTGGAAGATAAAGGGCCACCACCACCAGTAGCTGCTGGTGCTGCTTCACTAGAGGATGATACCTTGCGCTTCTTACTGGTGGGTTCTCCTTCTGCTGGAAAGCTAATGCGAGAGAACACACTGACCTTTTGCTTGCGGTCTGTTACTGTTGTAGAAGGGGGTTTAGTGGTAGTCTCAGATACAGCTTTGGATGAGGATTCTGAACGGTGGCGGTGGTGGTGGTGGCGGTCACGGTCACTACGGTCACGCTCATGGTAATCAAAGTTATCAGCATCTCTATCACCGTGTTCATGGCGGTCTGACTTTCTTCTAGAAGGGCGTGGTGGTAATGGGTCAATCTCACGGGCTGAACGCTCTGGTGATAATCTCTCAGACCTTCGACGATGATGACAGGGATCACTGCTGGCACTGGATTGTGGTATTGACTTCTGCACCAACAGACAAGGAATAACTATTAGAATATCGCCTCTCTTTCATTTCATTTTTGGTATTAAGATATAAGAAAAAACAACTCCTGGTTAGTTTTTAATATTCTTCTTCTTTTTCATTATTAATGATACGTGCAGTGCTTTATTAAAATTTATACTCATCAAAAAACCCTTTCCCCCGGCCGAGACTAAAAGCTCTTAGTTTTATTAATTATTATTCTATACTACAGCAAAAAAAAAAAAAACTGTACAGCAATCAATTTCTCGTACCAAAACTTCTATCCCTGAAAATTAAGGCTGAAAAGGGGCATGAATTCAATGGTACTTTTTATTTTTCAACTATAGATTCGGGTTTTAGTGCTCATCTTTAACTATTACTGGAAAAAAAACCAAGAAAATATTTACTCAACGCCAAATAATTAACAGAAAAGAATTTATACTGTTCTGTAAAAAAAAACATCAATAAAACAACAAATGCAGAAATAGAAGCAGAGTCACCCTTATTGGGGAGAGTGAATTGCTCTGTTCTAGGACGTGGTGCCAGCAAATCCAGAAAGACTGATTTACAAAATTTGAATGGAAGGCATGAGATGGAAGAGGGGAATGGCAACAAATCCAATAAAAAGTCTCGGGGAACCATGAAAATTCAAAAACTGGGTTGGCTTTGGTGTTAATCTGAGGTTCTAACTCCAAGTAGTTCGTCTGAAAATGGAGAGTAAAATGAGGATTTTTTTCACGTTGAGGAAGGACTCAGAAACCCCAGTAGAATAATAATAACCAATTATTTTTTCTAGCATTGAAAAGACAAAAGTGTGTTCTGGCTAAACTGTTGTTCAACACCATGGAAGGTACCTGATGCAGTACAGAAATAGATAATAAAGAGAAATCCAAACAATCATAAAAGACATACAGATTTCATTGAAGAAACATCACCGCCGCTGCTCACTTCCCTGCCCGGATCCCAATCTCTGGAAAACTCCCTATGGAAAGAGAATTATTTAGACATTAACAAGAATATGATTAAATGGACAAAAAAACCAGGGGGGGGGTGTGGTGTTAACTGGTTGAGTCACATGATCACTGAACTCCAAAGTGAGCTGATTATAACATATTTTACAAAGCCACCCAAGGGTTTGAGGTGATGTGAATGCACACAAGTGTTTTTGGGGGTGGGGGTATCTTGTTAAGCACAAGCAACAGGTCTGACATTTAATATAATGGTTTAAGAACCATGCAATTTAACATAAGAAATGTTACATTATTTCTTAAACCACTAGGAAATAATGAGAAACAGTAATATCACCTTTCAGCTCGCCTCTCATTTTCACGTCGCCTCCTGACATCAGCTTTGCAGGCCTCAAATTCCTCCCTGCTCATTAGAGGAGGTCTGAGATTCATGTTCATTCCAAATTCAGCAAGATCCCTACAGCAGTTGGGAGATAAGAAAATTCCAAATAAGTTTGTCAGCTTGCAGAAACAAGACGAGAAAAATAACCAAAATGCAGAATTGTGTACCTCTGAGGTGGAACAGCAGGCATCATATAACTCTGGGCACCAAAAGGATCTGGAGGCATAACTCCCCCAAATGGAATATCCAAAGGGCTTAATCCATAACCCATAAAGGGCATTGGACCTGGATAAGGAGCCATGTATCCTTCCATTCCAGTCTGCATGCCACTCCAATATGGATTAAAGGCAGAAGGACCCATAGGCATCATAAAGCTCTCAGCAGCAAGATCCTGAGAAGCTTTCCACAAATCTGTGATACATTACATTCATCGAGGGAATCATAAATATTGTCACCAATAATTAATTACAAATTGAAAACAATACAAATACACCAAGCCTAGAATAAAGAACATATCACTAATCCAAAAAAAATTTAATCAGCCATTATGTATGAAACCATAGTCGCGGAACGCATTTATCCAGGAAAAACTAAAGAAAGCAACCAATATACCATTCGGAGGCATGCGAACTTTCTTCTTTTTCTTTTTCTTCCCTGACAAAGCAAAAGTCACAGTCAATTAAGCCACTCTCATGTGTCTCTTTTCTAAGTTAAATTAAGAGAAAACAGAGGATTCGATAACGCCCTAATAACAACAACAATAAATGCATATATAAAGATTGGCCATTACCTGCCTCACCAGGAGCCAGCTTCTGCTGCACTTCTTCCTCAGCCAGTGGAGCACTTCCTTGTGATGCTGGCTCCTTCACACTTATTGATTCATGTGTAGCCTCAGATACATCCACAGCTTTAGCAGTCCTCACTTTCTCAGGGACTTGCTGAGAAGCAATAAGAGGCTTGTCCTCCTCAGCTATTTCCTTGTTCAAAATTGGAGATTCTTCATTAACAGGAGATGGCTTATGTTCTCCCTTAGATGCAGCAGACTGTGTGGGTGATGGAATCTTAGGAGGTGGACAGCGTGCAGACTCCATATCTAAACTTAGAAAGTTTGAATGAAATTAATCATGCATATAATTGAATTGGCAGAAAATTTATGCAACTAAAACAAAACAAACACATGCACAAACCTTGAACTTGAAAGGCGCTTCCTACATTTTCAGCACTACTGTTACCAGACTCCAAAATACGATTGATTGTATCCCTGAGAGTCTTGTTAGGAAGAAGATCATCTGCAAGGACATTTGATACCCCACATACACACTTCGACTTTGAGATAATGTAATCTCTTATACCTGTATTAAACAGAAAAGGGCAGTAACTTTATGTAAGAATACTCTAAATAGTGAAATGAAGAAATAAAATGAGTTATAATAGGCCAACTAGACATTCCTAAAACTATCAAGGTAGAAGATGGTGGAGAAGTATTGCCAAATTGCCGATTCAAAGAAAATTTAATGTTGCGGTAGAACAATTTATATGGCAGGTGGCCAATGAAATTCCAATACAAGGTGGTACAGGAGATGGAAAAAAAAAGAGCACTTACACTTGTCACAGAAGCTCGTGAAACAACATTTGCTTGTTAAGACTGCATCTTTCATAACTTCCTTACACAGGGGGCAGTGAAGTTCAGGTGGAAGATCTCCAACAGGCCGTGTGGAAGGTAGGCCCTCGATTTCTCTCTCAAAAGCAGCCCTGTTCAAATTTAAAAATTCATAATGAATTTGATTGCCAACGTATCTAATTTAAAACCATGTGGAGAAGAAATACTGAAGCATAAAACAGATATCAGCTTACTCATTTGGCTTCAAAACTGCAACTGCACCACTAGGTAAAGCATATGAGCCATCTGGGGTAGCCATCAGCATTGACTTTGGAATGCCAGTAGGTGGCTTTACTCTTTTAATATCATAATTAGGGTCACCATTTGTAGGGCAGTGTTGAATAAAATGCCCTGAATAAAGGCAACACAAAAATTAAAGGTTTGCATGCTGCTCTCCTGCCCAACAAGTTTAAGTGGAGGTGTTTTCATTTAAACATGAACAATTACAAACCAGGAATCTTGCATCTGTGGCATACATAGCCTTGTGGAGGTGTTTTCCGCTCCAAGCCTAATCGACCTCAACAAAAATATCATTTACGTCAGTGTATTGGGAAAATGTTTGAAGTAAACATACAATCTTTAATTAATGTTAATACTAGCACAAGTCCAACATGGACAACAAAGGAAAAGACGAATTATAGCTTTATGGAAACACACCAAAAAACAATGCAATAATCACAAGAGAAGGAAGAAGAAAATCACCAAAACCACGCCCACCCATTCTTCCACCCACACCCCTACCAAAACCTCTACCAGCACCAAAGCCATCAGCACCTTGACTGCAAACCAAAATGGAAATTTAACAAATATACATACAAATAACTCCACAGATAGTAAAAGCACACAGATTTCAATGTAACACAACTGAGGATCAATCTCACCGCTGCCAGTCCAATGCTGGGGTATCAATCAATGCCTTAATTCTGTCGTCCTCATCAGCCTTGTTTGTAGGGGCCACATCAGGAGGTGGATTACTAGATTGAACAGGCAGTACATCAGGAATGGAATACAAATCGTTTCCAAATTCATCCCATTCATTGTCTTCAGTCTACAATATCAAATAGCACACATAACAAACACACTACAAATTCATACTAATTATCTTGCTATATTACCAAATCAATTCAAGGAAAAGATGGCAGCATCTAAGCTTACATATCTCATTGAAGATGAATCAGCACCCATAAAACTATTCTTCTCTGGAAGGGTGTCCTCCACCTTAGTTTCCAACTTTGGCCTACAAAATATAACAAGGACAAACTCAACCTTGCCCTGAAAATTTGTTTAACAGGAAGCTAAACAAAATGAAAATCAATTTGCGGGCACTGCACTGTAGGATCTGTCTAAATCATTAAGTCAATGAAAGTAACCTATTTGAGGAAACTGCACCCTTAAACCATATTCCACAGAAAAATAAAGCACAAGAACTCTACAAATGTCTGGGCCAATATAAATTATGACAGCTCCACAAACCAAACATTTCATGCTCCATCTTCCAAAAACCTTGGCCTTAACTAAATAAACTCAATCAAGCGTTTAAGAATTTAAGGGTTTGAGATAGTACTCTTGCTCTGTAACAATGGGCAGACGAGGCCTCCCTGGAACCCGGCGTATTAATACAGAGGTATTTTTGGGAATTAACATTGCTTCATCAAGATACTCTGAAATGGGAAACAAGGGAACAGAAAGGCTATAAAACACTACAAGAATGATAAATTATTAAACCAAACTTATAGTTTATCAAATGCAATCCCATTTGGTGGAACCAATCATTCCTAGTCATAAGAAGTTAGTCTATCTACAAAACCCCCAATAGGCATCTACAAACAATTCAGCATGAAATTTGTTTGGTTTTTCCACTGCCCACAGTAAAGAAAGCTCATTTGCACGCAACTGAATACATTGGGCACAAACCAGCCTTCTCCATAACGTGCATCAGTGTGCAAATCCAGGTGCTAAAAACAATATGGGCAGAAAGTGGAGTGACGAATCCAGAAGCAAAACCCAGAATTAAGTGTTGCATTGCTATTAGGTTTGTAATTTAATTGAAGGACAATCTAAGTGATAACAATCTAGTTAAACTAAAAAAAGAATTAAAACCAACCTTCATTGGTTTGGGCATTAGTGACAACAAGGTCGAAGTCTGTACCCCTTCCCAAATGCTTTGATTCAAAAATTTTTTCTTTCAAAGTACCAACGGATATAAATGGACCGTCCATTGGGATTGAATCATAATCTCTAGCACTCTTAAATTTGTAATACACAGCCATTTTTTTTCTTTCCACTAATTCAATAAAAAAAATATTATCAGATATCAAAACAACAGCACACACAATAAAACGTGCCTCTCAAAAAACAAGGCCTGCTATTCAACTAAAAAAAGATAACAGTACAAAAAATTGAACTCTCTCTCTCTCCTTTTCTCTATCCTTCTCAAGTAAAAATCAATCAAACAAACCAACTACGGAAGAAGAACCGCTCGCTTCGCGTGCCTCTTTCCCAACAAACCCTTCAAAACCCAGCCAATAGCACAAAGCTCCTCTCTTTGAGTGCAATCAGACCAATCAAATCCTTGAAACAAGAAACTTCCGTTCGCAATTTAACTCAATCGAACAATTTCGGAACTTGTGAGTGGTAATTGAGAGATCGCACCTAAAGCAAAATAAACCCCACAATCGTCGAACTTCAGTGGGAAATGATTGAATCTAATAAATCAGCTGATCCAAATCTTCATATCCCGGCCAGATTAGACAACAGCAACCAAATCCTCAATCACCAAGAAAAAATCACGAACTTGAAAACAATCTCGGGTGCAGTGATGATTATCATTGAAGGAGATTGATTGAAGCTTCACTGCGACAACCCTAAAATCGAGAGATTCAGAGGGATTCTTCGCGAAACCTCATTTGATAGAGCGAGAGAGATAGGTTAGGGTTAGGGCTTGTCGAGAACCCAGTTAGGAGGGTAGTTTTACGGATTTGTGGTTAAAAGGGTGAAAGTAGTGTGCGTGGGAGTGCGGGTGGGTATGTATAGAGAAAGAGAGAGGAGGTGATTGCTTTTGCTTGCGTTGCACGGGTTTATTACTCATTTACTGGTTTGTTTCGGGGCTCCCTTCCTTGTGCGTGCTGCCAATTGACGCGTTGTTTAGGAGTCTCGGACTTCTTGATGACGTCCCGAAAGGGCCCGTCTTTATATTTCGAGTCCAATTATATTCACCGGGTTTTACTCTCTTTACAAAGAAAAAAAATAGAATAATTATTGCATTGCATATTAAATTATTTTATTAAAGAAAACTTGTTGAGAGGAAATTGCTATTGAGTTGCTGAATGGACACCCGTTCATAGCTTGTTTGCGAACACTCAATTATTTTTTTTATTTAAAATTATTTTTTATATATTTTTAAAGTATTTTAATGTCCTGCATTAAAAATAAATTTTAAAAAATAAAAATATTATTTAGATATATTTCTAAATAAAAAATACTTTAAAAAATCATTATTACTATAATAGTAAACACGTCTTCAATACATGATATATTTATTGTGTGCCGAGTTTTTTTAATTTTGTTTTTATTTTTTTAATTTTATCATGTTTATTTGAATTAAATTATTCTGGAATGAAAAAGTTAAAAAACAAATAACCAAAATAAAAAGGGTAGAAGAAAAAGGTGGCAACCTTAAAATTTTAAAAAGTTAAGTTTGGTCCTATACTTTCCAATTTCTTTTTTCAATCCATTTGGTTTTTAAAATTTTAATTTTGATCCAAAACTTTAATTTTCTTTTCTTTTAAGTCCGGTTTGAGAGAAAAGAGAGAAATTTATTATATTTTGATGGTAGGGAATAAAAGCCTTGATTAACACCAATTTAAACTACAAAAAAGATCGATCTTGATATTAATGAGTTTTATTCGATAGGGAAAGCTCACATATTTAACCTTCCCATCACTTAAAATAAGCCATCTAAGCTTGTGATTGTTCTTTGTTCATGTTGATTTTAGGTATATGGAGTAGTCTTGGGGCTATTTAAAGTTATATACAAGTTTATTAAGATATATAAAGTATTTTGCATCAAAATAAGTTAAAAATCAATTTTTAAATTAGAAAACCAAACACTAATTTTTCAAAGTCACCATTCTTGGTAGAATAAAGAATGGAGTTGACATCAAATCACTTTCTTTGAAAAAAAATAGAATTCGATGACATTTTTCAAATAAAAAGATAAGATTCACACGCAAGCCTAACTTACCAAGCCAAACAAAACCTAGTCTCTCTCTCTCTCTTTTTTCTAATTTTGTTTTCTTGTACTCTTTATCTGTATTTTTTATTTTTTTTTAAATTTATTTATAAATTAATACCCCTTTTGATTTTTTTAGATTGTTTATTTAACTATTTTTAAATAATTGTTTTTTTTAAATTATTTTCCATATATTTAATGTTTTGAAGAGATTATTGTAGTTTATCTAATTTTTTTTTACATGTTTTTATGTAGATGAATGTTATCTTCATGGTGTTTTTATAAGAATAAATATTATTTTCATGGTAAGAAAATGTAACCTTCAAGGTAAAAAAATGTATGCATTAAAGGAAAAGGTTAGGGTCAAATATCATAATTATCTTTTTTTATAATAATAGATAGTATTATCAATAAAATATCATATTTATCTATCTTTTATTTTTATGAGAATTATTATCCTTTTATTTTGGAATTTAATTAGCATTAGTAGTTCTTTCTTAGTTTGTCAATTCATATATTGTTAGATATATTTTGTTTAGACACATATCCTCTATACATTTTTCAATTAAAAGAATTTGACACGGTTAAATGCCCTCGCAATATTGTTTTATTTTTCAACTATGTTAAAAAATAACTGGAGACCCTACACATGTTGACAACTCTATTTTATATTTATTAACATATATAATCATTGTTTTATTTTATTATATGCAAGCATATAATTTTATATTCATAATTATATTTTATTCTTGATGTTAAAAAACACAACACCAACACCAACAAACTAGTTCTTTTGTGCTAGAAAAAACTATATGATCGGTAGCGAAGCAAGTCAAATAGACTTGTTAACACCTTGTTTTTTTTCATTTATTGGCATAGATGATCCTCAATTTATTTAATTAAATGCATGTGATTTTATGATTATAATTTGTTGTTGTAAAAAAAACATATTTAAAAAGCTTGTATATTTATTTTTTATTTAAAAAACAATTATTTGACCCGTGGTCAAGCACAAGTCAAATAGCTAGTAAACAATAAAACAACTATCATGTTTTCCTATCTTATTTTTTCATTCCAAAATGTTTTATTTGATCATCTAACTTTATTTCTTTTTAATTGAGCTCTTCCAAATTATATTAGCCTAATTTTATTTATCAGGGTTTTTCTACTTCATATGCTTTTGCACAACCAAAGGATTGAGAAATGTTGCGGTGTAAGATTAAAAATTAATTTTGTGAAATAAATTTTTATATTACAATTGAAAACAAATCAAAATAACAAGGATGAAAAAAAAACCTGCTATTGAAAAGACTTAGAAACTTTATTTTGGTTCTTGAAGTTTTAGTTTACACATTTTACTTGGTTTTTGAAGTTTATGAATTTTATGTTTTGATATTAAAATTTATTTATTTTTATTGCTTTTCAATCTAATATTGAAATAAGAGATAGAAAGTTGTCAGAAAAAGAAAAGGGTGGGGAAGAAGCTAGCTGAACATGCTCTGAACACCAAAAAGACCAATCTTAGAGTTTTTTTTAACAGAGAGGAGTTTTATGAGGGCTTGAGAAGGGTTTTTTTTTTAATTCATTTTCATTTTGAGTTTTTCCATTAATTGGAGGATGTTTTAGGATTAAAAAGAGGTTTAATGGGTTCATAACATGTTTAAGTGTTTTTGGGTTAAAAATTTGAAAAATAAAGTTTTAAAATGTCAAAACTTTAGCTTTACTGTATAGCTAACAAATGTAGCTAGAGTTTGTACTAGAAGACAACTTGTATCATGACCTTTCAAACTCAAACATGTTTGGGCCTTTTATTCTGGCCAGGCCCTGGCAATCCTAGTCACAACTAGCCTATTTTCAAACAAGCCTTAGCTCTCTCTTTTTATATTATTATAATAATATATTTATTTAAAAAAAAGTATTTTAAAATAAGCCTTAGCTTCAACAATAATACGAAGCTTGTTCAACTCGGTGTAGTTTCATAATGTTCCTCACCAGCAAGGATACGAGATTGGAGCATAATTGATGTTGAGTCTAAACGGTCGACTGCCATCCCATCTATTCCAGTTGTTTCTGTTTCTTTCGTCACACAACGTAACCAAAGCTATCATAACGAACAAAATATACATATCTGAAAGACCAATTCAAAACCCTCTGTTCCCATTGATATGGTCATGCTCAAATTAAATAAGCCGCATCACACCGTTCGATTAGGGGCTATAATGTGGGGTTTAATAAAGAAAAGAAAAGGAAAACGAAGAAAAAAGGGTTCAAACATCAGTCAAGATTAATGAAGATACAATCACAACATATGCCAGGAAAAAGAAAATCGCAATCTGCACAAAGAACTTTGGATTCTCTCTCATGTTTGGGGATGTCACTGCCCTGTTAATCAGAAAACCATTCAACTTCGTTAGGCTTTGCAATGGAGAGTAATTAGCTTTGATTAACCTCAAATGGAGGGGCATGAACGAAAATGAAAAGATCAAAATAGACTCTTCAATGGATACACCGAAACAATCTCCACTGGATACAAACAAAAAAAGAACATCAGCGTTTTGGCCATGCTGAAAAATGATGTTACCTAGCAATGCGCTGAGAAAACAGTTGAAAGGGCAAACTTTGGATAAAGACGATGCCTGGTCCTGTTAGAGTGGCTGTTACTAAATTGTCACCCTGCAATTTCAAAGACAGTTTAGAACAGCCAATTATTGCAAAATGTTAATTATATACTCCAGTGATGCAGGGTGTTTTTCATAAACAAAGAAGCTATCTTTAACTTTGTTGATTCATTATTTTGTATTGTGGTTGTTTGGTCCCTGTAAATGAGCACTTGGGTTTTGTGGTGACGAGATCAAGGTAACTCTCATATAAGGTAAAAATTAGAGAGACTAAGCTACTGTTTTCTACATGAAAAAAGAAAAAAGACTGCCTTGTTTTTATTTGCTGCTAACACCTAAAACAAGAAAAAGACTTTATCTGCTTTCATTCTCCATCCGTTTTCTGTTATGCCAACAGTGTAAAGGCACAACTCAGCATACTAACAATATCACATTAGGCAAGAAGCCATGAGTATTAACTGATTACTATAATCGAACAACAAGCACACTATAAAGGAGAAAGTCCACAACATCACACAAAAATTAAGGGCTTGGACCAACAAAGACAAAAGTAAACACAAACATGAAGAGAGAGATAGAGAGTAAAATCTATAAAAAAGAGCAGCTTACCCCAAAGACTCCTCGTCTCGCTGGCCCGTTGTATTTGATTTGGACATTGACTGTGGTATTAAGGGCAGCAATGCAAGACACATCAACTGATAATACCTCACCCACCTCAAGAACTTTCTGTGCAACTGGCAAAAAACACAAGCCATAAAGCTCCCAGGGTCAGTGCAAAACAGGACAGATCCAGAGATTAGTGTGACAGAAAAAACAGTAAACACGTCCATGAAAAGTGTATACAATCAAAGATTAAGCATAACAGGAGAAATGGATGAGGAAAGTGACAATATAAAGAAAATAACAGAAAGGAAACAAGTGAGTGGGTGTTGCAAACAAGCATGACCGGACACTGATGCCTGCCAAGATATTCCAAACCACAGAGATAAGCCTAAAAGGTCAATCTGTTCCTGATCCAATTTGCATGTATAGAATTCAGGGAAGACCCACACTTTTATAAGTTCTTCCTAATACTTCAGATGTCAGAAAATGCATACCAGATCCTCCAGCAAGAATAAATGCAAGTCCCTGTCCAGTTATCTTCTGCCTCAAAAACCCCTATAGAAGCATCAATATCACCATAAAAAAATTCAGATGACTTGAGGAAAGATCAAGATAAGACCAGTTTAAACAGGAAAAAAAGATTGCTTGAATGACCATGACAGTCAGTCAACAAAAAGCAAACAGATAAAATTGAAAAATTCAGAGTGGAGAGTGCTTGCAAACAAAAATAATCTAACCTCTATATTAGGCATGACATTACGTGCCCTCTGATCTAATGCATTGCTGACCTTCACATCATTGACAGAGCAAAGGAATGAATCTGGCTACACAACAATTTCACAAAGAAATAAATTTGCAGCAGGTAAAGAGCAAGGAGGAAAAAACATACTTCTACTTAGAAAATAATAGAAGCTTTGAGCATCTAAGTTTTTTCACTGCAAAATGACTAGTACCATAAAACGAAACTTCTTATCAGCAAAACCAAGGACACAAACAAAAAGACCAGAGCTTTACCAGGCATAAAATCTCTCCTCCAAACTTCGCCAAGTCAATCTGCAGACAAACCAACAACAGACCAGACAAATAACAAACAATGGTCAGCCATGTTAAATTATAAATTTGGGATCACGAGCTTCACATCACAGGATAAAAAATAATGCATCTCAGAACTTCACATAATAGAAGCACAAACCGGGAGGATTCTTGCAAGAGAAGGTGTAGCAATTCCAACAAATCCATCACTTGGACCAGGATTACGGAAGATTACACTAGTAACAGCCTTGCCAAAAAACCACTGCCAGACACCCACTTCATTTTCAGGGATTAAAACATTCTCCATTTCAATGGACCCAGACATGAAGCACATAGCACCTGCACTTTACTTGGGTATCAGTTCCATGCGGCATGGTAATAGTGAATCGAATGTGTGTTTCATAATTAAAGATGCTTGATTGGGCAAAGCACCAACTTGAAATAAAAAATCCTTTCTCTCCCAGCTCCTAGGGATATCCTGGCGTGCTTGCTTTGATCTTATTTGGCAAGAGAGAAACACACAGGTGGCACTCTAAACAATCATCATCAATAGATAGCATTGTGCATAATATAGTTTTTATCATTAAAAATAGATTACAAAATACCGACATGTGCAAAGATGCCATCAGGAAACCTCCTTTGTTAATGTTAGCTACATTTGGGAGTTAGTTTAAGAGTCATACCCATGAAAAAAATTGCCTTTTGCTTTGTAGTAGGGATTGGCTCCTACATTTTCTGTTTCCTTTATAAATGTTATTCATTCATTCATTCATTCATCACAAAAAAAAAGGAAAGGAAAAAAGAAGAAGAAGCTAACACAGATATGTATAAGCCATAAAGGAAATCGAGTTTCAATCACCTTACCTGGTTTTGCAACAATTTTTTCTTGTGGTTTCAACATTATCTGAATATGCAAAAATCAATACCATTGAAGAAATTTAGAACAGAGAACCAAAAAGGAGGGGCACAAACTAGGGATAATTATCATACACACCTGAACCACCTGAGCTTCACCCCCCATAATCTGGAAAGGTATCACATCACCTTGATGACTCTACATTACATTATCCCTCATGAGATTGTTCAGTGTATGTAATATTACAAAATTAAAATACAGACTCTCAACAACAAAGAAGGCAATATAAATTGGTGATCCTGGGATCAAGTTAGTCTTCATAAAGTGGGCAGAACTGATGATACCAAACCAGGAAGAATGATACCCACAGGACTAGCAAAATAAACAGCATATGCACACCAATTAATGTTGTTGATCACCTAAAGGAAATAGGTGGAAACCAATCACTCAACATTGGTTTCTATCTATTGCAATCATTAATGATATAAACTGAATGGTGAATTAAGTTTAAAGCATTACACCACAGTAGGACTTCCTAGGTCATAACAGTTGCGAAGCAGAACAAACATGAAAACTCTCTCTTCGAATCAGAATGCATTTTCCTTTTATCAGTGCCCCATCAATCACTACTGTTTTATTGTCTTCTTCCGCGCATTCTTCTTATATCTTCAATCTTCATCATTTTGATCATACAATCTTTATATTCATATTCATATTGAGATAGGCAACAGCCAAAGAAGAACCAAACTTAAACCTAGAGCATGTTCCAAAAAGCTTCACAGACCAAGCAGCCAAAAATCTTCCTTACTACAGGAAGAAGAGTTTACAAAACTAGATGATAGTTTGATCGGCGTTCGCTGATGAGGTGAGAACCTCAAAGGTAACAAAATCCAACAAAAAAAAGAAAAAACAAATTCAGCGATACCAATTTCCAAAATATTCCTCAATTCAATAAATAAATAAAAATCCCATTTTACACAAAATCTTGTTCAATTAGCAAAAACAGATCACATTTATATCGAATTAAGTAACAAAGTCACTTCTGCTACTAAATTCAGCCATGAACAATGAACATAAAAAAGGGATCAAACCACACTAAAACCCTAAACTCAACCTCCATCATTCAAATTTTATTCCTTGACATCAGAGACCAATCATATAGACGTAATTGTGAAAATAGAGTGAAATCGTGTACCTGATAAACGTAAGGTTGAAACGGAGTAGAGAAGAAAGGTGCAGCCATGGAGGCGCAAGGATTACAGAAGCAGAAAGAAAAATAAGTCCTTTAATTCTATAACGGAGATCACAAAAATGGTTCCATTTACGTTATCAGATCAGAAAAATTCACATTCACACATCGAAAACTAATCTAAAAAATTAACAGAAGCACGAAGCTGAACGGTTCTTTTTCTTTATTTAATTTTCAGGAGAAAGGGGTTTGAGTTCTGGATGATACTGAATCTTGTTGATTTGCCTTTGAAAGTTAAGTGATTCGATGCCGCTGTTTGTTTTTTATGATACCGCTTGAGCGCTGGGTAAATATTATTTTTAAAAAGCTATGTTACTTTATGTTTTGAAATTTAATTTTAAAAAATAACAAAATAAAAAAAAATCTTAAAATTGGTTGGATTGTAAAGGTTTTTATTTCTGCGCTGTGATCGAGCTGAGTTATATTATTTTTTTTAGATTAATATGGGTGTCCGGATTGGATTGCGCATACCACGACTAATCTCACGGGTCCTGAAACCAACGACTATGTAACCCTCTAGTGGCTATCATATGAGTAACCAAGAACTCGAACTTGATACCACAGAGAAAACAAATCTTTTGATCTCAGGTCCTTATCACTTGACGACCACCTAAATAGTTAACTGAGTTATATTATTGATAATCTAAGCGTAATTATAATTATTTTTTAAAATATATTAAAGTAATATTTTTAAAAAATTATTATTTATATTAATACATCAGAATAATTTTAAAATAAAAATTATATTAATTTAAAATAAAAAATATTTTTAAAACACAATATTTACTTTATTATTTTTTTTTTGATTTACGTGGGGTGTCCGGGCCAGCTTACGCGCACCACGACTAATCCCCACGGCCCACTGAATACCCTGCAAACCCAGTAGGCATGTAAGGCACCGCGGGGGTGACAGACGTGCACGCCAGGACTCGAATCCAGGTGCAGTGAAAGAAGACAAGTCCCTTTCACCGCTAGGCCAAGCCCTAGAATGCACAATATTTACTTTATTAATAATGGCGAAGCGGGTCCGGTTGTTGATGGACCTTGCCTGTTTTACAGGACATTGTACCCGGTCAAAGGCAGAACATCCATTCTATCCCCAGAAGGCCTCTGTTCTGGATCTCTAACCAATTGAAAGCGCTCATGATTTTTTTTTATTTTTTTTATGATTATTATTATTATGTTTCTGTTTGCATTCTGAGAAGCAATGTTTGCATGTTAAGTAGCAATGAGTTAGCGCTGAGCTTCTTAACGCTGGGAAGTAGCATAGATAAGCCATTCATGAAGAATAATTAAAATTTCAGAGTAAAATTGAATTAAAAAAAGCTAGAAATTTGATGCAAATGTTAGCTACGGAGTTTATAAAAAGTCAAAACTCTTAAAAATAAAAAAGACTAATTTAAAATATTTATTTTTTTTATGTATATGTGTCTTTTCTTATCAGAAAAACCATCACAACACTTATTATAGAAAAAAACTAAAAATCATAATAATATTAAATAGAAATAATAAAATAGGAAACCTATTCCCTTAAGTTAGAAAAAACACCTAGAAAATTATAATAATATCAAATTAAAAAAATAAAACTAGCTATTTTTTATTTTCTAAAAAAAACTTAAGTATCGGTATTTCCTGGTTAAAAAAAAAATTACCTTTAAGTTCAAACATCATTCATTGCAAGCATCCTTTTATATATGGACTATCCCATCATAAAAGACGGTCTTAAAACCTTTATATGGAACATCACGATATAATTTAATCATGATTTTCAATAATATGAATTGATGCAGATAAAAATAACAAATTGTTTCTTGAACTTTTCTCTTCGAGTAATGGTTATTCAACAACACACTCCAAGTAATCGTCAAGAATTATTAAACTTCTGCGTACATCTTTTACGACCTTCAACTATTGTGATTTGACAGCACACAACAAAAACCAATAAGGATTATTGGACTTTGCTAGTAATTAACACAAATAAAAATAAAGAGTAATAACGTTTATTACATATCAAAATTTTTAAAAACCAAGAATACTTTAATTATAAAAAAATGTATAAAAGATTCATTATTTATTCCTCTAAGTCTTTATTTGTGAAAAGAATATTACATCCATTTATATAGAAAAACTTAACAACACTAAATAGAAAAAATAAAATAAAAAAACTATATGTTCTTTTCAATTAATATAAAAATATTAGAAAATCATAATAATACATATCATGAAAGAAATAAAATCAATCATTTAAAAAAAAAACTCTAGGATTAATTAATGAAATAGTGGAAAAAATTAAAGGCAAGAAAAAATAAAAAATCTAAAAAATAACAATCAAGATGTTGCTAACTTTTAGTATTGTGATATAAAAAGACTCTATTTTTTTCCCTTAAAAATATAGGTGACACATTTATTACTAGGATCTAATTACCATTATGGTGCCTGAAAAATTAAAAAAGAAATTTTTTTATTGAAAAATGTTTTTCAACCAAATTTTACTAAAAAAATAACTAATAAACACTATAAAAGACTCCCTGAACTACATGTCAACCCCAAAACTAACAAAAAAAAAAAATACTAATCACATAAAACAAATCAAAATGCAACCCATGTTTTTTTTTCCATGCATGTTTATAAAGAGAACGTCACTATAATTACACTTGTTTTATTTGGACATAACTTATTGTTTCATTGAATAGAATTTATTGATATTTTATAACTATATTATTTTTTTTTCTCTTCATTGTTTCCAAGTGAATTTCTTTTTCATTTTTTTACGATCAAAGCTAGAAAAATGAAAAATAAACTTTTAACTAAAATAAAATTTATCTTGAATTTTGGAATTAAACACATATTTTTTTTCATGTTTTATTTTAGTCACTTTTCTTTTTATTTGATAGTTATGCTATAATTTCAAAACTAATTTCATCAATAGAAAAATTAAATTAAAAAAATAAAAAAATTAAATGTTTTAGTAAAGAAGGTAATTTAATAATGAATACACGAATGCCAATATCATTGAGTTTCCTATTAATATGATAACACAATGCATTCGGATGCTTTTACACACGCACACATGCATGCATGCATTCTTATAAACACTTCAACAATATAGGATAATTGATTTGCTTATTAAGTGATTATGATTCATTAAATTATCGTTTAAGGTACGGATTCTAGGAAAAAAGAGTTGTTCATTGGAGTGCATATCAAAATATTTTTAAAGAATCTTTTACTTGAAAATAAATTAAAATAATATATTTTTTATTTTTTTAAATATTTTTAATTCAAGTATGTTAAATGATTTGAAAATATAAAAAATAATATCAAATAAAAAATAATTTTTATAAAATATTGTTTGAAATGCAATTTTAAACTGTGTCCAAATATTTTAAAAAATAAAAATAAAAATTATAAAAGAGCAAGAAAAGCAAAACGCCTTGGAAAAGAAAACTCTAAAGAAAGGATAGAATTGAGTAAAGGCATTTCATGGCGCAGCGTTCAGTCAGTTTACCGGGTCCGTTGCAGACGCAATGCTTTCCCTTCTTTCCCTCCACTCAAACAGTAGAATTCACGTTTCTCCTTTCCTTCCTTCATCACCAAAGCTTCTCACATCTCATCATTTCATCCTCTTCCTCCAATCTCCGTTCCAATACCAGGTACTTTCTCTCTCTCTCTCCCTTTTTATTTTTTGCGCAGTTCTTTTAAGTCCTTTTGAATTTTAATATTCATGCCTTCTTACATTAATCACTCATCAATAACGGAATGCTTAAGGTTAACATTGAAGTACAAGGAGAATTTTTATTGGTATAAATTATTAAAAGCTTGCCATTAATGGATCTGCCCCGTCTCAAGCTTTGAAAAATATATATAAATGAACCCAGTTTTTTTTTTATATATATTTAAAAAAAGTAATCAAGTGGTTATTAAATAAAGCCTCCAAATTTGGAGACGTGTGACGTGCACAAATGATTGGAGATTGGATTGTTGTAACTATCTAAAGTTAGTTAATCTATAGATTGTAAAATATGTTGTCAGGATGGATTATGTATTCTTTCTTAATTGTAATTCCAATTGAATTGAGTAAATGCTTGAGATTTCTTAGTTTTTTTTCAAGCTGATTGATGTTTTCAGTTTCTGGTTTCAGAAGCTGGCCTTTTTGGTGTTGTGGATTTGAAGGGTATAATTTGCAAGATAAAACAAAGATTCTGCTTTTTTTCACGCGCTGCCGATGGTTTTAATGTTGTTTTGGCCTCCCTAGCAACCGAATCTGTGAAATCTCTGAATCTTCAATCCCAAAGGACTAGATTGATGTGCTCGTCCTTTATATGAAGGGTTTTTTTGATACTGTTATCACCACTTAAGATGATTGGGAACAGAGAACTTTTTGGAGTTGTTCTGATGAGAGAATTATTATGGCGTTGCGCTTGGAAAAAAGTTGATTGGAGAAAACTGCTGTTCCTTGGTGTGGTCATGACAATAGTTGGAGTTTTGGTTCCCACATATACATTTCCTCATACAGTGAATATGTGGTTCCTTTCTCCACCTCTAGCTGTTTCATCGTACGTATCCTTGAATGGTAGTATGCAGTTAAGAGAGGCTCTTACTGAAGCAAGGGTTCAACAATTTCCTCCTGTTTCTGCTGCTTCAGTTCTTTCTCCGAATACCACAGTGCCATCTAAAAATAAAAGAGCCAAAGTCTCTCGGACGAGAAACTCTGTATTAAAAAAGAGAAAGAAGAAGAGCAAGGAAAATGATGAGTCAAAGGTTGTTCCTCCTCCTCCTCGTAGTCCTATACCTCCCCGTATGCAGGTACAGCATTGAGTATTGTAACCTCAAACTTTTCTTTGGGAATTGTCATAAAGGAGTCGCTACAAACAATTATTTTTCCTCCTTTCATATAATTCAGAGATTCATTTGGTCCTTGTCACCGAATGATGCACTTATATATGCCAAAAGGGAGATTGAGCATGCCCCAGTGGTTATTGATGATCCTTATCTGAGCGCCCCTATATTCCGCAACATTTCTGTTTTTAAGAGGTATGTAATGCTTCTCACCGCCAGTTTATGGTCTCCTAAGTTAAAGATAACATGAACTATGCCAATCTGTTCATATGAAGAGAGGGAGACAGATAGGCATTTCATTGTTGGTTGCATAGACGAAAGAAAAATAGAAGTGCATAAATTGCAAGGAGGTAGAAGTTGCAGTATTTAAACAATTAGTTCAACTGGGTTTGTCACGATCATGCAATATGAAGATAATTTAATGAATAGGTCTTTGGCAATGGATTTGCCATGGATCGAGGAAAAAAGAAATTGGTGTTGTTTTCTCCTTCATATAGCTAGTTCGGTTGTTTTCCTTGTTGAGTCGAGGCTCATTTCAGTTTTGTGTCTGTGTTGTTCAGTTTAACTTGCATCTTCATACCATTCTTCTATTTTGAGTTCTTCTGATGAGTAATATTACTCCCTGTCTAGATTCGATAAGCAGGCATAGTTCGTTTCGTTCAGTGCTAGAGGTTTCCAAGAAAATTCATTATTCCCTTATCTAGAAGAATTAGAAATACACTGTCTCCTTAACAGATTTGCATTGTAGGCAATCAAAGAATAAGTGCTGCGTTACTGTTATGACAAGAAAACATCTATTTTTCTTTCCTGTTCAGATGACACTAGTTATTAGGTCCGAATCAAAGATTCTCCTTTTTATCGGCCATACTCTTGGGCAGAATAGAGAAACTTCAATACCACATTACAATTTCAAATACAAATACAAAAGAAACTAAAATATTTAGGGCTCTCGTAGATGTAAAGATAAAAACACCTTGGATTGTAACAGTGATGCATTTTTTTTTTAGCTCAAGTTTTTTTTTTTTTAATTTTATCCTTTCAAATTAGAATGATTTAGAATTAGATTTGATGATCTGATTTGATTGACTTCATATGAGGTTTTTACAATGTTGAAGAAAAAATTTGGTGTTTAGTTGATGTTGGATTTGTCAAAATAATATTTAATTTCATTGATCTAGAATAATTATAACTTTAAGAATGAAATTTGAAACTGAAATAAGTATTTAGTTTTCAAATAGTTGCACACTATAAATTGTAATAATGCCATGTGTTTGTGTTTTTTTTTACTCAATTTTTTTTTTCAATTTTTTCCTTTCAAATTAGGTTGATTTAGGATCGAAATTGATTGTTTACTTTTGATTGGTTTCATATGAGGTTCCTGCAGTGTTAGAGAAAAAAAATCTAGTTACTTAATTTGAAAAAATAAAATTTTATATTATGACTTGGGTTATAGATTTGATGGATTAACCTAAATCAAGTCGGGTTGTCTTTTTAAGTTTTATTTTTAATTTTATCTTTTAGCATAAGTTTTATTTAGAATTAAAATTTATGATTTTTTTTTTATTTTTTTGTGGAGTGATCTTGGTATTGTAACTAAGATTGTGTGTTTGATAGGTTAACATAGGTTGACATGGGTTATTCTTTCTAAATTTTTTTAATTTACTTTTTATGAGTTTATCTTATTCTTATAATTCAAGTCGCAAGTTTTACGAGCTAACTCAGGTAGCAAGTTGGACATGCTAATCGAGGTTCACTTGATTTTTTTTGTTATTTTTTAATTGTTTTTTTTAACAATTTTATCCTTCAATATTGAGTTGGTGAGAAAATTTGCTTTGTGTTTTTTTTAATTTACTTTTTATGAAGGTTATCATGTTTTCATGACTTAACTTATGAGTTTGAAAAGTTAATTAGGGTTGTTTTTTTGTCTTTTTTTTTAAAAAAATGAATTAAATTTTTCTAGTTTTGTCCCCAATATTTTGTTTGTTAAGAATTGATCTTCATAATTTATTTTAATTTATTTTCTATGAGATTATTGTACTTTCATGACTCGAAACATAAATTTAATAAGTTATTATGAATTATCATAAGTCGATTTAATATGTTATCATCTCAATATTAATAAATAAATAAATTAATATCTCACTATATCAATATTTAAGAAAAGTGTTGTCCAATATGCATAAGATTTTGAATTTAAGATAAAAAAATTCTTTCTAAAAAAACATATTAGTAATGCCTTGGAATTTTCTTCTGTTAAACAAAAATTTGATCAAGCTAACAACACAACTCATGTCAACGATGTAGTATACGCTATAATCAAGTAATGACATAGGAATCCTTCTTGTCCGCAATGCAAGCCTCCTTCTAATTTTTTTACCTTTTAGCATTCACCAATTGTTGTTCATGTATTTATGTTAAGATTTGTGGTTCAGTAAGTTTTCACTTACATCTCTTCTACCTGCCGAATTTGTACATCCAGGGCTACATATTTAGTACTTGGAGGTTCCTTTTTCGAAGTCATTGAACCTAGTGTGTATTTTATGAATGAAATAGGATTACCCAAGCACTGTTAATTTTCTCCATTTATGAAATGCTATGATGTTCAACAATCAGGTTAGCCAATCCCACAAGCCTTTGATTCCCTGCAAGCTTTACGAAACTTGTTATTAAAGCTGCCTTTTGAATTGCCATGACAGAAGTTTCTCTTTTGTTGCATACTGTAATTAAACGCATCATCATCAGAATAAAAATACTTCGCCCAGTATGTAAGATATCTTGATTATGTAGTGGAGGAGAGTAACGTTTGTTTGAAAGAAATTCAAACTAACTGAATCAATAAGTGGTTGAGGCTGTCCTGTTTTGTTAGTTTCCATCTACTCCTTTGTTCCACAGTGCTAGCATACATGTAGCTGTTCTAAAAGCCAGCTTATTTCTAGTTTGGCCTCCTAGGACTTTGATACCTTATGTTATTCAGCTCAACGAACAACCTGATTTCATTGTTGTCAATTGTTTTAAAAACACGTGTTTGATGATAAAGTCAACCTGAATTTCAGGAGCTACGAGTTGATGGAAACGATACTTAAAGTTTTCATCTACCCAGATGGAGATAAGCCCATCTTTCATCAACCGCATCTCTATGGAATCTATGCTTCTGAAGGATGGTTTATGAAGTTTATGGAGGCAAGCAGGGAGTTTGTCTCGAGAGATCCAGAAAAGGCTCATCTATTTTATCTTCCTTACAGTGCACGCCAGCTGGAGGTAGCGGTTTATGTGCCTAATTCACATAATTTGAGACCATTGTCAATCTTTATGCGAGACTATGCAAACATGATTGCTGCAAAGTATCCATATTGGAATCGCACACATGGAAGGGACCATTTTCTTGTTGCATGCCATGACTGGGTATGGTAATTTCTTATCCTCTCCGTAGATCTCCATTTTGATTTTGTGAGTGCTGATATATAGCTGCTTTATAGTCGGACAGTAAATTCCTTGTTTCTGTCTTCGTGGAAACACATAATTGCAATCCTCGGAGTAATTATTGTGTTTTTGGTCACATATGTAGTTTTTCCTATCACATCCATTGATGATTGCCTTTGACAAATGCCTCATTCAAGATGGTTAATAAATCTGGTATAGTTAAAGTGTCACTGAGCAGCCAGATGCAAAGACATCCATGTTGTCCTTAAAGAAACATGTTAGAAAATTTAAATAATCTTAGACAGTCTAGAGACTTCAGCTGCATTTCCATATAGTCAATGAATTCGTTGGGTTGACATGTCTAGAATCATTCAGCTGTTCTTGTTAAGCATATAATCTGGTAATAATTGTCATCAAAGACATGTCAGTCTTTCTATTCTCATCATCTGTGTCATCCATTAGCCTCTTCCCCACCCCCCACCCCCCCCTTATTTCAACATGGACATATCTACTGAGTTAATAGCTTTCAGGTTTAAGATAAAATTATGGATGCTTCAAACGACAAACAGCTTCTATCCTCTTCTTTCACTTTGAATTTCACCCAGGAAAATGTTATTCGTTCCGCACTGGAAACAATTGGATTCTTTTCCGTACCATAATGTCGTGTCATTGGTAATTGTGAAGAGTATTAGGATTTTAATTTTAATTTTATTGGAGACCCAATTCTAATTGAGAAGAGTGTCTGAGTGTGTGGTTCAATTTGTTTTTTTAAAAAATAATTTTTAATATTTTAAAATCATTTTAATGTGTTGATGTTAAAAATTAATTTTAAAAAATAAAAAAAATATTTTAATGTATTTTCAAGTGAAAAGTATATTAAAAAACAATCTTTATCATTGTTCCAAATACTATCTAAATATTTAGTTATTATTCTAAAGAAAAAAAAAAAGAAGAGAAGATAATGAGAACAAAAGGTATTTGATTTGAGAGACAAAGATATGAATATACAAATAAATATATTTTGAAGATAATTTTAAAATAAGTTTCTATACTTTTAAATAAAAGTTATAGTTGGACATATTTCTATAGATAATATTTATTACTTTTTTATCTTTAAAACATCTTTGTAAAACACTCTTAATTCCAAATTTGTCAGAATGAGACATGTAAAAATAAAAATAAAAATATATAACTCAAAATAAGATCCAAGTTACAAGTTGGGAGGATTAATCAAGTTTGATTCTATTATTTAAAAAAAATAAGAACAAAATCCTTTTAATTATTTTTAAAAAAATCAATGGATTTTGATTTATGTTTTTCCTAGGATGAATGATACTAATCAACTTAAATTTTTGACTAGGTTAATATTTTTTTTTTAAACTTGAAACTGATTCAGGTTTCAAGTATGTTGAGTTCCAAGTCGACTTGCTAAGTTTATTCAAATTTTATAACTAAGATTATTATATTATTATTAATTTTAATATTTAATATAAATTAAATAAAATAATAATATATAATTATTTTTTTCAAAATATATGAATTTAAAAATAATAAATATTAAAAATATATATATTTTTAATATTTTTTTCCACCATCAACTTATAGCTATATCAAAACAATTGTATCTTCCTTTTCGATTCTGTTTGGTCATCAGCTGTCTTTTATGAAGACAATAACAAAGCTAGGTTTTTTTTATCTCACCCGAACACATAAATACGCTAGCCAACAAAAACATGCATAGAATCATCAAATGTTTACTGTGAATATATATTTCAAAGGTGTGACTAGAATACAATAATCAGTTTGGATGCTGAACCTAATATGTAAGATAAAAAGCTTGAAATGCAAATGTTTACCCCGAGTTGTTGCGTACCAACGTCAAAGCTTGGGCTTCACAACCAACCTTAACTGAACAATTATAAGTCTTACTTGAGTGGCTACTTACGCTAGACATATGATGCAAGGGAAAAGTTAAAGAAAACAATAAATACAGAATACAAAATTTTGATGAGCGAAAGGAATTATAGATATAGATATGAACCTTAAATTTACAGGTTTAGTTTCTTTAAAAATAATAATAGTAAAGTATATCTCTTTAGAAGGTTTAGAAAATATTACAAAGACTAGAAATCCTATTTTAATTAGAAAACAAAAATAAAAATCTGAAATTATAAAGAAAAAAAGCATAAAATCTGAAAAAAAAACATGAAAATAACATGAATAACTAAAAAACAATCAAAACCAGGGGCGAGAGAAAGTTTTAATATTTAAATATTTAATGGTCTGTATAGCAACACAGTGTCTATCATATATATATAAAAAACAACATCTAAAAATTTCAATAAAAATTTGAACATAATACAATGATCAGATAACAAATTATGATTATTTTGAATTATCATTTTAGTTTTGGTGTGATTAGACTTTTTCTCAAACTTATAACTATCATACTAGTTTATAAATATATTTTTTAGATCTATATTCATTTAATTTATTTATAACATATATATATCTAATGGTATAAAATCACTTATTATTTCAAGCCCCCATCCTGGTTGAACTTTCACTAGTCCTCCTAACGTGGATTTTACTCATTTAAATGTCTACAAATATGCGCTCGTGCAGCTTGGTACATGTTTTGAAATATGAATTTTGTTCTTGCGATTTTATTTCAATTACTTTCAGAATGCTGGAATGTTTGTTCTCGAATATTGTTCAACTACTGCCATTATGTTTTGTTAACCTAGTTTTCCTATGTTCTAAACCATACAGGGACCTTACGCATTGACTATGCACGAGGAACTAACCAAAAACACCATGAAGGCTTTATGCAATGCGGACGTGTCTGAAGGTATTTTTACTGCTGGCCAGGACGTATCCCTGCCTGAAACTACCATAAGGAGTCCCAAGAGACCACTTAGAAATGTCGGTGGTGGTATAAGAGTATCACAGCGTCCAATCCTTGCCTTCTTCGCTGGAAATATGCATGGAAGGGTCCGACCGACACTCCTGAAGTACTGGCACAACAAAGATGATGAAATGAAAATATATGGGCCGCTACCCATTGGTATATCTCGAAAGATGACTTATGTTGAACATATGAAATCTAGCAAGTACTGTATATGTCCAATGGGCTATGAAGTTAACAGCCCTCGGATCGTCGAGGCCATTTATTACGAGTGTGTTCCAGTCATCATTGCAGATAATTTTGTTCTTCCTTTCAATGAAGTTTTGGATTGGAGTGCCTTCTCTGTTGTTGTAGCAGAGAAGGATATCCCGAAGCTGAAGGAGATTCTTTTGGCTATCCCACTGAGAAGATATCTTACAATGCTAGCTAATCTGAAGACGGTGCAAAAGCATTTTCTTTGGAACCCAAGACCACTCAGGTACGATTTGTTCCACATGATTCTGCATTCCATTTGGTTTAGCAGGTTGAACCATGTTCAAATCCCACAATCGTAGCTACTCCTTTTGGTGTGCAATACTTCGGCAAAGTACAGCCAAGTATTGATGACGAGCCCAAAAGAGTAGACATTCCACGTGGCCAGTATCAATTCTGTAAAACTGCTTTGGTCCCTGGAAATGGCTTGATGTCAATCATGTACTCTCAACTGGAAAGGCAGAAATGAATATTTTATGGGAAGAAAGCCAAGGACGTATGAAAATTCATGACACAGGCATGTACAGTATGATTTACTGATTGCATTATCTTTAGCCATAAATCTGCTATACTGGATGGACGTACATGGCTGTTAGCTGCCACCCCACTTGCCTTTAATAAATGAACGCTGGTGCTATTGAACCTAGGATTAATATTTGGTCCGGCCTATATATAGCCTGCTCCATTATGTTGGTGTTTTGTCACCACTCCCAGGACTCCCCTACCATGAAACGGAGGAGCTCGGATTTCGCATACAAAATGATTGAACCAGACGTTTAATTCCTAGCGATGTGTAAAATGACAGCTGCGCCATTTGTAACTCGTAACCTGATATGTGTCTGTTAGCTGGAGCTGTTGGCTCTTGCAACAGGTACTTGGAAAACTCGAATCTGATGACTCCCATACTTACAATCATACATAGCGCGCGGGAAATTTGATATCATCGGAGGAATGCTGAGGCGAGAAAGCTTCTGTCAAGAATTTCGAGTTTCTCATTCTTTAATGCGGTGTTTGGCCCGTTGGTTAGTATTGATTGGACATGACATGACTGGAGTTGATAAATAATTGTTCGTCATGTGTTTAGTGAGCTTTTAATTGAATTAAATAATTTATTTTATGTTATATTTAATTATATAAACAAGACTTGGTTTACCTGAGCTTACATTAATTTAGAATTAAAAAAATAAAAAAAAAATCATTTGATTTAAGCTGGTTAAAAACATGGATGGATATGAGATAACACATAGTTAAAAGATTTAGTGATTTTTAAATTTATTTTTGTCAAAACAAGGTTGCATTGATTTTTTTTTAATTTAAGTTGATCCTCTTGACTCATGATATAAATCTTATCCTAAATTAACTTTTAAATTATGTTTTAAAACTATAATAATAACTATTTTTTATACTCATATTAATTTGAATTAACTCGGGTTAACCCCACTAACCCATAACTCGAGTTTTGTTCTAAGTTGATCTTAAAATCTAATTTTAAAATTATAATAATAACTATTTTAATTTTTATGTTGGTACAAGCCAGCGGTTAACCTCAGCTTTTTTCCAAGTTGATTTTCGAATCAAGTTGTAAAATTATGATGATAATAATTTTTATTTTTATATTTATTTAAATTAATGGTAAACCCAACTCATGATCCAAGTCTTGTTTTGAATTGATCCATAGTTAAATTTTTAAACTATAATAAAAATCATTTGTATCTTTACATCAATCTAAGTTAATGGTCGACTCAACCCGTGACTAGGGCCCAGCCTTAGGTCGATCCCTAAAAAATTTAAAAATTATGATAATAATTATTTTTATCTTTATGTTGACTCGAGTCAATAATCAACCCAATTCGTGACCCAAGCCTTGTTTTAATTCGACTCTCAAGTAAAATTTTAAAAATATAATAATAATTACTTTTATCATTATATTGATCTGAGTTAACAATTAACCCAACTTGTAATCCAATTCTTAGCTCATATTGATCTCTAATTGAATTTTAAAATTATAATAATTTTTATTTTTATTTTTATATTAACTTAAATTAACCTTTTTTATATAATTTAACAAGTTTGCCTTACCTTTTTACCATAACACAAATTTCTGAATTAAAATAGGCTTGAAGAGGATAAAAATTAATTTTAATACTGTCCAAAATTACACCATACGACTTCAAAAAAGAAAAATTATATTGCCGAGTTCATCTTTGTTTAGCATAACAAACACTGCCTAATTTTCAACGATGATTGGTTTGTTATGAAAGTTTTTACATTTCCAGATTTCTTGTGTAGAGATGACAGCATAGCATCCTTCGCGGTTGTCCATAACATTCTTACACCGCTTCCGGGGACAGACAGGTGGTTGTAGAACCCATTTCTAATTCCAAGGAGTGAATGAAGCCAACCGCATGGGAAAGGGAATTAAATGAACGAGATTTGGCCCTCTCTCTCTCTGTATTTTTTGGTGCTGATAAATGAACTATTTGATGCAAAAACTTACATGTCTTTTGTACCCCAGTAGCTGTAATAGCATGATTCAAGGCATCCCATATTTAATATTTATGCATTTTAATTATAAATATTTACAAAATAAAAGACTGTTCACGCAATATTTTAGTACAAACAAGTGGCAATTATTTTTTTCACACAGTTTCAATTTTTTTTAATTAACACATCAATTCGTATGAAATTTAATATAAAGAATTTATTCATAAATCATTTCTGTAATGTTATTGTATCATGGCGCATGCATTTTGATATTTACAAGATGAAGTGTCTTGTAAATAAAAAACAATTGGCAGGGAGCCCCTAACATGCATTTTGTTGTACCAAATCGCAATAAATATTCTCAGAACTAGCAAGATGGCCATGGTTACTTCTTCGGAAAGAGATGAATGAAGGGTAGAGCTATTGTATATATATACTGTATTGGAGAAGAGAATATGGTAATTATTACCCCCATCAATTAAAAATTAAATTTACTTGTAAATTTCTCATGCGAATGAGATCACGGAATTATTTTTATTTACTATTATTATTTTTTACAGTTGATGATATTCTCAAACTAATTAACCGAATTAGTTTCCACGTATTAAAATTAAAGCTATCTTTCTTAACTAATCAGAAAAGATTTTCCACACTGAAATTAAGAAATTCATAATCATTATATTTCTCAAGAGCATGCCCTGAGATTTTTATTTTTATTGTCAACTTTCTTTATGACAGGTTCTATATGTGGGTACAAGATTTTTTTTTTGGTTAAGGGGCAATGATAAAAAATATTTTTTAATATGTATTTAAAAGTAGTTATAATTATTTTTCAAAGTATTTTTTATTCATAAAAATATACTAATAATTTTTTAAAATTATTTTTGAGATCAATACATTAAAATAATTTAAAAATATTAAAAATATATTAATTTACAAAAATTAATTTTTAAAATATTTTAAAAATACAGTGTCAAACATTAGTAATGATATGTTTTTTCAGTATCAACCATCCACGCCAGCTTGGTCCAAACGCTGCCGCTTCATTACGGGGAAACTTAGACCGCAAAAATTGAAAAAAAAAAAAACATTAAAAGAAACTATAGGGCTACTGGTTTTATTGTGCATCTATTAAATAAAATGATGATTTTGCCCCTATTATCATAACACAATTGCTCTTAGAAACGAGGGTATTATAGTTTTTTTATTGTTATTTGCACAGTAAAGTTACTGATGGACAGGGATGCTTTTAACTTTTTTGTTTTTGTTTTTGTTTTAGTTGCACCTCAAAATTACCACAATATCCTTAAATCAGATTGGGCTTTCCCTTCACCAAGGGTGTTCTTGTCTTCTCATCTTGATTTTTTGTAATTATCAAATTTTAATAAGAGTATTTTAGTATTTTTATATAAATAAAATATTATTTAAGCTAAAAAAAAGATTGCATGTAAGGTTAAGCAGACATACAGAGATTATCTTGTAGTCTTTGAACAACGTATACTGTGCCGTTTAATAACTAAACTTCAACTTCAACTTCTATGATAATATTTTAATCCTCATAATATTACCTTTATTACTAATATATTGAGTTTTGCATCAGTTTCCATCTTTTTTTTTTTATTTTTCTCTTTCCTTCTTAGTTTCATAACTAACCTTTGCACATTTTCATTCAAATTAGCCCTTTGATTTTTTTTCAGATTTGGTCCCAATTTTATTGTTTTATTTTAGATTATCCATAGTATTAGAATTTTCTTCAATTTAATTCTTCTTTGGTTTTTTCACCTTTTAGATTTGGTCCTTATTCTTTTAATTTTGATTTTTTAAAATTATTTATCTTTTCAATTACATACCTCAATATTTTATATCATTTTCTTTATCGATTTTTTTTCAATTGCATCTTTTAATATTTTATTTTATTTCATATTAATTTATTTTATTTTATTTTATTTTAGTTTTAATAATTTTTTATTTAATTTTATCCCTTAATATTTTATTGATCAAGATTTGGTTAATCTTTCAGGCTACGAGTTTGAAAGATAGGACAAAATTAGCTTATATCCTTTCTAGATTTTCTTTTATAAATGAATTTTGTTTATGCTATTTTTTTGTAGGATAATTATGATCTTGTATATTAGATCATAAATTTCACGTGTTAACCTAATTTTAAATTAAATATATTTTTTAAAAATTTATTTGTTATTATTGTTTATTTTTTTATCATAATATAAATGAATTGAGATTATAAAAATTTTCTTACGCTATTTGAAAAACAACAATCTCTTGAACTTTTTTTTATAGGTTGAAAAAAGACTAGTACAACCCGCCGCTACATGGCCACCCATGTAGTTAAACTATCTAAAATGAGCAACTTTTGATAATTAATTATGGCTTTACATCATGTATCTTCCTTTTAATTCAAGTTTGAGGGTATGGTTAAACTGTATTTTTGAAAAAAATTGAATATTTTTAGCTTTAAGTAAGAATTTTTATATTAAATTGTTTTAATATGTTAATATCAAAAATAAATTTTAAAAAATAAAAAATTACTTAAAACACACTTCCAAACAAAATTATTTTTTTTAATAAAAAAGCTTGCCCATTCTTCCAAACACCACTTTCGTTGCATCACAAAATGGTCACCTCTTCACGATCGGTGAGCCGCTGAATCCCCGTCAAGTTGAAGAGATTTATCAACCCAATAAGATCCTTCAGCGGAGAAGTCAAAGAACTCGTCGACATCAAAGTTCCCAGTCTCCAAGTTCCATGCTTCTCTAGCGCTGCCCTCTTCCTCGACCTGAATGGCATCCGAAGTCTTTTGGTGCATGGTGGCTAGCGGAGTGGAAGGTTGATCTGGCATTTTCTCCTTTTGAGTTTGATCTCTAATTTTCTTGCTCAAATGAGAATTCCAGTAGTTCTTAATTTCATTATCTGTTCGTCCTGGAAGTCTCCCAGCAATCAGTGACCACCTATATTCAAGTCAAAAAACTGCTCAAATTGCTATCATATTAGACGATAGTGCTCGAAGACGCTCGGCACAAGATAGAATGAACATTCATATCAGTATAGCTCTCGTAATTAGAGTAGTGGGCTGGAGTTTATAGAATAATTAACCTGTTTCCTAGCAGCTTATGAAGCCTGATAATCAAGTCCTCTTCGTCACATGATATGTTGCCTCTCTTGATGTTAGGTCTCAAATAGTTCATCCATCTCAACCTGCAACTCTTTCCACATCGATTTAAACCTGAAAAATATAAGAAAATATGGATGTCCGTCTAGCTAGCATAGAGCACAAAAAAATAGTACTAACTGTTCGAAACCCTGGCTAAATGTAATTGCTAAAATTCACGGGGCTAGCTGTTTTACGAGGGAAACTGGGACTGAGATTGACCTGATTTAAGTGCAACTGTTTTCCAACTTTTGGCACCATGAACTTCAACGCAGTGAGCTAGTTTGTTATCTTCCTGAGCCGTCCATGCTCCTTTGCTCATACCTTTTTTAGTGGATGCATCAGTGACAGTATTCCTGGGAGCCATGAGAGGAAAGAGAGATACAGAAGTTTGAATGTAAGAAAGACAAAGTTTTCTTGAAGTAGGAAATTGTTAGAGTTAGCGAGATGCAGGTAGCATGTTAGCTGGTGCCTGCGGCACAAAAAGGAGATGCAATTGGTGATTTATATGAGACGGACATAAATGCATTTTTGACTTGGGCAATTCATGAAGGGGAGAAGTAAGTATTAGTATATGTCTTGTAGCTAATTAGTTGCATAGGTGTGATATATATATATATATATATATAAAACTTATTAATAAGGGTTTATTTATCTGTAATATTTATTAAATATTTTATTAATAAATCTAACATTTAATTAAAGAATTTAAAGAAAAGATAAAGTTTTTTAAACAAAAATATTTTACAAAGAAAATTATAAAATTATAATTATAAGATTTGCATTGGATCGAATCATTATTCTTAAATGTTCATGATCAATATTTTATTAAAACTGCATATTAATTAAAGAAGTTAAGATTGATATATATTATGTTTTTTTGTTAATAAAAAAAAGAAGTTATTCTCATAAGTTGAAATACGAGGGATAAGTTGAAATACGAGGGATACTTAAAAACTAATATATAAGTATTTGTCAGATAACATGTACACTGAACTAACTAGTATTAGAATTCTATATGGACAAATCACACGTGTTCATGGAAAGACCTATGTGATAGTTGTGTAAGTGATTCTTAAACTTGAAATTGCTAAATTATTTTCTATAAAGAGTGTTATATTTTAATCTTACTGCGCGTTATCTTAATCAAGGGTATGACATATAATATGAACTATAAAAAGATATTTAAATAATCAAAAAAGAAATATTCATCATCTTAGATGTATTGAAGAAAATGTTTCATTTGTTCCCAAATAGTATTGATTGTAGTCCTTGCTCAAGGTAAAATGAGATTTGAAAATAATTTTAAATCTCATTTAAAGAATCGATAACTATAGTATTGAGAATAAATATGATTTGATATAATAGACATACCTCATGCTATAATATATAAGTCAGAATATTGTTGATAAAAGAATAATAATTAATTACACTAACAAATAAATGACTAAAAATTAAAATTAAATTATTTATGATTTTTTTAATATTTAAAGAATTATAACAAGTTATTATATATTATTATATTTAATTTTTAAATATAAATTAATTAATTATTGAATCCATCTTAAATTAGGCTGAGATTAATTTTAAGACATTTAAAGATCATGATGGGACTGTATAAGGGATAAGACATGACTCTCAATTTCAGATGAGATGACCATTAATCTCATTTACAAAAATATTTGTCTGAAACATAGTGAAATTTCTAGGGGAAAAAAACTAAAAGAAAAAAATATTGCCCTTTCAAATTAAAAATAAATAAAAATAAATTGTAAAAATCAAATATTCCGTGGCTTGCAAAGGTATTCGATTTTAACTTTTCTCTAGTCATTAAACAAGTAGAGAATATGCGAGAGCACAAGGAAGGAGCAGCAATCGGTAGCAATTCATTGATGTGGAACTGCTCACAGCTGAATCAATCAATACCTCTCGAGAAAATCTTCGATTCATGATTTCACGCTTTTAACTCTCCTTATAACCGCCTTTTCACAAATTTAGTTGTTGTATTTCAACTTCAAAATAATTGCTCATCAATGATGGTATGAATGAAAAGGTAAAACCTTTTATTTTTCACATGGACGGATGACATCATGATTTAGGTTTTTTTCCCCGCCTTGCTTGATGTTCTAAGCTAGTGTGTAACTCTCTCAGTATGTTATTGTAGCATTTAGAACAACTTTTAGACTTGAATATCATGGAGGTTGAGTTTACAGAGAAGGCACAAAGGGAGTGAAACTATCCCAGCAAAGCCAGCTGATATTAGCTGATTATCAAACGAACAGATTCAAGGTGAGAGGATTTCCTTTCGAGATAAGTGGTGGGAACCAGAAACCCACCCCCTGCGCTTGAAAAAACTGACATGATAGGGCAACAACTTGTTCATGTTGAATATGAAAACGAGGATCGTCTGCTACCGAAGATTTTCTTGGATGACAAGATTTTTAATGATTTTGTGTTATCCATTGGGTGACTCATTGATAATAGAATTGCGGGGAAGAATATAGGGTATACCCAGATGAGTTCTCGTTTGAGTGCCCTATGGAAACTGAATGGTGGTTTTGACCTTATGGACGTAGGGCATGGCTTCTTCATGGCCAATTTTGATCAAGAGAATGATAGACAGAAAGTCATGTATGGAGATCCTTGGATGATTTTGGACCAAATTTTGTGTCTTCTACAGCTAAAATTAATAGAACTCTAGTTTGGGCAAGGATCCCAGATCCGAATATCATATACTATGTGATGAAAGTTTTCTTTTAGCCTTGGCCACAGTTCTGGGACTCTTTTCAAAGTAGATATGAACGTCCTTAACGTAGAGAGAGGGAAATTTGTCAAGATTTGTATTAAATAGATTTAAACCAGCCTGATGCGGGGAAGGCATGGATTCGAGAGCAGTACTGGTATAAGGTCGAGTACGAGGGGCTACAGCTACACGTCATGATATTGCAAGAAGATCACGCTCATTAGATTCCTATGGAAGCACGCTAGAGCGAGGGGCTAGCATGAAGGATGGGATGACAGAGGGGACTAGCCCTAGTGTTATGGCAGAGCCAATAAATCCTGAAAATTCTGCCATGCATACAGGAAGGCGAAACTCATGGACAAGGGCACGTTATCATACAATGAATATAATGTTCTGCGAGGTCCAGCTATGAAGGATAAAGGGCCTGTGAAGGGAGTTGGGCCAGAAAGGGTAACATGGGTAGGGTTGAGTCCATCGAAAGGACACGAGGATAGCTCAGGTAGAAGGTCCAAGTGGGGTTCAGAAGCTTATCTTTACCCAAGGGAACCTCGCAATACTAAGAGTATGTTTACAAGTGCAGTATAAATTATATATATTTTTTTAATGTGTTAGTAATGAAAATAATTTTAAAAAATTAAAAAAATATTTTAAATATAACAACTATCACAATTCTAAATATATTACGAAACACTCGGCAACCCATATATTTTAGTATCCTCAATGCTAACCAGACTAACAAGAGAACTCAGCAGGGAAAAGATGGGGTCACTCAGCTGAGGGCTAGATGCTAATATGATAAAATAATGATTTTTTAAATAATAAGATTTTTTTAATTTTTTTGATAAATTAGTAAATAAAAACATAATTTTAAACAAACAAAGAAGCAGCTGTTCAAGGCAATTGGTGGCATATTAAAAGAGATTTATTATTTAAACTCTCATTTTACCGTGTTTACATTAAATGGGTAGCATATTCAAGGAAATGGAGTACTCATAATCATTCTCACTCCAAAAACTATATGTTTGTTCCCAAAAAAACTTATTTTTATATGCTACCAAAAAACTTATTCAGTTATTTTTATATATTAATTTATTTTTATTATCATTTAATTAAATAAAAAATTAATTATAATAAATAGAATTATTAAACATAATTGAGTGGATGTCTCGCTTTACAATATTAATTACTTTGATTCCTGAGGGCAATAACAGAGAGAGCCAATGCTCTGATCTGAACAGGGGTACTTTCAGTGAAGAGCTACCAACTCTTCAGCGCTGTTTTTCAAATGTGGTCGCCAAAGAAGAGCGTTAACCAGGCAGCAGCCACGCTACCTTGACTTGCACAACGTATGCGGTAGGTCCGATGGAAAGATAAGAGAGAACACGTGAGAACTTCAGACTTTTCCTGGCGGACTCTACTTCCGTGAAGGAATGAAATTTGTGTTCTCAGCAAAACT
Source organism: Populus ilicifolia (assembly GCA_015708895.1). Lineage (NCBI taxonomy): Eukaryota > Viridiplantae > Streptophyta > Magnoliopsida > Malpighiales > Salicaceae > Populus > Populus ilicifolia. Next base: position 86,543 of record SRLM01000203.1, on the reverse strand, counting down.
TCCAATTAATTCCAGTATGTCATTGTTATTGTAATATTTTCATCTGATTAAGACATGGTTAGAGTTAATCGATGACACTATATATATATAAATTAATTGAAATAAAAAAAAACATATAACGTTACAAAACAATATATAATTTACAAAATAATTTTATTAGTTGAAAATTTTACATTAAAGCTTGTTTGTTAGTATAATTATAGTTGTTTTTTAAATAAATTTTCATGTTAAAATACATACTAATAATATTTTTTTATTTTAAAAAGTTATTTTTAATATTAGTATATCAAAATAATTTGAAAATATTAAAAATATATTAATTTAAAATAAATAAATAAAATATTTTTTTAAATACTTAATACACGAACAAACATTACTCAATATAATAAAAATTTGCCTATCTAGACAGGCATTTTATATAAATATATAAAAATAGAGTTAGTTGAATGAAGAACAATAAAGTAAATTACAACGTAGTCCCTGTAATTAACAAAATAAATAATTAATTATTCCCTTGTCTACTATTGACCATGCTCAATTTAACAACATTTTATTCAAAAAATACCTTCTTTTCTAATCAATCTTTTTATACCATCTACTTCTTATTTATTTTTCTATTTATTTTTTAAGAAAATCAAATTAGAAAAGAGCATGAAATAGATGAAAATATAAGGTTTCTGAAAATAAAGGACTAATTGGTTATTATTTATAAAATACAGATACTAAGTTATAGTTAAAACAATGATTTGGGTTTCCTCCGACCAAAAGGCGTCGTGGGGAAGCCTAGGAGGATAAACGACAATAAAGGATCTCAAAGCCCACACCGATGTGAACGTAATGGTACACGTACTTGTCAAAAAAGCGTCTAGAAAGGCAGTATATCATCCAAATCATCGAAAATCCATGTGGATGTTTTCCCTGCTTATATATATATCCATGTGCGCCGGTGCTCCTCAATCTCTACGACTCTACCACCGAATCAAACCTATCTCCCCCCCTCTCTTTCCTGCTTTGTAGAATCTGTTGGTTTTTGATTTGTTTGCATGAATTTATTGAATTTCTTCGACTAGAATTAAAAAACAAAACAAAAGAACATGGAAGGAGTGGATATCCTGCCTCACGAGAGAAGCAAGACGCAGTTCGATGTGGATGCCATGAAGATCGTGTGGGCTGGTTCTCGCCATGCGTTTGAAGTCTCAGATCGCATGGCTCGTCTTGTGGCCTCCGATCCGGTATTCTTCTTTCTGTTTTTTCTTTGGAATTGGAGGGCTAATTGCTTCTTTAGACTAAGTTTATGTTTTGGTATTTTAGCTCAATTTTTGTCATCTATTATTATTATTACCCATTGATGGGAGTAATTTTTTTCATCCAATTCAATTGGTTTGGATTTTTTTTCTATATTGATGGGTTTGCAGGCATTTCAAAAGGATAACAGAAGTCGGTTAGGGAGGAAAGAATTGTTCAAAAACACTCTGAGGAAAGCAACTTATGCATGGAAACGTATCCTTGAGCTTCGCCTTACTGGTCCGTCCGACTTTAACCTGGGGTTTGACTTTGTTTTGCAATGCTGCTAATCCCTTCTCTTAATTGTTTTTGTTACAATCTTCCTTTTTTTTATGATTTAGCTTTGGAAGTTGTTTTGTTACAGAAGAAGAGGCTGGTAGGCTAAGGTTTTTCGTGGATGAACCTGCTTTTACTGATCTTCATTGGGTAAGCTCTGCAATCTACACCTTGTTTTGCATTGTTTGTTTCTCTCAATATGTTTGTTGATTTGATATTTAAAGGTCGAGGTGCTCTTTCCCATGTTCATTTTCTCGAGGATTATAGACAAGGCCCCTGAGTTTTTTTTCTTTTCCTTTTCTCCTCTTTTCTTGGGTGTGTGGGTGGGGTTGGCATTGGGCAGGGAATGTTTGTACCTGCTATTAGAGGACAAGGCACTGAAGAGCAGCAACAGAAGTGGTTGCCATTGGCATATAAGATGCAGATAATTGGCTGCTATGCACAAACTGAACTTGGTCATGGATCCAATGTTCAAGGGCTTGAAACAACTGCAACCTTTGATCCTGACAAGGATGAGTTTGTCATTCATAGTCCTACATTAACATCAAGCAAAGTAAGTAAATTGCTCATTAAGAGCCTAACTAATTAGTTCGAGATAATGTATGAGACTGATCTTAATATCATGTACGGAGACTGGAGAGAAGTGTTCATATTATCTGCTAATGTGATCGAACATCCATGTGATGCATGGAATTGAATTTGGCGCAAGCATGGAATATTGAACCAAAACAGGATCAAGAGTTTTCATTCTTCTTACTGGAGAAGGATTCTATCTTTACTGCACTTTGTTTTGCAGTGGTGGCCTGGAGGACTGGGTAAAGTTTCCACACACGCTGTTGTTTATGCACGCCTTATAACCAATGGTGAAGAACATGGAGTGCATGGTAAGCATGAAACACCCCCCCCCCCCTGAATCTCCAATTTTGAAAATGGTCTTCTGAGTATTAATTAACTATATATTAAAATGCAAATTTCAGGTTTTATTGTCCAGCTTAGGAGCCTGGACGATCACATGCCTCTTCCAGGAATAACCATTGGTGATATTGGAATGAAATTTGGAAACGGGGCATATAACACCATGGATAATGGTGTTTTGACATTTGATCATGTTCGCATCCCAAGGAACCAGATGTTGATGAGGTTGGTACCTCACATACCTCTCCCTTTTCTCCTTTTCCTCTCACAGCTTTGAGATGTCACAAATTTCTTGTAGGATCATAATTGGTCATCTTGAATTGACCCCACTTCTAGATTTTGCATTGAAATGGTTGGTGGCTTCCTTTTGTTCTCCAGTAGTCAATAGTGAAATTATGAAACTTCTCTAAAAGTTCAGGGAGTTTCAGATTGTGATCTTTCATAACAACAAAACTTTACATGTTATCATTACATGATTAATGTGATTTATTTAGAAATTTTCTTTGGATGTTTCAGAGTCTTGCAGGTTACCAGGGAAGGGAAATGTGTGCAATCCAATGTTCCACGGCAGTTGATTTATGGCACTATGGTGTTTGTGCGACAAACAATTGTAGCTGATGCGTCCTCTGCTTTGTCTCGGGCAGTTTGTATTGCTACAAGGTATAGCGCTGTTCGCAGACAGTTTGGTTCACAGGATGGAGTGGAGACCCAGGTATACTTTAAAACCTATTTCTTTATGCTAATCTTTATTTTGGGAAAATGCATTTGCTAAAGCCTATACCCACAATCTGCAGTGTGCCCCATAATTAACTGATTATTTTAATTCTTTTTATAATTTACTTATGCTTAGTTATTTTATAATATCTCATTACATACAATATTTATCTACCTACACATGAATGAATCTAAAAAAGGAAAAACAAATTTATTTTTCAGCCTTCCGGGTATAGAACCTGCCCTGATCAGGGCGAGACAATGAGGGCAAAACCCTCTCCCTGTCCAGATCTTTTCCATCCTTGCTAGTTTTTTTCGATGATACCAAATTGTGAAGACTGTTATGCATGTAAATCTCATGACATCTGCACGTAAGCAATACAGCTGTACATGCATCTGTAGTTTAACAGGTTGAAATGGCTGTTAATCTGTCACAACTTATGTTGAAATGACCATTTTGGTACTGCATATATGTATCATCTGTTTCTTTGTTCCAAACTAAGGAGTATAATCTTGAAAAATGTGTTAGAAAGTGCTCTTGGTCCCCTCTCTCTACTGGCTGATTGGACATTGATATTTTAGTTGCTCCCTGAGAATGTTTCTAATGTTCTTGTTATCTGCTCTGTTTTAGGTGATTGATTACAAAACCCAGCAAAATAGACTCTTTCCTTTGCTGGCTTCTGCCTATGCATTCAGATTTGTTGGTGAATGGCTGAAATGGCTTTATACGGATGTGACCCAGAGGTTGCAAGCTAATGATTTTTCTACATTACCTGAGGCTCATGCATGTACTGCAGGCTTGAAGTCTTTGACTACCACCGCCACTGCTGTATGTAACTATTACTGACATTTTTCTACTAGAATTTATTGTTTGATTTTTCTTTTCTTTGAACTTGGTTGAGTGTTGCTCTCTGAAGGATTGGCAGCATAATGAGGTTTCACAAGCCAAGCTGCTTAAGTGCTTTTGAGCTTCATTCATTGAGCTTAAACTTGGTGATCTTAATTTAAAACTAAAATCATGGCCCAATGCTCCTATTTTTAGCAGTTCCTCTTACTTCCCTGTATTGTTTCACCAGAATAATGCTATTCTGGAAGGATGACCAGCCACGTTCAATTTATTGTCTAAAAAGCAATTATTCTAGACTAGCACTGATAACCAATTTATGCATTTGCAGAATACAAATCTGTGACATACTGTTAATAATTCCTAAGTATTTTTCCAAATGTCAGTGGATGAAACAAAGAATTGCCTATGATGGTATTTTAGCTATTCTATCTTGTGCAATCAATTATCCTCCTGGGCCTAACTATTTTATTTCATACGCACAATACATCTTTGTGGAACGGGGTCTGGATGGCAGAGTTCTATAGTGCTAGCTTCAAGCATGACACTTTTTTGTCCTTTTCTTTTGTTATGATTGATCTAACACATTAAGCTCTTAAAAACAAAAATTCACTTCGGTGCAGGATGCTATTGAAGAATGTAGGAAACTGTGTGGTGGCCATGGTTATCTTTGTGCCAGTGGGCTTCCTGAATTGTTTGCAGTATATGTCCCTGCCTGTACATATGAAGGAGACAATGTTGTGCTCCTTTTACAGGTATGGATCATGGAGTATCACCATTCTTGTATATGATAATGTCTGTGTTTCCATTTTAGATGTGGTAACAGGTAGTGATAAAAGTATTTCTTTGATGGAACATGGCAGATTATGTCTTATTTCATTTATATTTGTTATGATAGAACCCTAGATTGAGCTTGATATATCAACATTGGAGAATGAAATTACAAATCAATTGTGCATTTGCAATAATATATGCAATTTAACCTCTGCGCATGTTCGTGGGCAAAGAAAGAGAACATTTCATGGCCAAGATGGGAAATACAGTGGTTGCGCTTAAAAATCTTTAGCCCCAATTACATCCAGGGAATTCTATCCCTGAACCATTGCTTATAGTAGATCAGAGAAGATCCTTGTATAAGATCCAGAAAAAAAAATGGTCTGGAAAAAAAAACAGACAGAAGAAATATGAGGTAAGACTCTCGACTCGAAAGCTTGCCTAGGAAACTTGAATTGGATACTGAGCACCAGAGTCTGGGAGTGAAAGGCTGACCAACTTGAAACCCTTCAAAGCTGTTGACCAAATTACTTGGCCCTTCCCACGCATATAAAATGCAGGGAATCTAACACACATTTGGTTTAGGAAGCATATGATGCACATCCATAACTGACATGGTAGAGGATGGGCTGTAAAGGGAGAACTGGTGGCTGGACTTTGTCATCCATATTTTCTGAAATATGATATTCTTGGCTAATTTAATTTTCCTGCCTTCTTCACATATTCAAATATTTAAGTCATCAATAATAATTTGAACTGTTTTTGACGTTCTACTTAACAAATGTTTTCTGTAGGTTGCAAGGTTTCTCGTGAAGACTGTTTCTCAGCTTGGTTCTGGAAAAAAGCCTATTGGAACAACAGCTTATTTGGGAAGAGTCCAGGATCTTATGCAGTGTCGCTGCAAAGTTCAAACAGGTAATGCATTGTTAGTTTCGTTTCTCTTATGTGCTTTTTTAAGCTCTTTTCATATTTGTAGTTAAAATTTGGTGAATGATAAGTTAATTAAATAAAACTATTAGGATTATTTACTTTTGGACGAATTTGATTAGACAGTGATTGTTAGTTCCTGAAACACTTGCTTTTTGATTGCAATTTATCAACTTAATTTTCTCCAAAACATCAGTTATGAAACAGTGCATATGCATGTGCTAAAGTTTGTGTTATTTATTCCATAAATGCAGCCGAGGATTGGTTAAAACCTAGTGTAATGCTGGAGGCATTTGAAGCCAGGTCTGCCAGGATGTGCGTTGCCGGTGCTCAAAATCTTAGCAAATTTGCAAATCCTGAAGATGGTATGTTTCTCTTCCTTGATTTAGGTCGAAGTCCTTTCCTGTCAGTTGTCTTCTTTTATACTTTGTTTATACCAAATATCTCATGGGAGCACTTGAAGATGGTTGGAGCAAGGGGAATTTGTTTTTTAAGGTCCGAGACAACATTTATCAGCCCCTACTGGTGGCTAATTTTGACAGAGTTTTATAACAGTTTGACTGAGTTGATAGAAACACTGGCATCTGATTATGAAATTGAAATTTATATATTCTACTGGATATATGCTCCCCTCATGCACTGATAGAGTAGTTCCTTTTGGTTCTTTCAAGGGCAGATGTTTCTTGATGGATCACATGCCTTTCCACTAATTCATCCTTTTGCTTCAGGTTTTGCTGAACTCTCTGCTGATCTAGTTGAGGCTGCGGTTGCTCATTGCCAGTTAATTGTTGTTTCCAAGTAAGTTTACTCATCTTCATGTGCCAACTTAAAAACATGCCATGTCAGATTTAACTACCCATGGACAATGGGTGTTTGGCTCTCTGGTACACATGAATAGAACTGAAGTTGACTAACAATACTTTGTCAACTATTTTTTTTCATTTTTTTTTGATAAGCCGATATAGATTTGTGGTTAGTTGTTAGTGCTAGGAGGGAGGAGGAGCTGAACTTAATACTCACCGCCACAGGGGATTAATCTGACCCCAACAGCAAACAAGAGAGGCTAGCTCGGCCACCTCTTGCAATAGTTTTAAAACCTGAATCAGCCCAGTGGGTTAACCTGGGTTCTAGACTGGCCCGGGTTCATACAAAAACCCACTTGAAAATTTACCCAATCAAACCCGGGCACCTTGTGACCCAGGAAACTTGGCAAAGCCTGGGTGAGATCCTTTTTTTTTTTTGTGGATAAAAACAGTGCCATTTTGAATTAGGGAACAATTCCAATTTCACAAAGCTCGGGCAGCCACATGCAGAATAACACAATTAGAAGAGAATTTTTACACAAGAAAAAAATCCCAAATCTTGTCTTCCCTAGTCTTGGTGCATAAGATTTTCCTATACAGAATAGTATAAAATACATATTTGCTAATAATTATGACTAAACCTTATGTGAATATTGAGAGGTTGAGATATATGAGAAGATTGTGAAGGGGCCAAGACGCTCAAGACCTGGTTTTCTTCAAATTGAACATAACCCCTCTCACGGATTGCTTGTGGTGTAGAGAAAGAGACTTGTAGCTTGTAATTTAGAACTTCCTTTTCTCTTTGATCCATTCTGATCAAAAAGCTTTGCTCTTGACTTAGATAGTCACTTATCTCCCTCTCTCACATACACGAGCAACACTACAAACAAGTAAACTTGTAAACTTTCACCCTTGTGTGAGTGGGAGAGGACTTTAACAAATTAACTTTTTTTGCCAATTTATTGGGTTGAACTAGGTTGTCAACCTGGCAAACCCGTGACTTCTCTATTGAGCCAGATCGACCTCAAGGTTGGGTCTTAAAACAATGCCTCTTGCATGGGGTTGAAAACCTGTGGTCTCTTGGTAGAACCAAGAGTCCACTACCAATGAGCCAAATGCCTATACATTGTAAACCATTTCTGCTTTACCAATATCTGATCTGATATCTGGTAAAGTGATGCAAGCATGGCTTTGATTTTTGAGTGAATTGGAGAAGCTCTCCGTATCATATTGTCTACAAAGCAGAATCTGAGATATCGAAATCTTGATATAATACATGCTAATTTCACTTCCTGCATTTTTTGGTGTTTCTGTAATCTGAGAAATTAAAGGTGGATGCTGGTCCTGATTCTTTATATTTTATGGTTCAAATTTCTAAAATTTCCTTGTCTTCCAGGTTCTTTGACAAATTGCAGCAAGATATACCTGGAAATGGGGTGAAACAACAGTTGCAGAACCTCTGCTACATCTATGCTTTAAACCTTTTTCACAAACATCTGGGTGATTTCCTCTCTACTGGCTGCATTACCCCCAAGCAAGCTTCACTTGCAAATGATCAGCTGAGATCTTTATATTCCCAGGTGAGTTTCAGGTGATTTATTCAATTTATCCTTTTACTTGTGTTATCTAAGCTCTAATCTGATTTCTGATGTCATGGTTTAGGTCCGACCCAATGCAATTGCACTTGTCGATGCATTTAATTACACTGATCACTACCTTGGGTCGGTTCTCGGCCGCTATGATGGAAATGTGTATCCCAAACTTTATGAAGAAGCATGGAAGGATCCTCTGAATGACTCTGTTTTGCCTGATGGCTACAATGAGTATATCCGCCCTATGCTGAAGCAACAGCTCCACAACGCCAGACTCTGAACAGCACGATGCTGTGCTGTTGGCTCCATGTACTTTGATGTTGTGAATAATAAAAGCTAGTAAGGTTACCGAGACCATAACCACCATGAAGTTAAAAGGTTTGAGCTTTAGTTTCTTAGAAGCTATTGTATCTGTACCGTCCAAACTGAAAACCTGGTTGATGTATCTGTTTTTTTTTTTTTTTAATTTATTTATCCTCGGCTCGCAGTTGTGGCAAATGAGCCGTGGATAATATCGTCTTTCACTGCATAACATAATTTTTCCTGTTCGTCTTTCACTACATCGCATAATTTTTCCTGTCATGTCTTTACCCTATGAAATATTAGTTTCGCTATTCATCACTCCCCCTCAGAAAAGTAATAAATTTTGATTTCCCTTTTGGAACTTTGTAAATTTAAAGTCTTAAATCTGTCATGCATGTTGTAGTATCTTGGTATGAATAGTATAATAAATATGAACTTATATAGTAAATCATAGTTTATTGTAGAATTCAATTTCTTTATGGTTAATATGAAATTACTAAATGCTAGTAGTTTAGTGGATATTGAAAATAAATAAGGAAATGTTGGATATGATAAGATATGATATATGATGATTGGATGAAAGATGAAGACTAAAGAACGATTCATGTGTGGTTTTATGAATAAGAAGAGTATTTTGATTGAGTTTTGAATTTGAATTAATATCGATTGTTGTAAATGATAAAGGTTAGGATTTTTGTTATAATGAGATTGGGAAGAAGTGCTGAACATCTTCTCAATTTTCAATCCAAACTAGCTGCATTAATTGAGGTAGAATTATTGTTTCATACTAGCAATTTGATTAGAAAGTGTTTTTGAAAAGTTTTATTTTTTTTTATTTTTTGTTTTAAATTAATATATTTTTAAAAATTTTAGATTATTTTAATGGGCTAATATTAAAAATAGTTTTTTAAAATGAAATAAAATATTATTTTAATGAATTTTAAAATAAAAAATATTTTAAAAATTAATTATTACCACATTTCCAAACATCTTTTAAATTATTCACATAATAAGAATTTTTTTTTAATTCCAGGGTGGATTTCTAATTACACTAATATTTATGGTCCACTTTTTTTATATAAAAAATATGGCTCTGCTCTTTTTGATACATAATAGAAAGCATATGATATATAGTTTTAATATAAATATTATTAGCGTAGAAAGCCAGCAGCGTCTTAGGTTTGTTATGCTAATCCACATTTATTTTTCTTATCAACACATTGTTATATGGATGATTGATGATTTTCAATTAATATATAAATATTAATTTTAGTATCATGCATGAAAATGTTATATATATATATATATATTGTTTAGCTTGGATAATATAATAGTTAGATGAAAATGACATTTTACACCCTAAATTTGCTATCAATAATAACTTTATATTTGAAAAGCTTTTCTAATTATTATGATTTTTTTATAAAGACTATAAAAAATTCATCTTTTATTTTCTTCATTTCATATAGTGTTAGTCCTAGACTATTATCACCTTCTCCAATAGATTTACACTAATCAATAAATATAAATATATTGCAGCTTGAGTTATCACAACATCAATAAAATATCTTATTTTTATTAATATTAATTTCTGATATCTCGATGTCTCTTTTTCATATTTGTTATACCTTTTATTTTAAAATAGGAGGAAGAAGACAAGAGAAAGAAGAAAAGCCTAGAATTGAATCAAAAAGATGATAAATTAATGTTTGAAAGAGTTTGTATTTTAAAATTGTTAATGCAAAAACTACTTTTAAAATTATATATATTAAATTTAATTGCTACTGCGATGGCTATTCCATATTTAACCATCAAAATCACTTAATAATGGAACTTAGTGTGATAATAAAATCATAATACATGCTAAATATCAAAATTGTAATTTCCACCGGTCAACATATTAATGATTCAGTATATAATATGAAATTAACTGTATGAATAATAGAATGTAAACCATAATAAATAAAATTTGATATATAAAATGTTTTCAGGCTTAAAACACATGGTGCTTTTAGTAATTTACCTCCTTTTGAATGCCCAGACAATTCAGTTAAGACGTCGAACCAAGACGTGAGGAGAGACAGCCAAAAAGCAATCGACAATACAAGATAAAGACAATCTATGCATCATTAAAGAGAAAAAAATTATCATGTCTTGTCTATAGTTTAATTATTCTTTTACTCTGAGTATATTCTTTAACAAATTATAGTTTACATTATAGATATATAGTTTATGAGTTGTATAATATACTTTTCATCTTCATTGATAAGTATATAAAAAATAAATCAACAAAAAAGTTTAAAGAATATACATGATTATCATTATATTTGATTATCAATTAATGGATAAAAAGCTATTATATTAAATATTATATTGTTATTAGATATAAAACAGACATCGCCGGTGCCCTTTTATCCTCCCCGAAGTCCAGCTGCCCAAATTCAACAAATATCCTCCGTTTCAGCATGCACCAACTGAACCACCACTCAAAGCAAGTACACTCTTTCAACTGCTTTTCTTTGCTCTTTGACTTTGAAAGCATAATTAAAACGTTTTTAAAAAGAATTTAATTTTTATTTTATTTTTTAAATAATATTTTTTATTGTACTATATAAGAATATTTTTAAAAAATAAAAAAATATTATTTTAATATATTTTTAAATTACTTAGTCTACGCCCACATTTTTCTTGCTATAATTGACTAGGAAGAAAATTAGAGCATGTGCATTATAATCATTACACAGAAACAAAATCATTATGAACATTTTACATCATTCAACAAAAGGAAAAAAACACCCCAAGAAATATCCATCCACTTGAATCAATTCCTTAACCAGTAGGGAACTCAACTTTAAAGTTTTCGAATCCAAACACTCCCTAGTTCCACCTTCACCATATATTTCAACAATATGTAACTGGAGAGGGCTTCTCCTGGATAACAATGTCATGAAAAATCAGTGCACATTCGTTTTGGCATGTTCCTCCCACTAAGAATTGCTCTGCACAATCCCAACTAATTATGCAAAATTAATTCATGAAAGGAGAAAATAAGAAACAAAAGTACTAGAAAAACACTTCGCATGCCAAAAACAAGAAGCTTTACACGCTCCTGTCACCCAACAAGTTTTTAATAAAGATTTAAAAATGAAGGTTCTATCACCAGTAACTTTGCTAGCTTCAATTTGGGATGCTTTTAGAGTTTCCAAACTAATAACCTTTTCACTTGCAAAAATATTGGGGATTTTGAATGTTATCGAGGAGAGTAAACTTTATAATGATTAAATAATTTGATTAAAAAAACTATATTAGGTTTTGATTTGGATTTAAATATTAAGTTTTTTTATGATTCGAGGTGTTTTGGCCAACTTATATGTATTATGGCTAATCTCTAGATCTCTTAAATACCCTATAAATCTAGTAGACAAGTAAAACACTATAATGATGATATATATACATATAAAAATTCAAATTCAAAAATACAAAGATAGAAAATTTTCTAAAAGAATCACAAGGCTATAAATCTAGATGAAACTATATTCATCATTCATCGAGAAAATTATATGTAAAAAATTGTTGTTGGTGGATGTTTTGAGTTATTAGATGTAATGATATAGATTCATTTTCTTTTTAAAATTTAAAAATTATAATGATTTAAAATGTAAATTGTAATTTTAAAAAAGGGAGAGAGAATTGAGTATAAAAAAATTATAATTTAGAGGGTGATAATTTTTTTTCTATTAAAAATAGAAACATGTAACAAAATAACCACAACGGTAACTCTAGGTCCCTGTCCTTCTCTTTCAAGTACCCATCTCTCTGATGGATGCATACTTGCATTGTTCTATATATCTTCACTGTAATGACTAAGCACTACATAGTTAGTAGCCAATAATCCCTTGTTTCAAGCTCTTCATCACACACTTGTAATTTATTTCTCTTCTTCAACCTTCTCTTCCTCCTCTTCATTTCCTTCAACAATGAAGGATTCCACAAAACAAGAGTCCCAAAACAGCTCCAAGCGAAATCAAGACCCAGAAAACAATTATGAAAGTGACAAACAGGCTAAGAGTAGAGGAAATGCCGGAAGGCATCCATCATACCGTGGAGTAAGGATGCGTCATTGGGGCAAATGGGTGTCCGAAATCCGGCAACCAAAGAAGAAGTCAAGAATTTGGCTAGGAACCTTCTCAACACCAGAAATGGCGGCTCGAGCGCACGATGTAGCTGCCCTTACAATTAAAGGTCATTCAGCTCACCTTAATTTTCCCGAACTCGCTCATGAATTTCCACGTCCAGCTAGTTCATCTCCCAAAGATATTCAAGCTGCCGCTGCCCTAGCAGCTACCTTGAGCTACAAGACAGGTCAAAAGGGCCGTGAAACTGAAGCTGAAGCCGAGCTGATGCTTCCTCGCTCCCTGGATAGTACTTTGGCATCTACTGAGACGCAGGAGTATTCATTAAGCTCACCATTAAGAGATGATGATGATGACACGTTTATCGATTTGCCAGATATTTTGCAAGACATAAGTCATCAATTTGATGAGTTTTGTTACTTTTCACCATGGCAGCCGGTTGGAACAGAGACATCTGATGTTGGATTTTGGCACCATGAGGATCTTTCTTTATGGAATACCAATGAAGTAGAAACATTTATTAAACCGACGAGTTAGTATACTGTTTTTCTGTGCTTAATTTCTCAGGAAGACACCGAAAAATCAGTAAATCAAAGTTTGTGTATGCAGGTTTGGTTTTGACAGATTCTGTAGAACCTCTGTGTGCGTGCGTGTGTGTGTAGCAGCGCCTTAATTATCCCTTTCAATCTACATGAAGGTTGCATAAGAAGGAGATGAATGGCAAAGCTTAATCATCTCTATAAATAATAAAGCAAACATGAATTGCATATTAATTTTATGATCCCTGAAGTGTCTTCTCCAATTTGTCTCTGAACCAGACTCAAAGACCCGCCTATTTTATTTTGATAAACTTTGCATATAAGATCGAGGTCTGAAGTTTGATAATCAATCAATCATCCACAGCATTTTTGTTTTTAATGCATTTCTCTGAGGATACAGTACTGACCGGCCGGCCATGGCCTCTACGGAGAAGCATTTATTTTCACACCTAATCAAACAAGACGGGTTTGAAAAAGGTACTCAGTTCTGTGTTCATCTGTAAGGTACTCTGGTCTTGCTCGCACTATACTTGTCAATATTCGTCTCCATGAAAGAGAGCAACATGCCACTGGCAACTACTTTATAGAACTACCTGTGGCTGGACTTGTGGTGTTTAAATATAACATAATTGTTAATGGGATCGACATTTTCAGATGCATGAATGATTATTATTTGTTTATTTCTGTTTCGGGCAGTGCCCCAGAAAGTCAATTGAAACGCATAAAACAATGGCAAAAGTAATCATCAAGTCTCTGTCTAAATTAAACTCGGACCCATTAGGTGCTGATAATACACAGAGCAAGGTCCCAGTGGACACTACTTTCAAATCTGATAATGACTGATGAAATGATACTGCGTAAGGACACGATATAGAGAACGGATCAGCATTACATCGTTCAGCAGTACAAATTAACCCTTTTCGTTGTCCAATAATTTTCGAGGTTAATTAATTACACTGATCATCGTCCTTCAAGTGTTCACATTCATTATGAATGATCTTAGATGGATGTCAAAATACGAGTGGTTAGAATATGAATGCCAATTGCAAGAGAATTTTAGACGAACCCAGGTAGAATTCATGACCAAAATTGCTATCATAATTTAGAACATGTATTAACTAGAGAAAGTGACCTATTTCGATGACACCTAGCGGATCCAATGCTGCTGATTGATTAAAATTATTTAGGGTTCAGGAGTGTTGTAGGATATGCTTTTACGTGCGAATCACTTGAAAAAACACCAAGGTGTTGTTTTTTTATGTTTTTATTATTATTTTAATGTGATGATATTGTAAATTAAAAAAATCTTAAAAACTTATTTTAATATATTTTCAAATAAAAAATATATTTAAAAGATACTTTACATCATAATATCAAACTACAAATAAAATAAAAATTAACGACCTATAATAAATAAATTAATATATTTATGCATAAAAGAAATAATTAATTATAGAAAACTAATTTATTCAAGCTTAGTATTTGTTTTCAAATTCTTGGAAATAGAAATAGAATTTTTCCTTTTGTTTTGAATTTTTTCTATAAAAAAACCAACAACTATTATCATGATTTTTCAAAAACTCTGGTATCTGATTGTGTATTTTTATATTTTTAAAAAATAGAGAAAAAACTTAATTAATAAATGATTTTTTGTTTTAAGAATTCTCAAAAATAAAAATATCAAACAACACTTACTATGACAGTTTCAATAATGACGGGGACTTTAAGTATAAGTCTATTTGGCATTGTAGTAGTGGTTGTTTGTCAAAGTATTTTTTTATTTAAAAATATATTTAAATAATTTTTTCTTTGCAAAAAAATGAATTTGAAGCAATAAAAAACTTTGAAAAAACATTTTTTTTAAACATGAAAACAAATGGGGACTACATCTATCACTATATAAACCAACTTTTTATTTTCTTTAATATGATTTTGTTTGATTTTCTTTCTTCATCAATGGATTTATCTTTCATACTAAAAAATATGGTTAGGGTAAAAAGAACTATAATAGTGAAGTTTATATTAAGAAATCAACTTTTAATAAGTTTGAAGTTATTTATTATGGGAAGCTAGAAAAAGTAATTGAATTGTAATATCATTGCAAGCTTAATAAAGTCTTTTTATTTGAATTCTATTGGCATGATATTACTAATGTTGGTTATTGGGTTAGGCATGGGCTGCCTATGATGGATGGGTCTAGTCCAAGTTATTAGAGGAATTATTAAAGAAAGTAATTGTCTCCTCTAATCATATATAAAGGAACATAACTTGTATGAAATATGATAAGTTTTTATTATTAAAATAACATAGTTATGTCTTTCTCTTTTCTCATCTTGACTCTCTCTATATTGACTTGAGAAGATTTATAAAAATAATTTATATTGTGGAATATTACTTTGGTTGTAGTAATAGAAGTGACACTAAAATAATTGATTCATGCATAAGAAAGTGAAATCTTACAAGTAAGTTTTCCTTTCCGATCCACAACTGATAAAGAATCAAAGTAGAAAAATCAAAATTTTCTTATAATTTAACATTCATCTACCGATTTATATGAAAATTTTGATTTTGATTTTACTAACAATATTTTTTTAAGTTGAAGTTAAGGAGTTAAATAATATATTGATAACTAGTGGACATATAAAGGTTGATGAAGATGATGATATTGACAAACATCAATTCAATGAAGAAGATTATGATGGACATGACAATAATAAAATTGAAAAAAAAGAAGAAGAATACAATTTTGATTAAATTGTAAAACATCAATGTGTAATAAAATTGAATTTAATGTAATCTTTTTAGTTGGTCATTTACAATTAACTATTGTTAACCCTGATGGAACATTTATCATTGTGATTTTATTATTATGAACAGAAATGATATTATTGTGTTGTGATTTTACTGTATTTGTAGATTAAATAGATTGGAAATAAACACTTTGAAAAAAAAACTATTTCATACCGACAAAATTATTGATGGACTACATTAAATAGACAGAATCATAGATGAACTAAGTCACTCGAAAATTTTCAAAGAGTTGGAGAAATTACATACCATGCCACTGTTAATTACAGATAGAATCACCAATAGATTGAGTTCCTCAGAAAATTTAAGTGTTGGAAAAATATTACATGACCATGCCACTAACAAGTATCTATGGAATCATCAATGAACTACGTCCTTTAAAAAGTTTCAAAGAGTTGGAATTAAATTACATAACCTTGTTACTAATAATTATAGACTGAATCACCGATAGACTAAGTTCCTTGAATAGTTCTAGAGTGTTTGAAGAAAATTATATAATCTTGCCACTTATAGTTACAGATGGAATTTATCGATGAACTAAGTCCCTTTGAAAGTTTCATAGAGTTAAAAAAATTACAAGGTCTTGCCACTAAAAATTACAGATGGAATAAAAATTATTGATTTTTCCATCGACAATTACAGACGAATAAAACATTCACTAAATAATTTTAAGGGGGTTTGCAAAATTTTAGGTTTCATTAAAAAAAATAGTTTTAATTACCAATGAAATTGTCGATAAATTATAAAAATTAATATATATTTAATTTTCCATCAATAATTCTATTAATAAAAAGCCCTAATTAAAATATCAGAATCCTTAATTTTATTTGTCTTCTATTTTTCTTCTTATATGTTTTCTTCTACTCTCCTTAAGAACCTCTTTCTCTCTTTTTTTCTCCATGTTTCCTTCTCTTTTCTCTTTTTATATTAACTTTTTCTCTATATCTTTTTTTTTATTCTCTTCCACTCTCTATCCATCCTCAACATCAAACATAGTTTTCATCCTTCATGCCTTCATGTCAGGTAAGTCTATATTTTTCTTCTTTCTTCTTTATTTTTGCATTGTTTCTACATGCATACAATGCATGATTTTTTTTCTTATTGGTTATAGCATAGCCTATATAGATGCAGATGGAATCATTGATGTAATGATTTATCACTAGCAATTATAGATGGAACTACCGACAGACTAAAAATTCATTGGATAATTTTTTAGGGCTTGTAAAATTTCAGGTTTCATTGAAATTTTTAAATTTTAATTATTAATGGAATAACTCATGGATATATATAATTATTCATTAATAATTTTATCGGTAGAAATCTCTAATTTCACTTGTCTTTTTTTTTCTTCTTTTCTATTATTTTTCTTCTCTCCCTGCCAACCCTTTTCTTTTTGTCTTCTTTCTCTCTTCTTCATCTATCAATTTTTTCTTTCTATCTTTCTTCTCGTTCTTTTCTACTTTACCTCCATCCTTAATGTCAAACATAGTCTTCATCCTTTATTAATACACGTCATATAAGTCTATGCCCCCCTCTTTTTTCCCTCATTGTTTATGTATGTATTCAATGCATGGTTTTTTTTTGGCATAGTTCTAATAGAATCCCATTTAGTGGTTTTGTTTTATTTCTATTGATGACTGAATTTTTTTATTGTATTGAGAGTTTGTGTAGTAAAATTGAGGACTTTTTACTTTTCTCCTTTTTTTCAATTAAGAATATTATGATTTTTTTTTGTTCGTGATATCTCCTAGTATTTTTATTGCATTTGTGTTAATGTTGTAAATTTGGCTTGTAAATGTAATCTTTTTTTTTAATCTTTTCATTTTCCAGATGGGTTTTAACATATACACTGAAATAAATAGTCTTTAATCCTTATAACTTGGCTTACAACAGCTTTTTATATATGTGTATCTCCCTTGATTTTTATTTTATATAAAAGTAATTTTGCTTAAAGTCCCTAGTGATTTGTAGTTATATTTTTATTCTATTCTAGTGCTTTCTATCATATAAAAATTATCCTTTTATTCCTTTTGATTTATTAGAAAAAAATAGTTAATTGATTAGTTGTTTTCTCTCTCTCTTTCTTTTTTTCTTTTTATATAAGCATGATTATCGAGTTGTATGTTAAACATTCTCTATAGATTGGGTTGATTAGAAATTATCAGGAAACCATTATGTTATACTTATAAAATAATAGGAATGGTGAGCTTGAAAAGTTAGATATTCACATATTTGGTTTATTAGTGTGTTAACATGGATAATAGGAAATGACAAATAATTTAAAGCTTTTTTTTTTTATCAAAGTTGAATATTGCATTTATGTTTACTGTACCAAAATTCAATGGTGTAATTGTTTGATTGCAATTCTTTTTCATCCTGAAAAGAAGAACAATATTTTTCTAGTTTTTTGTTTATTGTTTTTTCAATAGTTGAGTTACTTTTGAATTTAGGTAATTAGTGTTTTTGTATAAATGTATTTGAAAAAATAAAAGTGAGTAAGTATTAGTCATAAATAAAATGAACCACTTTGTGATTTTATTTAGTGATATGTATTTTCAGGTAATAAAATTTTGGATAATCTTTTATATAGGGGACTTGTTTTTGAAATGTTCTTTTAAATAGGATCGATAATAAGAATGATATTATGTTTTTATGCTTCACTTATTTGAATGATGAAAAGAAGGTCATTGATGAGTGATATAGATAAAAACGTTGTTGGTTCTTTTGGAAACGCTTCTGAGAATAATGAGTCACTAGGTGTCAACAATGACCAAATAATTGAGGCACAAATAACCTCTCTTAATATAGGTTTGTTGAGTGGAAATGTTTCCTCAAAGAATGTGTGTTTCTTTTAAGCTGGATGTATACACTAGAAATACATTGTTTAGTGGAAGCCTCACCACAACATATAAATTTGTTTTCCTTTCTTGTATGATTAAAAAAATAAATAAAAATGGATAATTTTTGAATAATTAATTTCAATTAACAAATAGAATTTTAGGTTTATAGATATAGACATTGCTTGTATGATAACATTGAAGAGAAAATCATCAATGGAAATGCCTTTATTTCAGTAGAGTTAAGTTTCCAAGTATCTTGAATTGAAGCCTATAATTGATGCATGGTTTGTAAAGCTCAAGGTTAGTATATACATAAACAGTTTTTTAATTATTATTTGAATTTGTCAATTTTTTAATTTTAATAAACTAATTATTTTATAAAATTGATGTGCAAATACATGTTTTTACTAAGAACAAGCGTATAACATTGTTTCCAGGATAATGTGGGAGAATAATAGTATTATTAGGTAACATTGAAATCCATCCTAACTTAATTATAACTTATTTTTTAGGAAACATATAAGACTCGATTATAAAAGATATACAAGGATGATCCTTCAATCCATCCTAACTTAATTCAGATTTTGTAGTTGGAGGTTGGATAATTTGGTGGACCCGATAGAAATTAGAATTGCAGTAACTCAAACACTACGATTGAGGATATGTGAATGAGCTAAAATGTATCGACCGTTGGCTCATCGTAATCGGGTTTAAGCTCTTATTATTCGATCGTTCAGGCGATTGTGCAAAAAGAAGTTAAAGCTCAGACGACCCAGTTTAGTGTTGAGATGACTCAGTTTAGGTCTAAGATGAATGAACTTAAAAGATTGTACGAGGGGTTATATTGCCAAGCCTCAGTGGTTCATGTGGTCTTCCTTGTCGCTCATATAGTCCCAACAAAGATATGCCTCTGCCTCTTCTTCCTTTAACTTCTGTCATCCAAATAAATTATATTAAATAATATTTTTTAAATTAATAATAAATTTTTTTAAAAAAATTTATAGGTCTTTATTAGTGACAATCACAGATAGAATGACGATTAAATTCTATCAAAAAATTTTAGAGAGTTCAAAAAAAATCATAAATTTTTGTCATTGATAATTATAAATTGAATTATCGACAGACTAAACTTATGGGAAAGTTCCAAGGAATTGAAAAAAAAAATCACAGGAATAGTCACTGATGTTATATGATTCATTGACAGATTAATCTTATCGGTACTATGAATTCAATCATATATAGAATTATCATTGGTTTATTTTGTCAGTAATTTGTCACTCAGCAAAGAAAGGAATTACCAACCAAAAAAAAATAACAGTAAAATAAATTTTGTTTGTCGTACCTTTTCTACCTCTAAATTAGTGTTTAAATATTAATGAAGTATTCTATCAATAGTATGCAAGATTTTGGTTGTGATATTAAATTGCATGCAATCAATGGTATCCGTAAGGAAACAGCAAAATTGTGAAACCCTTAAGAAATAGTACCAGTAATTATATAGCTGTGCTTCGAGTTGGGTTCATGGAAAATAAACATGGGTTAAAAGGTACGTCCGGGAATGGAACGAAAAGGAGAGACGGGGGCCCGTAGTGGGTCCGCAGCATAATGTGCCTTCATCTAGAAAATCATTGAAGGGAGATAAAACAGAAAACATGCCTTTATCTGCATCATCAATTTGGAATTTGGACTTTTTTGACTTTTCACAAACTGTAAAAGAAGAAGTGTCCGTACTGCAAAGACGGTGGGACATGGTGGGTCCGCAGCGTAATGTGTCAAAAAAAGGAGAGAACGAAGTGGAAAAGAGCAGAGATATTGGTGGCGACTTAGCCATTTGTCCTAAACTCTTTACTAGCAATAGTTCTTTCCGTATCTGTATCCACTGTTCCGTAACGTGTTCCAGGTGTTCCATAGGGTTTGCACAAAAATATTTTTCAAAATTTTTTATTTGTAATAGCACCATATTCTAACTATGCCTTTATCTGTGCTTGTATCCGCTGCTCCGCAACGTGTTACACGTGTTGCATCGTGTTCTCATTAAAAAAAATTTAAAATTTTTATTTTTAATACCACTATATTCTAGCTATAAAAAAATCAACATTGATTTAATATAAAAAATACTTTAAAAAAATTAAAAAAAACAAATGCACATAAGCTATAGATTTCAAATTATTTTATTTTTGGATTAACTTCAATTTATTTCCTCATTTTTTCTCAAAAATCTTTAATTATGTCATTTTTTTTCTTAAATTTTAATTAGGTATCAATATTTTTCTTTTGATTATCAAAATTAATAAAATATTTTGAAAGTTAAAAGTTATCATTTTCTATATGATTTACATTGAAATTAAAGAGAGTATAAAATAATTTGAAAATAAGAAAAACATTAAATCAGAAAAGCCAAAAAAAAAAACTCTTAAAATAAGAAGCCTGAAGTCCAACTCTAGATTCCCTAAACAAAATTTCATAAAATAATTTTCTAATTTATTTTATGAACTTTGTATTTTTAAACTCTTTATTTACATATGATTTTTAGTTTAATATATATTCTATTTTTAGTTATTTATATATGTATTTTTAAAATAAAAAATTTAAATGACATAGTTAAATAATAAATTATTATTCATACTACATTGCATCATTACCAAAAAAAATTTACAATTAAAAAAATAATGTCTAGACCAAGA
The DNA here is from genome assembly GCA_015708895.1 of Populus ilicifolia. Classification (NCBI taxonomy): domain Eukaryota; kingdom Viridiplantae; phylum Streptophyta; class Magnoliopsida; order Malpighiales; family Salicaceae; genus Populus; species Populus ilicifolia. The sequence continues at coordinate 65,107 of SRLM01000203.1, read as the reverse complement.
ATTCTTTTTAAATAACATCATTAAATTCAACTCAGTAGATCAAACATGAAACCTCTCGAACATGTTTATTACCTACTTAAATTTTAAATTAAATTATATAAAAATTATTTAAACATGACCAGGTCAATTTTAGGAGTTAAAGGAAACTGGAATAAATAGTAAAATCATAGTTTTATTTTAGAAATATTTTCAAGATGATATTTTTTCTAAAACAATATTAAGATTATGATACTTTAAATAAACTCAGGTCAACTTATTTTAACCCGTCAAACCATTAAATTTCAATGTGTTTAATAACTATTTTTGAAAACTATTTTTATTTAGTTATTTGATAAGAAAAAATAGATTCTTTTACAATTAAGCACCAACTCAATACCATAATGTTTTTCAAAAATCATGATTACTTTATAAAAAATAAATTAAAATAAATTATAAAATTTCATTCATAATAATAATTTTTTTTCTAGAATCAATTTTTTATTTAATAATATGATAGAAAAAATAGATGATCATAAAATTGAGTATCAATTCAATATTAGAATGTTTTTCAAACACCATGATAACTTCGTATAAGGTAACCAATAAATAAATAAAAGTTCAATATTTACTAACAAACTCAATATTGAAATATAAAAATAAAAATAACAAGCAAAAAAAAAGGCTAAAAAAGAAAAAACATGTTATTGTTCCCATGAAGAGTAATAATGATTTCCCTTCCTCGATTAGTTCTTTCTAATGGAATTATTTGAATTTCTTTTATTGAAATTTAAGGATCTTATCTTGTTAAATTGTTTACAAAAAATTCTATTTGTTCAAATTTTAGAAGTTTGAGGATTGAAAAAAAAATATTGTTAGTTGATTCCATGTTAAGATTTATAGAGATAAAAGAAATCCTAGAAGGACAAACTAAATTTTCCCTTAACCTTGGGGGAGTAGGTTGTAATTAGCCACAAGATTATTTGCCTTCGGAAACCATGTGTCAGTTTCCTTTCTGCAGCATTAAATATTAATTAATATTTAATTTAATTATAAAATTCTCTAAAAAGAATTAGTCTTTTACTATAGTATGTGAGGTGATTTATTGTGAATTTACAAAGTATAATTACTATTTTGTTCTTGTCTACACAAAGTTTTTGACTGGTGTTCTCCAGGGACCTAAATATCATTTGCAAATTGATTCGAGAAAATCTAGTAGTTTATATTTTTTTTTGTATAGTTGAATTACACATATACCCTTTAAAGGTAAAAAAATGAACAGCCAAGAGGGCTTTTGTGTAATTTTCTTTTTATAAATAGTATAATTATTTCATTGTTCTCAAAGTTAAAAAAAATTAAGGATGTGTAAAAGAGTATTTTAATATTTTTCTTATGGATTTTTTTTTTCGAGTACACTCTATTTAGATTAGGGGCAGATTAGTTGTTTTATAAATAAAAATAATAATAATAATAAAGAAAAATGTTGTCATCGTGTGTAAATATGTGCTAGTGAGTAGACGTTGCCCTTACTTTTCACGTAGAGGCAAAGCTGCTACGACAATGGGTGTTGCTCAAATTACAATAGTTGAATTTTTTCTTCTTCTCTTGTTTTCTCCATCCACTTCTTTAAATTTGCGTCAGGCTTACTAATTAACCCTCTATTTATTTTGTTTTGTAATTATGCTCCTCATTTTTTTTGTATTGAATTTTTTTAGATTTCTTTTTCAATTTTATCCTTTTTTATTTGATTTTTTTTATATCAAATATGATACTTATTCTTTTAATTGTTGTTTTTTCATCATTTCTTGATTATTTTTTTAATTTTACCCCTCAAAATTTTATTTTATTTTTTAAAATTTGATCCTTATTCTTTTAATTTTTTTAATTCCTTTGCTAATTTCTTTTCTTTTAATTTTTCTCTTAAATTATTTCATTTTTTTATCCAATTTAGATCCTTATTTTTTTAATTGTTTTTTTATCTTTTTTTTTAATTTTGTTTTTCTTTCAATTTACCCTCAAAATTTCATTTCATTTGTTTTTTTATCTAATTTTGATCCTCATTCTTTTAATTGCTCTTTTCTTATTTTATTTTACCTTTCAATTAAGTTCCTCATTATTTTCTTTCATTAGTTTTTTTTTTATCAAATTTGGTACTCATTGTTTTGATTACTATTTTTTTTAATGGTTAAGAATTTTATTCAAGATTTATTTTTGTTTTATATAGAGCATATCGATCTCATGATAAGAGTTGTTAGTTTTGAAGATTTGCTAGATTTAACTTTAAATTTTTTTAGAAAAAATAATTTCATCATTTGACATTAAACTATTAGACCTTGAGCTTTCAATTTTTTACCCTTTCCTTCCTCTAGGGTTATCCTGGGTTGTAGATTAGTCAAGTTAACCCAAGGTGCTTTGCATTGTTTTTCAATCTTTTTAATTTTTTTAATTTTATTATTTGACATTGAAATATTAGGTCTGAAGATTTATTATGTTTTTATTATTTTTCTTTCTATAAAGTTATTTTATATTGTGGATTTGTTAGATTAACTCAAGATTACTTGATTTTTTTTCAATATTTTGTATTTATTTAACTTTAATATTTTTTTAGGTCATTTTAAAAAAATAATTTTCTTATTGGAATCACATGTCACGAGTGGTAGGTTAGCAAAGTGAACATAAGTTAACTTGGGTTTTTAAAAAGAAAAACTTTTTTTTTTCAATTTCATCCTTTAAAATTAACTTTATTCAGCCTTGAACTTTCTTTTATTTTTCCCCTTTCCTTCATATAGGTTATCCCGAATCATGGGCTAGTTAAATTAACATAGATTCACTTAGGTTATAATAATCTAAACATCTTTTTATGTTAGAAGAAAAATTTATACGCCTCACGGCATAGTACAAAAAAATCTAGTATATACTAAAAGCTCTTGACATTTAACTATAGTAATAAGCAATGAAATGTCAAGGATTTTTTCACTTGGGTCTTCAAATTTTTTTTATGGCTTTTCTTCTTTAATTTTATCCTCCACCATTAGAATTACTGAGTATTAGATTTTATAATTTATTTTTATTTATTTTTTATGAAATTATCCAAATCTCATAATTCAAGTCATGAGTTTTGCATATTAGCCATGCGACTTGGGTTATTTTTTTTTACCTTTTTTATTTTTTTTTAATTTCATCTTTCAACATTGAGTTGATTGAGAATTTAGATTTATAATTGTTTCTTGATTTTTTTTTATAGGGTTATTGTGGTTCATTACTTGGATTGTAAGTTTTGCAAGTTAGTCAGGTTGACTAAGGTTATTTTTTTATTCTTTTTTTATTGAATTTCTTTCTCAACTTCATTCTCCAATATCAAGTTGATTGAAAATTAAGTTTGATAATTTATTTTTTATGAGTTATCATGATCTCATAACAAGTTAATTATTGGGTTTAGGAGACATTTTAATGCTTACTTAAGTTAGGTTTAATGATGTAAAAAAATAACCTTTAAAATCGTATTATTTGTATTTATAGAACTTGGCTTGACAAAGATTATGGAGATGATTTCTTAGAATAAAAAATCTATATCATAATAACATATTTTAAGGTTCATGATTGTTTATATAATCATGCACCGTTGTTGGTATGTTCATGCAAATGATAAAGTGATTAATGTGATTACCATTTATAGTTTGGGGTTAAATTTTTTTATCCATGTTATGTTGTGGGGTTGGTTAATTTTTTTCTAACATAAAAAAAGATATTCAAATGGTTGTTTATATAATTATGCAAATAAACTCGCGTTAATTTGATTAACTCACTATATAAGATAATCTTATAGGAATGAAAGGGAAAAAAAATAGAAAGCTCTAGGACTAATAGTTTAATGTCAAATTATAAAATTAAAAAAAAAAAAATCGGGCTAATCTTCAAAACCAACAACTCTGGTCATGAAACTAAAATGATCATATAAAAGACCAAAAACAAATCCTAAACAAATCTCTTAACCATCAAAAAATTAAAAAGAAAACAAATAATAATCAAAACAATGAGAACCAGATTTGATATAAAAACTAATGAAACTAATAATATAGAATTAAATGGAAATGGATGAAAATAAAAAAAATCTAAAAAAAATCTAAAAAGAATTTGATTGACCCCGGTAACTCCGGTTACTTGACCCAACTCGTGATCTAAGATATGATGAGGTTGACTTCTGACCGGGCTTCAACAACATGATAAAAAAGCATCAAATATGATATAAAACTTTGATAAAATTAAAAAATAAGGATAAAATTGCAAAATAATAATAATAATAATAATAATCAAGAAGAAAACTTAAAATAAAAATAATTGCAATCATAAGAATGAAAATCAAATTCGATAAAAAAAGGAATTAAAATCAAATGATCATGGATTAAATCAAAAAATAAATTGAAATCAAAAGAATAAGGATTAATATTTGATTAAAAAACATAAAAAATAAAAGGTGAATGGATGAAATTGGAAAACATGTAAATCAAATTCAATACAATTAAATGTTTTGAGAACCATTTTGCAAGGCCAATAGATCTTTTGAAGTGGAGGAGAGAGAGAAAAAAATTAGCAATAAAGCTCTTCCATGCCATGAAAGCTAGCAAGCACTGTCTCATTATGTAGGGGTGACATGATGCTTTGAACACCATTACAGAAGGCTACTAATAACCATCGAGAGGCACCACATGCGCTGCTTATTTGCTGGCACGTGTTGCTCTAATTATTATTTTTTAATTATAAAAAGATTAATACATTCATGATCTCATATGATAATTTCAAGAAAACAAGGTTAGAAAACCTAAAATGCTCCTCTAAAATCAAGGAAAGCAATTCCCCTCTAAAATGAAGGGAATTCGAGATGTAAAGGCTTTGGAATTGTGTTTTTTTTTTTTAATTCAATGATCTCATCTTTCCTATTAAGTTGTCTAATATACCCTTTTTTTATTAATAATTACACAAATGTTTCAAGTGATTAGTGTGTGTTTTGTGTGTTCTAGAATATAATTAAACATTATGTATGTTACATAATTTGGTGGTAGATATAGTATTTCACTCATAATTATAGTTTTATGAAATTAAAGTTATTGTTCATCAATTACAATTTTATTATATTAGTTTCACACACATAATGTCTTTTTGTGTATGTACTTGCATTCCTAATGAATTCTCAAGGATGAATCATTCACAATAAAGACAATAATTTTCCAACCAATCAGGGATTAAATTCTCAGCACTCATATCTTAGAAAGACATCTAAGAATTTGCATGCTATATTTTCTTCTAAGACACAGTCCTTTTCCTTCTTTTTTTTCCAAGCATATCATCACATTTTATTTATAATTGGTTTAAATAAACTCAAGACTACATGTTTTTCAATAATCTTGTTTTGTTTTCAACAGCAAAGGTCTACAAAGGTGCATTGACAGACTTGGTGATAGCAGTAATGTATGGAGAAACTGATGGAACTCGCATATGCCTTGACAAGTTGGTTACTTTTCATGTCCTTGTGGTCTGAAGATATTGAAATTTAATTTGATTTATCTCTTCGTTTCAATATAGAGTTCCATTTAGCTAGTAAAGCATTGTTCCAGAGGCGCAACATTAACTTGTGCTCCTGTTTATTGTTTGTATTGGTTTAGACAAACAAATAAAAAAATATTACCACATAAACAAAATTAATTTTTTTAGTGACCAGGAACAAGAATAATAGAAAGAAAATTGTCACATAAATAAGATTAATTGTGATAAAAAGGAGGAAAAGATATTAAGTTATAGTAAGATAATAAAAAAAATAAAACCCATTTTTACATTAATTCAGGCTAAAATGAATTTTTGTTACTATTATCTTTGTTCCACATGTTCTGAGGGGGGGAGTTTTTTTCTTTGTTTGTTTATGTTTAGAAAATTACCTGATGAGTTTGTGCGTGAGATTGAATCTCTCTATTCACTTAGTTTAGAGATAAGCTATTAAAAGAAATTAATTCGACTTGAGAAAATACTTTAACTCCATATTCATTTCTATTATTTATTAAAATAATGTAATAATAGTTTTATCCTTGAACTTAAAAAATTTAACATTAATTTTTAATGACATTGAAGTTTTTTTAAATGACTGATTAGTCATTTAATATTTTTATTAAAACTTCAAATTGTTATACATAATCTCAAGTTTAGGATAATTAAAACTTAGGAAATTTATATGCATGCAACACACATTAATATTTTATTATTATTTTTACTGCAATTTCGACGGAGCTCCCTTTATATTTAAAACATCATAGTTTTTATATTATTTGATCATATATCATCATCATTTCAACCACACGGTATTCATTTTATAAATTCATAATAAATCCATTAAATTCTACATGCTATTCCTTCGTCTAATATTCCATGATTCCAGATCTAATCAACCAATATATATCAATTCTTTGATGGCACAAGGCACAGTAATATTAATGAATGAATCAAACTAACAATGAAGCTTGAAGTGAAAAGGTCAATAAAAATCACCCAGTTCCTCCCCTTTTCTCACCCTTAACAGCCATTTATGTACTTATACCCCTCATTTTTCTGTTTTTTCTTCATAGTCCCTCAAACTCTCTAAATCCTCATTTTAACCTCACTCCTTTATCTCCTATTCAACCATTTTTTTCTATCAACAATTCATATTAATCAATTTCACCCCTCTCTAGTTAATTCTATTTATTCATTGTTCTCTTTTTGAATTTTTTTTTTACTTGATTAACAATTAAGAGAATTAATATAATTTCTATGTTAAAAATACTTTGAAAACCACAATCTCAAACGCTATTTAGATAACAAAAGAGTAAGAAAATATATTTGCACGTGTTCCCAGTCTATCCCATTTAAATTTCATGTGACTACTTCATCGGATGCTATTTGAAGGATTTGATTGGAAATTTTATTGATATATCAAGAATTTTTAAAATGCTTTTGTAGGCTGTGGACTTTTTAAAAGTTTGCTCGATCTCCTTTTATAACTCAATCATAAATTACTGCTGTGATAATATAAATTTTAAGCATGCACACATTTTATTTTATTTTTGTAATAGATATTATCAAATTTTGCTCATACCATAAAAAAAAATCATAAGAGTGTATTTGCTTTGCTTTTGTATTTATAAAGTGTTTTTGAAAAAAAATTATGTTAAATTATTTTTTTATAATTTTTTTTATTTAGATAAGCTGATGTTAAAATTAAATTTTAAAAAAATTAAAAACTTATCATTATAATTTCAAAGGCTACCCAATAAATCCTCGCAGAGTCCCCGGCCACGCGTCAAAGAAAGAAAAAAAGCGTGCAAGGACACGAAAAAAAAGGAAGAAGAAGAGTGAGGAAAGGGTGGAAAATCGCTTTCTCAGGCACGTTGGGTGGTCCGCAATGGCATGCAGACCAGGTTCTGATTCTCGGTAGATCATGGTGTCCTATTTTTCATTTTTAAGCACGTTATTCTTGGGCTGCTATTTCTCTTGTGATTGGAGATAAAAGAAGACCGATCTCCTCTGGCCATTCTTATCACGCTTTTGTCGATGGCTTTCTTAATAAAACTGGAAGGGAGAACAAAACATTTGGAGCTATCCAACCATGCCATTAACGTGCAAGTTATTGAAAGTTGAAGCTTTAAGGGTTTTTGTTTTGTGATTCAAAAATACATTTTATAAGCAAGATTTAATGAATTCTTTTTTGTATACCAAATTAATATGAAAATGCATTTTTTTTCTGATTGTTTGAGAAAAAGACTAGATGGGAGCACGACTTGCGGGAGCTTAACACGCCATGAGCCCAAGACACAACATATTGAATCTACGAGTGGTCGGCTCACATGGTTAAGTTTTGGACCAGTGCTAAGCCTGTGCTGCTCCAATATTTATTATCATGGCCTATTTGTGCAAGCCTGATTGCCCGTGTAGTTATTTGTTTTTTTGTAGAAGTCCAAAATACGAAGAACCCTCTGTGTTTATTAAACTATCAGACTTGCATTCTTAAGTTACAATTACAATTGATCTCAGCGCAGTAAAACTAACTGTCAAAATTTATGGATGACTCTCTTTCCTGAAAGCAGTATAGAAATTAAAACAGCATAATTGAAATGGAATGCAGAAAAATCCTTCCAGTGTAGGAGTTGAATCTTCATAGACAAGAAGGTTCTACTCTTGCATGCACTTTGAGTCGCTGAGCATCATAGGATAGAACAAGGTTGCATGAGAGTGGCACCAACACTTGTTTTGCTGAAAAATATACATGCGGAAACTCAGATTCATCACGCTTGCGATGCTGTCAACTGGGACCAAAATAAACCCATCCCAGGCATGCATCAATCTAACAACCAGGACCAACTGTCATGTTGCAGTCAGACTAGGACTTAGAACATACATCAGATTTCCTCATCAACTCTATACTCTCGGCAATAGTTGACCCAGCAGTCCCAACAAAACCAAGGGAAGCACAGCTACAAACACTTTTCTCTATGTACAAAAGTATGTCGGGTAACCTCTGATGTGAACAATTCATCTTCATCTTGCTCTCTCCATTAAGAATCCTCGGAACACGTCCAAACCTCAGGCCATGCCCAGCAACTGCAAGATTCTTTGCTGTTTTCTTGACCAACTCATCTTCTTCTCTCAAAAAGTGTAGTTTAAAATGGTTAACCTCACTAGCCATGTCCCCCAAGAAACTTCCAGTCCAATTACCTTGAGGAAGATCGGTCATTACAAAAATATGTACAGGTTTAGATCCACTCTGCTTTAAAACTTCTAGCTTTTGTTTTAAGCCCTGAAATGTAGCTTTCCAGTGGTTCTTAAACTGTCCATCCAACAACCTGAGCTGCGCACAAAGAAAAGGAGCCTTTATGGTCTCTGAAGCAAACTTCTTCCCTGCATTTAGGATTTCAGGGACAAAAGGAAGAAATTCACTGTTGTCAATCAAAGATTGTATCCTTTGATCCCTTCGTGCTTCATGGATATCAATATATAGCTCCGAACCTTTGTATGGAGCAGTGAAAAGACTTCCGAATGCAAGGACAGTGGCCGATCCAGCTTCAGAACCAGGTCCAAGGCTCTTGTATATGTCCTGGCGTCTCCTAACATATGAAACTTTCTTTTTCTTCTTTAGCTGTTCATCAGGTTGAAATGAATCAAACACTCCATCCTCGTCACCATTCTTATAAGTCCAAACAGTGGTTCTGCAATCTTCATCTACAGCATATAAACACTTTTCTACATTACCGTCAATCCCAGACAGCATAGATCCACACAGGTTGAGGCTATCAAACAAAGACGATTGAGAATTTAAATCATTTGAACAGGTAAAATCCATATTCACATTGCACCATAGCGATGCAAAAACCCTGAAATCTATCGCTTGAATGGAAGAAGGTACCAGAGACGAAATATCAATGATGTCAGCCATAGAGACATACCTGGAAATTAACAAAGGAATATACATAAGCTTATCTTGAAGAGGATTGGAGTATTCAATTGAAGAAATATGATACACCTGTTCTTCAAACAAAACGGCAAGGCATATTCAAATAAACTTAAACAAATTGAGTATTCCTTCATTAATTGATGCGACATCAGAGAGATCTAAAGCTTGTAAGGCATAGTCTCCATACCCTAGCACTCAGAAAACAGCAGGGCAATACATTAAAGCTTGTTAGGCTGCTGGGAAATAATTTCAAAAATACTGTGCAAGTCTTACATTTCTCAACAATTGAGATCAAAAAATAAGGCTATTTAATCAACCGCGTCCAAAAATGCGTGCTAGTCTAAGCCGAACAATTTGGCATTCCTTTGTTCAGAGATAGAAGCAGGTCTTGATTTAAAAAAAAAAAAAAAACTGTAGAACAAAATATTTAGCTGGTTTTCCACGGGGAACTTACTTCAAAATTTATGATTGTGAACCTCAGAGATCTCAATTTCAGATTCTAAGTAAAGCAAAGGTTCTACCTCTTCTCCTTACTACAGTTTTCTCACCACCTGATAATAGTCCTCAAAATATTGACCGGATCTCATTGCCTAAACTAAACTCAGAATAAAAAACAGAAATAACATACTAACACAAGAACCATGAAATGCAAAAGAAACCCAGTAAAGGCTAGAGAGCAGCCTCACCTGCCAGTCTTAACAAGGTCAAGAACGTGATCCCAAACTGAAACCCTAATCTCTTTAGGTCCCAAAACCCTAAATTTAGGGCAACTACCAAGAGCAACAGCGTGGTGATCAAGAACAGGAGGCACAATTAAGGTTCTATTCAAAATCCCAGCCATTAAAATCCCCTTCTTGAACTCTGATAACTGGTTGCTGAACCCACTGTGTGGTGCATACCATAGGAACTTCTCTCCTAGGGCTAGGGTTTGGAATCTGGTGCATTGCGAGATGAGAGGATTATCTGTAATGGTTTTGGAGAAAAGTGAGTTGGGGGTTATTTTAAAGGAGGAGATGAAAAGCAAAATAAAGAGGAAGAGAGAGAGAATTAGTAACAGAGAAAGCGGAGATTTGAGACGTTGTGTTTGTTTTTTCTTGATCCATGATGATGATTTTGTTGTGTTTTTGTCAGGATTGAAGGCAGCATTCTTCATTGTTTCTTCTCTTTCTTTCTTTCTTTCTTTCGGTTCTTTCTTCCCTTTGCGTTTGTTTTAACGTTGGAACTTCGAAGAGACACCTTCCGTTGAACTTCTGGCTGTCGGCCCAGCAGGCCTGTTAGTTAATTTCAAAAAAAAAATATATATATATATATATATTATTATTTCTAACAAAAATGTGGGATTTTTGGAGTAGATTTATAATTCTTAATAACTTATAACAGAAGCGTGTTTTTGTTTTAAAAATTATTTGAGAACTTGGAAAAAGCTAATGGAAACGGATTTTTATTTAAAAAAACAGAAAAACAAATTTTGAAATCTTTTATCGCTCATAACCTAAATTTTTATTCTCTCTTTTTCAATTTTCTTCTGAGAAATCCAATAATAGCAAAAAAAATTAAAAAACAATCTAAAAGGCATATTTTGATATCTTTGCATTATTTCCAACATTTTTTTAAAAAGAATTTAAATTTCAAAAATTTGTTTTTCAAAAAAAATTTACATTAATTTTTTTCATTGAGTTGATGTTGATATTTAAAAAAAATCCAAATAAAAAAAAATAGAACAAAGAGATTGGAGCACAAGGCAAGAAAACAAAAACACCAAAATAAAATCAGTTGCTTAGGGATCAAGAAAGAGACAGAATTGCATCACCTATAAACAGTGAAGAAAGAAATCTAGAAAAGCATTAACTTAAAAAAAAAAAAACTGACACAATTACTCATATTTTCACCAAGCAGCCACATATAAGATTTTTGTTTATTTGAGAGTATATTTATGTTTAAAAATATATTAAAATAATATTTTTTATTTTTTAAAAAAAATATTTTTGATATTAATGTATCAAAATGATTAAAAAATCTTAAAAAAATATTAATTTAAAATTTAAAAAAAAACTTAAAAAAAAAAAACAATTAAGAATTTCTTTTAATGTCAACACTCACAAACCCATACCCACTGGCATCCACAGCACCCCCAAGTCCATGATTTTCCTAGATAAACCCTTATTTCACCATCATCCATGCTAAAGGGAGGGGAAGCCTAAACTATCAAGAATATAAAAATCAAAGGCCCTCGCCTACTACTTAATTTTCCCCAAGAATGTGGCACTGAATTTCTCAATTTCAGAAGCTATGAGATGAGCAGCTAAGAGCTGCATGGTGCCGCGCATGCAGATGGAGGCCCATTCTGGACTTCTGTGATCTATCTTGATGCTTCTCATCATGGCTAATTAAACGACGTCGTCTGAAAGACAATGCTCATCAGTTTCTTCGAAATGCAACAGGGTCCCCATGCCATATGTGGAAGCAGCTTGATATGGATCTCGAAACTTAAAAAGAAACTGTCCGTGTTGGTCAGAGGTTTTCGGTTTCCGACCCTATCTCTAGCTCACTGTAGATTGGTTGAAACTACTTTATCAGTCATTCCTACAACGTCAAATAAGTACAGTTCTCAGTTAAGGTTTTCTGACAGACATTCTCAATCAGCACTGATAAATGGAGGAGGGTGCAGCAAACAGGATACAAAATGCACAGAGATAACGTTGAAGATTCAAATAACTTTAGACAAGATGCTAACAGCCTACATAAGACTAACTTCAGCAAGTTAATGCTAGAACTTAAAAGAACAACATTATTACAAGAATCCCACAAAAGAATGTAAACCCAAACCAGCCTGCACGTTATAGTCTGATATAGACTGTAAATTGTGAAGCTCATCAGCACTGAGCTAACCTACGATTTCAATCGCAGCAAAGCTGCCTTTAAACTGCATGGATTGGGCTGCTGCTTCCGTTCATGCTCGAGCTGTTAGATGCTGGATTAGCATGGAAAGCAGATTGTCTTGGTGACCCTTCAAGCAATTTCTGGGAAAGAGAAGAGGGGCAATCCTGGCCAATAGATTCTCCCAAACTCAGTTTTGACATGCCAACCAGCTCGTCAACATTGATTGGACTTTTTGAATGCACTGCTGTTGGCTTAAGAACCTCGTGTGTCTCTGTCTTTGTGGGCTCCGCACTGTGTCCCGGCCAAAATGGAAAAGAATACGGGAAGAAAGGTGAGAAATAAGATGGGTATACTACTGGATAAGCAGACTGTGAGCTATCTGGCTTAGGAGGTGGGGGTTCCCCATCGTTGGAGATGGTAGAATCCATAGATTCACATTCTTCATCCACAGGAGGAGGGACAGGCACTGGATTTTCACTTTGTGCTTCAGACTCTTGTTCGATTGTAGACAAGAAGTCCTGTGATTCCATCGGAGTGTCTCCTGGCTGCAAATGCAGAATGGACAGGGAAAAATATACATCAGACAACTCAAAAGGGTGGGAAGAATCAAAAGTTGTAAACTTGATGCATCAATAAAATGACGAGGTAACAGGAGATGGGTGGAATATCATGATGAAGAAGCATAAAGTGATATTTTAATGTGGCATGGAGATGAAGCTGCACTTGAACGTGTGATTCATTGCTCAGATAGACAATAAAGAAAAAACTGAGCTCACTTCATCAGCAACTATATCAAACAGGCTGGAACGTCTTTTCCTCCTAGACACATTGCTTTGCCTGATGAAATATTTCTGAGCATGACTGGCCACCTGAGTTGGTGTCCTTGATATAACATAATTACGAGCAATTCCACGCCAGTCACCTTTACCACGCTTCTGCAGGCCTAGTAGAAACATTCTATGTTCCTCTTCAGTCCATGGAACACCTGCACCACTTGTTATTAGTCATTCAGGATAAAAGAGCGCATATACCAATACAAGAAACATATAAATCTGATACCACGTGTTCCTCATAACTCCTTGTTGAATATCTGCGATTTTTTGGAGCTACAAACAAAATTTCTAGTTTGAAAGGCACACTGTTCATCAAAGTTATCTTGTATGGAAATTTCCGTCCCTACTTTCCTCCACCAACCCTCGATAAACCAGGACAAACCTAAAATATGGGTGTTCAGAGACTCCTATACTGTCTGTGTCATATTCAAGGTTTTCTTTATTTCATCATTTTAAATGATGGGGCTTTATTTTCCAAAAAAAAAAAAAAAAACAAAGATTTGAGGCAGACATTCTTCCAAGAATCAAAAAAATCAGTCAACTATGCGGACTGTAAATAACTAATTAACTCCATAGGAGCCTAGCTACCAAAAGGGAAAGATCCCACACCAATAAGGGTTTCGTCTACATAAATGGGATGGGACACGGAGAACCAATACAGCAGCAATAAAATGTGCCCAGGAAAACAATTTGCTTATTTAAGCGAAGCCTATCACTTTCTGAAAAACAAAGTAAAAACCAGGCATAAAGTACAATCTTCTTTTCTTGTCCTCATCTCAGATACCAAACAAATAATTACAGACAACATTATCAGGTCTTTATAGCACTCAACTAATAAGAATGTAAACTCCAACCCCTCATTTGTTTCCAGAAAACAAAACAAGAATCCTAACCCCCCCCCCCCAAAAAAAAAAAAAATCTCCTAACCAGACTAAGACTTCATTTTTCGGAAACTTCAATAACTGAATTCACTAACAACCCAACATGGACTTTTTTTTTCTTTCTATAGAAAAAAAAAAAACCTTGCACTTGTTTATCTCAACAATATAAAATCAAATTAACGCATAAAGGAACACAATTTTAAACGTTTAAACATGGAAAAAACAATCTCATGAAGGACAACCCAGTTCTAATTTAATGATCACAAATCAAATCATGATAAGGGAGATTGAAACATAATTAAATTAGTTACTGCACATAATTCAAATCAACCTTTCTTTCTCTCACGACTCGAAGAGGACCCAGGAACGAAATCCTCAGAAGCATAACCGGCGGAGGCGGCGGCAATACCGTGATCAGGGGTATCACTTGGTGATCCAGGATTGTTAGGACCGGAAGCGAGGGGCCCGCCCACATTAGAAGACCCAGTATAGTGACTTAAATTACCCATACTAGCACTTTTCCGGATCGACCCGTCAGTCAATCGGACCCCAAACAACTTGACCACTCGGTTGGGGCAAGTCCGGGAGTTGTGCCCGTTGTGGCTGCAATGCGAGCACCGCCTCGTCATCTTTGATTCTGGTTCAGGTTATCAGAAATTGGTTTTAATCCGGATCTAATAGGATCCGGATAGCATGACCCGAACAGAAAGATAGTGTTTTTGGTTTCTCCAGATTGGAGAGAGAGGGACGAGCGAGGTGGGGTGGGAGAGACAATATCGTTATATCCGTAGTTTAGGACTGGGGATTATTAGATATAGGAGGTGATACTTATCACCTGCTTCGCGGGATGTTTTTGAGTTTATTCTCTTGGCCGTTGATCTGGTCAATGAGGTGGGACTGTTTAGTCGACTTTGACCCAAGTCTTTTGGGTGTCGTGGAATTCGAGTAACTTGGTTCTTGCATAGCTCGTTAGAGTGGATGTGGTCAAGGAAACGGGATGTTGTTTTCCTTTTTCTTTTTCTATTTGATAAAAAAAGAAAAAAGCTGGAATTTAATTGCGTGTGTCGTCACCAATAATTATTAAGGGAATGATAATGAAAAAATCTTATTTAAATTATTAAATTGAGGGTATGAACATCTCATGCAATTACTTGGTTTGGTTAGGGATTGGGGGGGTGGAAAGTACGTGGCACCTTATGCATTGACCATGACTATAAATTTTGCCGTGACTTGGATTTAAATAAAAATGCCTAATCTGTTTATCCTTGGCGTTTTTAACTCGCAATGATTTAGATCCGGGGACAGTGAAAAAAAAAATCTTGACATAAAAATAATTCTAACGAAAAAATAAATTTAAGGCTAGAGTTACTTGCATCCATAAATAATTTAAATAATATAAAAACATTTAACATGAATTCATTTGGAATATAAAAAAATCCAATATTAAAAAAAATAAAAAACATAGTTAAACCTGGTTAACTCATAATTCTATAATAATAAATATAAAATTACAATAACCATATAAAAAAACTATAAAAATTCACTTTAAAAAAAATATAAAAATTAATTTGGAATACATAAATTATGAATGATGAAATTAAAACAAATAATTTTTTTAAAAAAATAAAGTTAACTTGTATTAACTTTTAGAACCAATAACCCTAGTTATAAATACAAAACTAACCTTATAAAAGTAAAAAAAAAATCTAAAAACAAATCATCTTGAAAAAAAAGAAGCAAATATGAGTAAACTTTTTAAACTTTATTTAATATCTAAAACTTGAAATTCGTAAAATTTTGAACTCAAGTTGGATTAAAAAATTTAAGTTTTAACAAATTTAATTTTAAAAGATTAAATCATGAAAAATTAAAAATTAAAAATTAAAAACTTGAAAAAAAATAAAGATAGCAACAATAAGAATATAATCAAATTTGATAGAAAAAAATCATGGAGAAGCAAATTGTTAAAAAAATATAAAAATTAATTTTAAATAAAAAAATAAAAAAAATAAAGTATTGAATTTAAAAAATAAAAAAAATAGAAAAGAATGAAATTAAAAATATATATAATTTTTTATATATTATTTATTTTAAAAAATAACTCGGGATATAACTATTAATAATAAAAAAGAATGATATATAGACAAAACCAAAAAAAATAGAAATGAACAAAAATGAATACTTAAAATAATTTTATAGAAAATATAAAAATATATAACTATTAATAATATAAATGTTGTATAATAAAATTAAAAAATTTAAATTTTACATAAAAAGAGAAAAATAACCAAGAAAAAAATAAAAAAGAGAGAGGTTTGGATGAATCTTCAATCACAGTTAAACAAAAGGCATGACAATAGCAAACACTGACAGAGCACATGTTAAACAGATAAATAAATAAAATTAATGTATGTAAAAAACCTTATTCAGAACTAATTATGTATTCAAATTTTTATAATAACTTTTATTTTCATATCATAAATGATGTTTAAGTAGCACTCGCAAGGAGATATTTTTAACATTTAAACTACTTTTTCTTATAAAAAAATGGAATTACTTTTTTCCTAACAAAGATTAGCTAAATAGTAAATACTCCATGATCATTTTTTTTTGTTATTTCTACATGACATGATGCTTGACAAACATTCATTGATAATAAATAATTTATGATTAAATTTAGAAAACATTTTAGGTAGTTAATGGCATGTATAAAATAATTTTTTTTAAAAAAAACATAAATAAACTAATCTTTTCCTAGAAAGAATGGTGATGTTTATCTTCTCATGAGCATAACAAACTATTTATTCAAATTTTCAAAACTAGTATATATTTAAAAAATTTAATCTTCTTGAAGAACTAAGTATCCACTCCATTTTTAAAATTAAAAAAAATGTTTTTATATATATATTTTTATATTCAATTAGTGTTATAAATTTAGTTCTTATTATAAATCTAATATGAAGAATTTTTTTTGAGTTGACTGTATAATTTTTTCATGATATTTTTTAATTAAAATGAAATAAAATTAATATTTTATAATTATATTATTACAGATATAAAATATTAAGATAACTATTATATATTATGATTATTTTTTCATGAAAATAGTTATAATCTTGATGTATTTCTTTTATTTTTTTTGAAAAAATTATTTTATGAACATGTTTTAAAATTTTTCATTGGAAAAGAAAAAACTAGAAATTAAAAAGGAAAATAGTTTTATGTTACTGGTCACACCCAAAATCCGGGATAACATTTAACCTCTAAATGGAGATTAAATGTTAACTTACTGGGTTTAGGAGAGAGAAAAAATTGAAGTCTATGCTTGTATAAATTTTTTTTATTATATTCATTTTAATATTGATTTATAGATAATTATTTTAAATTATCTTTAGATATCATCATTAACGTTTAACCCGTTATCCTTCTAAATATAACCTCTAATTAATTACACGAGCCGAGCACTAGGTTCCACTTCCATTGTAATTGCCGCAGCAGTGTGGTACACGTGTGCGGACAAGGATCGATGTTAGGAGCATAACGTGATCTGATTACACAATACAATTGTCGGTGAGATGTAGTGAGGGTGTGAGTCCACGTGGACGTGTGATTAAAGTGGGTTTGGGTACGGCATATTCGAGCGTATAATACCATCCTATCTAGGATTAGAATCTCTTATCGTACGATCACTATTAATTATTGCTTATCCATCCCCTCCCTCCCTTATCCACCGGCACCACCTTCTTTTCATCACCAGTGGGCCCTCCCCTGCATTCCAGCCAAAATTCTATTTGGTTAAAATTATTATTTTTATTTAAAATTAATTTTTTAAATTGTTTTTACCCGTTAAAATTAAAAATAAATTTTAAAAATAAAAAATATTATTTTAATATATTTTTAAATAAAAAATATTTTAAAACACGATATATATCGTAATCTAAAAAAAGAAAAATTATATATATATATATAAAAAACAACAACAGGATGTCCACATTGTATTAAAAAAAAGGAGAGCTGCTCGGAACTCAATTTCATGAGTGATATAGGTTACTAATCCCCTGGAGAGTTGTGACGTTCAGAAGGACCAGTGGTAGAGTCCCACAAGAAATAAATCAAATTGCACATGGATATGTTTTGAAATCTTTATTGTATGTGATCAAATCATGATTCGTCTTGGTTTGTACGGTGTGGATTCAAATAAGATATTAAACTTGTTTGGTCGCTGTTTCTTAAAATAATAATAATTTTTATTATTTTTTAATACTTTTTTTAATATTAAAATATTAAAATAATCTATAAAAAAGCTAATTTAAGATAAAAAAATAAAAAAATTAATTATTTTCAAAAGTATTTTTAAACTCAAATACAAAAATAAACATGCTAGTAGAGATGCTTGCCTTGCTCGACCTTCTTTCTTTGTAATTCAGGGGCTCACTATCAAACGTGTTGCTCCTTCTGGCCCCACTACCCCAAACTAAAGTAAGTGGTTTATTAGATTTAGACGTGTCTCCTGAAGACACGTGTGATGCAATGGAAGTTGACAATTTCTCCTTATCAACTTCCCCCTTTCTTTGACCCTTTCCCCTCCCCACGTATTCTTCGATCTTTAACTTCAAAATTTCTCGCTTTTGGTTTCCAATTTTCTTCTCTCTCGTCGTGCGTCGACACGGGTGTTCACATGTATGTAGCTTGGGAGAAGCTATGAATACAATGACTCGTTATATTATAATTTAAAAAAAAAAAAAAAAACCACCATATCATCAAGAGCAATGGCATTGATATAGAAACAAATCCATTAGAAGGATTAAATTCTTGGAAAATACAAGAATAAAAAAAAATAATTATACATTTATTTGAAAATATAATTGTGATTATAACCTTTCATAATAAAATGTTTGTCATTAATTTTTTTTAAAAAAATATTTTTGACATTAACAAATTAAAATAATTTAAAAACACTAAAAATATATTAATTTGAAATAAATAAATAAATTTAATTTAAAAAAAACACTTTTGAAACATAAAAACAAATAATCATTACAAATATATAAAGATTAAAATTAAAGGGCAAAAAAATAAATATTACAAAAGCCTTCATCACATCACTATAATAACCCCTACAACCCTGAAATGTGATGAATCATCCCATCCCATCATATATTTTTACTGAAATAATTAGTTATACATTTTAATTTCAAAAGAATTAAGACCGAGCTCCTCTGTTTTCGTATTTCTTATAATCTAGTCCTTTTAGTATTATTTATATGACAACTTAATTGTTCTTTAGTAAAGTGTCCTTTACTTCTAGTCAAACTTCCCAACCTCAAATACCGCACAAAAAAGGAAAGAAGGAAAGCTCGGGAATTTTAAAAAAATTGATAGACAACTTTGGTTTATGGACTAACTTACAATATTCAAAACTAGAGGGGCTAACTAACAAAACCATAAATAAAACACGGGCTAAATTACAATTTAATGAAAAAAAAATCATTCCAACCTTACCTTGTATTTATTAATTTTTGGGTCCCCGGTCTTCTCTTTTCTCCCCCTGTTTTCACCTTAAATTCCCGTTAAAAAATTTAGTATATTTATGATTTATGAATCGCAAAGTGGTAATATTCAGGACTTTTTTGACCACAACATGTTGCAGAATAGTATTAAAAAAAATTAATATAAAGACATATTTTTTTAAATAATATGAAGATAATTACTTGTTAAATTTATAATTTGTGCTTGAGATAATAACAATCTATAAAAAAATAAATTATAAAACTTAATTATAAAATAATTTTAAAATTAAAAAAAATATATTTAAGAAAACAAAACCCACCTCAACTCTACAACCCAACTCAACTCTACTTAATTTGTTAAACTCCCGATTTGAGAATGTAATAATATTGTAAAAAAATATACAAAATATAATTCTCAATAAATTCAATATCAAAGATATAATTCAAAAAAATTTAAATTAATTTAAGTTAATTTGTAAAATATTCAACTACAACTAAAAAAATAAGATAATATTATATAAAATAAATTGAATAAAATTTTTAATAATGATAAAATTTAAAAACAATAAAATTTTAATAACTTTTTATTCAAGAGATCACGAAGTTAAAATATAAAGAGCACGGGCGTGGATGCTCTGATAAGCAAAATACAATAAATATTTTAAAAGTTTTGGTTAGCTCTTAGTGTTCGCGACATGAATTTTAACTGCATTACTTTGTAACGAGACTGCATGTGGGGCTTATGTAGGACCGCAAAAAGACATACTGAGCCTGTCAGACAGCCGCATGACCATTCCGAGTCCGGTAAATGGACTGGAAACGATCCTCTACAGCCTTGATGTCACACGGGCCATCAAGCTGTTATTCACGCTATGTTCAAGCGACCATGGTTCTTCAACCAGACGTGGGTTCCTGTCTCCTTTGTGATTAAGGATACAGATGTACGATCCTATAGAACAGATCCTGTTCAAGTAAGGTCGTGCTCACTTGCTCTCATTGAATAGTTTATTAAGTGGTTTGGGTCTTCATTCTTTTCCGATGTGGTACACATTAGGTCCTCTTTTATTAAACGATGTTCTTGTCCCCAGAAAAACGCTTTGTCCTCCTTCTGCGTCTAGCCCGGGTAAGGCAGAGGGTAATCTGCATTTAAATTGTGTACACTTTATATGTATTGTTTCAGTCAAATTGATGTCCCTTCATTCATTACCACGGATCTAATCGCTGAGCGTTTTTTCTGTTTTCTGTAGTTTTTAACAGATTTCTCTATGAATCATCCATCTCGTGTTCTCTGTTGCTCACAATACGATGTTGCTTGTTGTTCTTCAACTTGCAGATCTGAGATGGCAGCCATTAATTAATGCATGCACTCGTATGTGGCCAGCCTGAGTTTAAATGGCTAATGAAAATGTCTCCTCCATTAAAAATCTATTTTATTTATGGAGGTTATTTGCTGTTTTGATGTTTTAGGATTCTGAGGAATTTCCTCGTTTACCACGATTTCCTTTAATTGCTTGTTCCACGATGCAGATTGCAGAGTACTTTACTGGTGCCTTATAGCTTCATAGATTAACCTGTGTGTTCTTCCGTGTCTAGAGTGATGATCATCAAGTTTCAAGCATAAAGAGCTATAATATAAAAATCTCGATATCTATATCTTTAATTGTTTTAAATTAATAAAATTTCATTTAATAAACCAAACCAAGCAACATATTTTTTTTCTCAAAAAAAAGATCTAATGCTGAAAAGAGAGTTACTGTGCTCAAAGGCGCAAATTACTACTCGTTGTAATATTAAAACACAGATTTTATTTTTTTTTGTAATAATTAAATTATAAAATTGCCCTTGCAACATAAAGGCATTGGGCACAATATTATATTTTTAGCATGACATAATTATGCGTAACATATTGTGCAGGGCTTGATTTGTTGTTTTAATATTCTTAACACAGTAAAACTACTACTTTAGCCTTGGAATAAAAAAATACTTTGCTTTTGTTTAATATTTTTATTTTATTTAGAATAATACAATTACTTTGATAACCTTATAAATAAATAAAAATACTCTCATAATGATTTTTGAGTTATTATACATTGCGTCTAATGTAATTTTAGAGGTTATTTAAAGGTGTTATTGTAATGATTATATATTAAACTTGCAGGTGTGTTCAATTTTTGTGTTGTTCAATTTTTGTTTAAAGTTTAACTTCTTTTATTTTTTTTATAGTGTGAATAAACTTAACTATAGTTCTTTTTATCTTCTTTTTTTTTCAATTTATTTTTTGTTTTTTAATATTATTTAAATTACAACTTAGACCAATAACTCAGATTTTTTTTAGCCTGACACCTTTTTTTTAAAAAAAAAAAAAATTTGCTCATCGTCAGGCGGGAAACATATCTAGTTACTTATAAGCAAAATAGAGGTAGGGCAATCATTCTGTCAACCAAATTTCAGTTCTATTTTTGGTTTTCGCAGTCACCTTCACATCTAAAAGCATATTTTCTTTTCCAAGCAAAGAAACTTTTGGACTCATATTTCAACTGAAACTTCAGAAAATTGGTCATTAGTGGATGTCACATGAACAGACAAATCACCGTTAAATGCCTCTGAAGTTGAGGACCTAAATCATGAGATACAAGTTAATCCCAATTAAGAGCAAAATGATCTTACACTTTTGAGAGCAACAAGAGCAGTCTTTGATCATCTAAAGCTTTTATTCGCCGTATGTAAGCTTAAACCGCTCTTCCAAGTAGGCCCCACTGCGAATGGGGGGGAATCTACAAACATAATCAAAAGAAATTTATTTCCATTCTTCGATCCAAAACAATGATAATATAATTATTTTTACATGAGTAAACAGGAGTCTGTTTCCACCACCTTGTAGAATTCTCGAGACCTTTTCGAAGCTCCCTTCATTTATACATAGTTTGATTTCTATACACTACATCTTTGTAAAAAAGTAATCAACCTCCATGTCAAACTAGTATTTCAAAATTCTCAGCAAGTTCCCGAATCTCATAAAAGCAGTAGAACTTCAAGTTAGTGATTAGAAACTAATGACATACCAGAGCGCTTTTATCGAAGTGGCTAGCAAAAAATAGAATGCAGTTTTTACTAGCTTAACCACCAAGACAGGTTAAAAAAATACGGAATGCTCCACTGGTAAAATCTATCAAGTGAAAAGGTATGGCTCCTTTCAGGGCCAACTTGACGAGTTAGACATTCTCATAATGTATACTGCTCGTTTGTTGATGAAAATTAAATACCCTATTATGGAGATAATTGCAAACACTAACTATTGATTACTAGGTAACAGCACTGAACTAATAAGAAAATTTTACAAGGAAAACAGATTTAATTTACCTTGCAGGGCATGATGGACTGCAACAACTTTCCAAACATTCCACAACACAATCTGGGTTGGGATCTAAGAAGAATGCCAACTGCCACATTGTATCACAAAGAGAGTCAACAACAAAACAAAAATCCAATCACAGAAGACATGGCATATGCATAAAAAATCAATATGTTAGCACATGGCATAAAAAAGCACGTAGTTCAATTTCAACAACATTTGGAAGTAATTCTTCAGTCATTTGCATTTCTTTTTATCACCATTACCACGTTAGTAGAGTTAATATTTCTCTTAATAGCCATTATCATGTTGAACCATTTTATGACTTTCAAGACTGTTCCACCATACAGGATGCATTTTAGTTCTGAGATATTTATAAACTACAATTCAATTTATAAAGCACCCACTATTATTATTTTTAATTCCCTATATATGATGCAAAGGTTTCAATTTAAAGCTATTTTGAATTACACTGTATCGTATACTAGTTGAGCTGGCAACTTTCTTGTTATAAAATCTTCCCCCAAGCAACCATTTAACATCTAATCCGTTCTATTGGATTACATAATAATTTTTCAACTTGTCATAGAAGTAATTCCAAACTGACCAGTGTGCAAAATCTGTAGGTCAGCATGTAAACAAGAAATTTGGTATCACAATATCAAAAGTCCCATAAACAGGTTAAAAAACATGAATATTTCACATGTCTAAAGAGGAGGCTTGTGACTAGAATTTAGAGTTGAAACTATTAGAAATATAAGTCCACAAAAGATAACCCAAAAAAATAGAGAAGTGAATAGATGGTTACAGAGTAGCGTTCTTGTCCCACTGGCATTACTCTATGCAGTGTTGACCTGCAAGTAATGGATTTAGGATTAAAACAAAAATGGCCAAAAGGATGGACAGAAAAACTTGAAAAAAAATATGACAGAACTCTCCAAGAAGGAAAGATGTAAAGATTGAATGCCTCAAATTAGAGGAATGGTAAATTACCGGAACAAACAATTAGTCCACCTCTCCATCATGTCCCCAATGTTAACTATGAAAGCCCTGCAGATTCACATTTATGAAGTCATGTAAATTCGAACGTGCAAGTAAAATGCTGATAAAGATGTT
This sequence comes from Populus ilicifolia, assembly GCA_015708895.1. Taxonomy (NCBI): domain Eukaryota; kingdom Viridiplantae; phylum Streptophyta; class Magnoliopsida; order Malpighiales; family Salicaceae; genus Populus; species Populus ilicifolia. Next base: position 41,087 of record SRLM01000203.1, on the reverse strand, counting down.
TGCTTAAGATTATAGGCCTTATGGTTTTCCAACAGCAATCCACAACACAAATTCATTTCAACAAAAATGGTCAGGCAAAAATTGCACTGACTGGTGTACTTAGTTGGACAGCTCCCATTTCGTTAATCATATGATCATATCAAAGTCATCATGTCTCATTTGATTTCAACAAAGAAAAAAACACGAGTTTCCATAGGATTAAATCATTATTAAGGTCCATTGTTCTGTTTGAACATACTAAAAACACTGCATCTTCTTACACCAGTTATTCTTTCAAAAAAGTACTACTTCAAACTCACCCATTTATGTGTAGCACATCTTCCCACAGCCATGGTTGATTAAATTTCTCCCGACATACCTATTAAAATTATAAATCAAGATAAGATGGCCAAATATTTTGCACTTGAAACTTTGAAGGGTGAGGATAGAATTCAAGGATCATGAAACACTAATAAAGTCCCTGAGATTTTAAAAAATAGCAAGCGGAGAAATATGTGCATGCCTGAAGTCCTGGAACACCATCGCTAGCTAGAAGAGTAATCATTCCATAATCTGAATGTTCAGAAGCGCCATATATTTGCTCATTAAAACACCCCAGTTCACCTGAGATAACAATTAGATGGCCGGATTTTTATAAGAAATCAAAGGGACCAGCCAACTATCAATGCATGACCATGTTTTCCACCTCTCTATCTTCAGTTTTGCATCAAGTTGACAAATGCTGACATGTATGTTACCCAAAAAAGGGGGAAACTAAGCCAGCATACCTGGATAATGTAAGAGGCGAAGGAAGCCATTCGGTGTGTCCAAGGCTCCTACTTTCTCAAAGTAATCTTCATCAAGATTTAAAGCCATAGCAATCAAATACATTAATTTTTTCCCAGCAGACCTGAAAAAATAGAAGTAACACCATAGGGGACTTTGTATTTTGTTGCTATTTTCTACTAATGTAAAATTTCCAAACAACCACGTAATGAGCATGCTTGAAGATTAAACTCCAGATAATCCACAATAAGATAGCGATGCTCAAACATATAACTGCCACTTTAAGCAGATTTTCCTGGAGATATATAATCAAGACATAAATAACAAGTTAGAGTTTCCTAACTAGAGAATAATTTTCCATGAAAGGGACAAGACTCTGTCGAATTTAAAAACCTCTACTTCCACACTTTCCACAGATACAATATCAAAATACTCAAAAATAATTACTAGGAAATAAAATTGAAAGACAGTCCATAACCAACCAAGATCATAAATACTCAGCTTTGCAAACCCATTTAAAAACATACAGTCAATGTAAGAAACTACAAGGATCATGACTTGCATAAGTATTTTTTATTGTAAGACTCTTTAAAAACATACAATCAATCTAAAAAACTACAAGGATCATGACTTACATAAGTTTTTTATGGTAAGACTCCATTGTCAATCTCCAAGATGGGAGTATTTCTGAAATTCCCAAGCCAAAAGAACAAATTAAATAATGATCAAAGTAGCAACATACATGTTATACACAAAGAGGAATATTCAGGAAAGGTATGCCATGGTTTTCAAGGTAAGATTCAAACCATAAGATAAAATGTAATGAAAAAAAAATTCTAACAATTGTGAAAGAAAAAGATATGTCTGAAAGAAAATACCTTGTGAAGGCCATTGATTAAGATTAGTTTGAGCCATACCCCCCTCCACAGGACCAACATAGAAGGTTTCCTTTGAGTCACCTATATCCAAATTTATGAATAAGACAATCAAGTTCTAATTTTTATTACATTGCCTAAACAACAAGTAGCAAAAATCCGTGTTCAAATAATTGAAAAGGGTCAAATAACATTGTGCACTTAAATGAAGAGCAAGAAAGAAGAGAAAAAAAAACCTTTGGATCTTGAAAGGGGGTCAAGATTCTCCGCATACAATGGAGTGTAACCTCTGTGGTGTTTGCGAGACAGCTTCATCTTCTCGTTCAAGGGGAGGGAGAAAAATTTCTTACTCTCCTCCAAAACGTTGCTAAGAAGTTGTTCTTCCACTCCATGGTTCACAAGGTAAAAGAAGCCACAGTCCACGCATGCCTGTGAGAGAGAGATTGAAATAACATGGCATGAAAGAAAACAAGCGTTGTTAGAGAGAAGAGAGTGAAATGAAGACCTGACGGATTGATTTGGCTGTAGATATGCGATCGGGCGAGGAGAGGTCTATGATTGGGAGTTTCACAGTTTCTGCCATTTCTCCCGTCTGCCTGACCAAAGCTCCTTTTGTGTCCTTTCATTTTATTTGGATGGCCAAAGTAGTTGTACGGTAAAAAGGAAGTCAGTGGTGATGACCTGTTGTATCGGGTTCTGTTCGGTCAGAGTGAAAGTCCAAGCCCTTTCTAGCAATTTCTTTGAAAAAATGATTTGGTGTTATAGTAGCTGTTTTTTATATAAATATATCTAAGAAATATTTTTTACATTTTTTTAAAATATAATTTTAATATCTGAACATTAAAATATGAATAAAAACCCAGCCACATTTCCAAATACTTAGGTAAAAATAGGAAAATAAAAAAAAGTGAGAAAAAATTAATTATGATGATATAAACTTTGTTTTATTTACTTTCACTATCATTAAAAAAAATATCAACAAAATAATTTAACCATATTCTCATGTGTCAAAAATAGACTTATGTGTGCCTGATGTTTTTTTTATTTTTTTAATTCCTTCATTTCATGTCAGCTGATCTTATTTCCTTATTGGATTTTAAATCTCATATCAAGCACTTTAACAATAACAGAAGTTACAGAAAACGAAACTCTCCAGAAAAGAAAAGACTGGTTCAAGACCTGAATTACTTCACGATACAAAAATGAGGCGAAAATCAAAAATCATTTTGATCAACATAAAGGAGAACAAAAGGATGGCTTGAATTTCATATTCCATGTGCAAAAACTATAAATCAGTATACATTTTGCTTGTATACCTCTCATCGAAACCAGTAAATCTTAGCAGTGCAACCCTCCAAGAAAAAATAAATCCATGGCTTCATTTCACTGCTAGCTCATGCACTTCCTGCTTGTCACTGATCCTGAGAGAAGCGACCATAGAATGTCAGAGGCACCTATAGGTTACGGAAAGGAAACAATGTTCATCTTCTAGCAAATCTACTTCTTCTAACTCTCCTAGAGGTTGCTGCATGCGAACCAACTCCAACAATACTCTCTGGAATATGCTCCTCTTCTTCATCACTAGTTTCATCAGTTCTCCATCTCAGCCCATCATTCACCTCCCTTTCACCAACAATGAACTCTCTATCACTGAAATATCACGGAATCATAAGTACAAAAAGAATATAAGAGCACTATATTGCCATTAAGCGAACAAAAAGCTTTTCTTAACGATTAAAATGGGTTTTTTTGGCTCTAGAATGATTTCAAAAGGAAGCCTTGGAAGAAAACAGAAGAGGCTAAAGGAAAAGAAATTTTGTTTTACCTCCAAGCTATGTCCTTTGGATCACCTATAGAAACCTTATTCCTAGATCTATCATTTTTATCATTAGGAAGACCATTGTAGCTGCCAGACATAGCCACTGGATTAGCAGTAATCCTAGGGGAATATGTAGGAGTTGTATTTCGTAATTGCTGAGGAAACCCATTTTGTTCCCTTTCTGGAGAGATTTCATCGAATAGGCTGTGGTGCAGGTTGCTGTTCGGAAGCACTTCTAATGAACTTCTGCTGGTCTCCTTTAATGGCGTGGTTTTCATATGACAACCTTGATGAATTCCAGGAGTTGAGATGCCATCAAATTTGAAATTTTTGTTGAAACCAACTTGATACTTTTGAGTTCTTTCTGGAGTTCTAAATAACCTTTGATGAAGAACAGATGAAGAGTCACAGTTACCCATTTCCAGGTGAGGACTCTTGATAGATGCACCAAATCTTGGTGGAGTTTTAAGAGCTGCTGGTTTAACAGTAACATTATTATTTCTCTGAGAAACCAGAGAAGAATCTGCGGGCAGGGAAATTAATAAACTGCTTGACTTTGGCTCTTGTGCCAAGGGAAGATCAGCTCTTTCTTGAATTTCAACTTCTTCACCAGAGGTGTCATGGATCTCGGGTGACAATTTTCCAGTCTTAAGCTGTTCCTGTTGAATTTTTGGAAGCAACTTAATGGATTGAACCTGTTTAAAGAAGGAATAGTTTGGTCAGTTACTTTAATCCAATTTCTTCCCGAAGATACTTATTATGAAATGCAGAGGAAGTGATGTTCCAACAAAGATGCTCTAACTTGCATCAATAGACAATGATTTTGCTCTAAGAAACCTACTGACAGTTAAGCACTGCTAGTCGGGCTAGCACTGTAGCACCCTAAAACTTACATAATATTTGAAACTCTTGGAATTGAATTCACTTCACAGAGTTAAATCAATTCATGTGTTTGGAACCTTTTTGAGGGTATTGATTTGAAATCCATTTGGAATTGAATTTATAAAAACTGACCAAAAGCAAAGCAGAAGGGGGGCCTGCTCCATAAGATTTCCCACAGGATTGATTTAATTTTTTGCTTGTTAATTATTTAATCACTATTCTATTTTGGGAGATAAGATTAAAGAAAATCAGACTTAAAATTCATAACACCCCCGTGTTTAAGGCTCCATTTTCGGTAAACATGCACACAAAAATTCTACAAGGTTTTAACACTTACAGCAAGTTCTCCTCTGTGGTGACTAGCTGATCTCATTCTGGATAAAACTTCTTCACTGAGAGAATTCTTAGAAATGAACTCCTGCTCCACACCCTGAAGTTTGGAATGAACATGGTATGCCTCCACATATCTGTGGCGCTGGGACAGAGAAAAATATGTCACAGAAAGTTACTGAGTAATCTAGAAGTAAAATGAAATTCAGAACGTGATTAAATAAAAATAACAGCACATAACTGTAATATAATCATTCACAAGATTACAAGTTTCAACATCAAATTATTTGATGTAGCAGTCCCGGTGGAGTCTTGCTCTGGTGACAATAAAAAACACCAACCACTAGCATTCCAGGTTTTCAAAATTCACATCTTAATCAAACATTAGATGAGATATATAGGATTGTCTCAATCATTGTTTGATTAATTTTCAACCTTACCCGTGTTCATTTTAGTACGGGAGGTCATTGGCAATTATATAGTAGTGGCCAATAGCAAATATTTTGATTTTTGCAAAGTCTTCATTTTAAAAACTAAAAGGATATAAAGATGAATTTGTCAAATCATTTGCAAAAGTGACTCTGCTTGCTTCATATGCTGTAGAAGGAATTTTGCTTCAATTTATAGCCAAAACTTCGCTGTGAGTACATTTTAACTAAAAATGAACATGTAAAAAGGAAAATGGTAACTTTAGAACTGTAACTAATATGGAGTTTGGTGAGCCAGTGTCATTGTTAGGGCTAGACAGCACAACTGATTGCAATATGATGACTTAGAAAACATGCAGTTAATGTTACATCAACCGTTCAACCAAACAAAAATATCATTGATCCCAGAATTGCTACCAACCTAACATCATAATTAAGCATGAATAAAAAGGAAAGTTTAGGGAATATGAAACCTAACCAAGTTAGTCGCATAACTAAACATATTGAAAATTTCAGTTTGACATTTCTTTTCATTTATTTTCCCTTTTTAAGTGGTAAATTCTTCAAAGAGCAAAATTTTCTTCAAACCCTGAACCAAAGTTTATTAAGAATTGTGCTCAAAGTTACCTGGAGATAAAATACGACAAGAAGACTTCCAATAGTTGTTGAAGGGTCATGGAAAGCATAATCTAAGAGACACTTATGAAGATATTTCTCTTCATCCAAATTCCATGGCAATGATATCATTCGATCTACCAGATTGTTCTTGATACAAAGACAACAAATTTCATTCACCAGTATCTCCACCCAGTTTTCCCAGGTCCTGCATTCGCCTTTAAGATCATCAGAAGCATCTCGAGGTGGTCTAGCCTTGAACTTATTTTCCCTGACTTTGGTGCAGAGCATTCTCTGATGCATAAATGCTTCAGTCAAAAGCGCACACTGCACCCTAATCCGAACAGCAGTAACAGCATCATTGAGAGAAACCATTTGAGATCCATCATGCCCAGACCATCTTAAGACCATCAGTGCTGTTTCAGGATTCTTCCTTTCTAACAGCACTTGAGCAATCTTAGGATGAGTTGATGGGCCTGAAATCTCAGGAAGAAGGTTGCAAGCTTCCTGTGAAAAGTACATCAGTGAACAGCTGTCAGCATATAAAAGGCCATGGAAAGCATGGAGTTCACTATATTATGAGAGGATTATAAACAGTGTCACAGCCATTCTCAAAATGTAGCTACAGATACACTAGTATCCTCAATACAGAGCATATGTCACCACAACACATTGAATATGAAGAATTTTATGCACTTTAAGCATAGCATAAAGAATGCAAGAATTCTAAGCACTTTAAGCATAGAATAAAGAATGTAATGATGGATCTAGATAGGATGTTTTCATACTCAAGAGAGTATAATTTTCTCACAAAGGAGTTTTTACCCATTAGTAATAAAATCTCTGGATCTTTTACTTAAGGAGAATAGGTACTAAAAAACTTGACAAAAGTAGGATTAGAAATAGAACCTCATTTAGTTACGTATAGCTTGACAGGCAGTATTATTAACTACACATTGAGTGAGAAATAGATGTATTTTAGTACTTAAATTAAAAGATTTCACTTGTATGTTACATTTCTGTATCATTAAACTTTCAGACTTCATAGTTCATATACAAATAACAACTACCAACAAAAAATGTAGCTTGACAAAAATTTGTACTGTTGTATGCATTGCCTTGATCGAAGGTAAACTTGGTGACAAGATTAATTGACTATTCAGCATCAGAATAAGTAGAAATCCCGTTACCTGCAGAGCTGCTTCTGTGTGATCATCCAGAAGATAGAAAGTAAGTGATTCCAATAATGAATGCCTGGTTATACCAAATGTAACTGAAAAGTCATCTACAATATGTCGCCAACTTTCATCTGGCATTGCCCAATGTCGATCAAAAAGATAATAAAGAAACTAATTCTATGTTAAGAAAACAAAGGATAACATAATGCTCAGCAAAATGAGAATATATAATCATTAGAAATATATTTAAGAAAAGTAAAATAGGTAGAGGATACAATCGCTTGCTTTGCAAGCACCAAATCAGAACTTCCATGTAAAAATAGTACATCAGCAGCAGATCGGAGATTTTCAAATGGATAGCATGCTGCCAAACCCTCTAGCTTAGACCTGAAAAACAACCTTCCATCCTTCAGCAATAATGCAAGTTCTGACTCCTCTCCCTTTTCTTGCATACAGCCCTGATCTATTTCAAGATTGGTGAGAGCATCTTCAATGAACAGGGAACCAGCCTGCATGCTGGACTCAGTAGATTGATTTGGTACATCAGGCCATGAACGATTAATTGCAGCTGATTTCCTTTCAAGGACAACAGCACGCCAAGATAATAAATTGCTGTAACGAGACCCCACATTCTCCAGAAAGTGATGTCTTACACACCATGCTATAATCTCCATATGCTGAAAATCAAGAACTAACGATAAGAAAGGATTATGAATTGCATGCAGCTATAGAAGACATGATATTGCAAAATGTGGTTTCTACAACACTTGCGGAACTTGAACAAGCTATTCCAAGTTCAATAAAACACACAGTGCAAATCATTATTACAGCAACGGTGACAGAGATAAAAGTACATGCATTAAAAATTTGAATGTGCAGGATATTTTTGAATTCCATGCTAGTTTCTTGTTTAGTGGGCTTTTCAAAAATCAGCTAAAAAATCATGTCCACAATAGGATCTAAATATATCACAAAAGATTTGCAAGGGGAAATGAAAAGGGATGGAACTGGATGACATTCTGTGCTGTAGAGTAAAAACATATAGGAAAGCAAGAACTACAGAAAAAAGAAAGAAATAAATAAACAAGTTTAGAGCCTATAAACAATTGAATGTAGCATTGTGTTAACAACTCAATCCTATAAGCAACCAAACCTGCTTCGCCTTTAATATGTTCTCTTGAAGGAGCTGCAATTCATGAAGCTGTGCTGAAAGACTATCCTTAAATGACGATTCCAGAACTTCAAGGACATTGGATATTCCAACCAGATGCACAGAAATTTTAAGAAGTAAACTCAACCTAGTTTTCATTTCTTCTGTTTCAAGGTTATCTAACAAAGTGTAAAGAATATTACACTAAGGCGAACAATCAAATAACATACATGCAGTTAAACAAAGTAATAACAGGCCATAGAATATCAAATTTCAAAAAAAAAAAAAAAAGGATACATATCGCTTGAAGTTCTGCTATGATGTTTTTAAACGTGCACTTGCACCAATCCTTGACAACCACTTCATCCAACAAGAAAGCAATGACAGGATCACTGGACACTGCACTTTCATCCATACAAACATCTGTAACATCTGTTAAATTTATGTTAAGGCTGTTCATAAGTTTCAGCAGAGGGAGACTTTATCTTTTTTTTCAATTTCCTTCAGAAACAAAAGTACATTTCTACAAAGCATGAATGCCCAGACAATCACACAACAACAGAAGTACTGGGCTTTCCTTGTTTCAAATGTCACTTTTACAGTTTTCTTAGTTTGTCCAAATGCTTCCATGTAGAAAAAAAGGAACAAAAAGTGAAGAAATAATATTTTAGGGAATTGCCTCTGCAAGAAAGCTAAGAGTAGATTTCATTTAGAAATATTAGAAATGATTCCAATGCACCAATTTTCAATGCGATTAAGCATAGATGCAGAGAAGGGATACAGTGACAAATCAAAGAAACCAAGTTATTTTCCAAGGCAACATCAAATAAAGAATAGAGCCGCTGGACATCAGTAGTTAATTCATTGTCAGCATCTTCTTTCTCTTGAAATCTTTCATCGCATCTTTTGGAGACAAGGCCTGACTCTATGCACTCATAGTAAAGGCGGGGACGGAGCCTGATTCCAGTCTTTGGGATAGGGATTCTACAAATGGGGCAAATATCACACCGCTGACTACACTCAGAGCATAAGGAAGCATGGCTGCATGAGTTCAACACATACTGAACATAGCGCCCACAACTTCTCAAATCTCTAGTTGCTCGACAATGCTCAACTTTTGCTTCGCTGCATAATTCAATTAAATCAATAGATGCCAAGTGTTCCAATGCTTCCTGTAATAAGAATCAGCAACAAGATATAATTCCTCATAAAACAAATAAACAATGAACATACAGAACGAGATATGTCGTATCCCTGTACTGAAGTGCAAAAAACAAAACCATGAATGCTTGAATCCTCAAATATGGATAGGTGACAATTGGATGAGAACAGAACTTTAACTCCAAACATTCAATACACCATGAGTTAGGTATAAAACCAGTTAGATGAAGCTCGTGAAAGAAAAATTGGGTCCCCACAATACCTCCTTTGAAAAGGAGTAATGGGTTCTAACCTTACCAGCTTTGTCAACACAAACAGCCAGCATATCATCTCCCTGTCAGCAGCTCAGACGAGTGCTATCAAACCCCATCTCAAGAAGCATGGTCATTAAGTAAAATAAAACAACTAGAGGCACAATGTATGAAGTAGCAACACATTAAAAATCTTACTCTCCAACTACATCATACTACAAACTTCGCTTTTCACTCATTGTATGTATTATCAATACATCTAAATACACAAATTAACTACCACGTACCAGAATTTTTATTTTATTTTTCTCAAATCCTACCAAGGAAAGATCAGTTCATAATCATGGTTCAAAACCTATATTCAGCTATTTTCTCCATCCCACATTCTGCAGCAAAAATGACAAAACCCTGATCGGATGATCCCATATATACTTGAGATTACCGCGGGAGGTCGTTCCAATGAACTAATAACTATAGGCAGATAGATTCATAATAGCAAGCAGCTGCTGCTGCTTAAATAAAAAGGCTAAATTGACTTCAAACGACAATACCATCAAAATAAAGAGTTCCGCTTCAAAATTGAAACCAAACTTAAGACTTAAGTTAACTCTGTCACTCACGGTGAATGAGACAGTAAGGGTCCTAAAACCCTAACAAACAGCAGTAGCATGATAGCTAGCGACAGCATTTAGGGTTTTACAAAATGATTAAGAAATGGATTTTTACGTACTTGAACAGCTCTGCTGCTGTAGTTAGGTTGAAAAAGGGAAGCCGTGAATCTTGCCGTGCCGCCGCAGTCGGCAGAGCTAGAAGGTGAAACACGACCGTTCATTTGGTTTCGCTCCATATTTTCAGCCGGAATCGCGATTAAAGGAACAGAATTAAAGGAGCATTAACCTTGAGGGGTGAGAAGGGTGCCATTCCTCCTGTGCTACTTGGTGACTGGCACGGCAAGGGAAATAATTATAACTTTTTTGCCACTAATTTTGTCTGCGTTCTGTTCGGAAAGTAAGTGCGTTTTCGTTTCCAAAAATAAGGGGCCCAGCCCGGGTCAAGTCCAGTGGAAAACCTGGGCCTCTTCCACCAATCAATCATTGACGGTAATATTATTTTACTTTACACCAGCTGTCATACGCTCGTTTCATGGGCCTATAGTCTTCAAGCCTAATGGGCAAGTTCTTATGTTATGAGGCCAGTCGAATTATTTGGACCTGTCCTCCTCCAAAAATAATATTTTCCGACGGAAGGATATCAATGTAATCAGCCCAGCCCGTGGTCTCGGAAAAAAGCCCAAATTACGAAGTCGCTGGGTAAATGCATATTAATTATTGTTTATGAAAACGTTATTTTTTTATACCAAGTCGCAGGGTAATCGTTATTTGTATCTGCAGTGATGGCATGGTATCGTCAATGAAGCTGTATGTTTTTCAGATTGATTGTGCAGTTTGATGGCTTGATATAACGAAGCGATCTACGCCGAAGAGGAAAAGAAAACACTAAGAGAAAATACAGAAAATCTTGACAATATTGAATCAAATGCCTCCAGCAATGTTATGGCAGGGGAAGGAATATAGATAGAGGTTCGATATATAAATGTTGGTGGTTATCTCATTAATCATTAGGTTAATCTCAAGCGTAGGACAAAGACATGCCTTGGATATCAAATTAACCATTTTTTGGATCATTCTCGAACAAGAAGATTGATCGATGAAATCATGAGGGGGTGACTGAGTTAGATTGATTGATGAAATCATCTGGGTCTCTTAAGTGTGATTCTCTCTGCTCGTTAAAATTGATAATCAAGTCTTGTTTAATTTAATTTTATCAGCGCAAGCTGGTCTGCAATACTTTATATATATATATATATATATAAAGAGAGAGGGAGAGATTGATTAATGCAAATACGCTATTATCATTGCAGCACACAAAAATAATATAAGATTTTTGTATACACTGTATACGCTATTATCATTGCAATTTGTATTAATTTTTAATTAGTTTAATATTAAAAAATAAAATTTAAAAATTATTAAAAATAAAAAAATCATACAGAAAAACATTGTAGTAATCAACAATATTTTAAAAAAAATTATAAAATTAAATTCTTAATCAGCTTAATATTTAAAAAATAAAATCAACAAAAATAATTTTAAAAAATAAAATAAAAAAATCATATGGAAAAACACTGTAATAATTTATAGTATTTTAAAAAAATATTACAAAGTAAAATTTTTAACAAGCTCAATATTAAAAAATACAATCGACAAGGATAATTTAAAAAAATAAAATAAAAAAAAAAGTAATTTTGGGAAAAAAAATGATGAAATTTGAAAAAAATAGAAAAAATACAAATAAAAAAATTCACTGTAAATTATTATTGTAATTTAAAGTACATTAGATGTAGAAAACAGTGATTCATCCACAGCATTTAATAGGCATGGTACAGCATAGGAATGGGCTTTCAAGCAATTTTACTCTCTTTTTTCCCCCTATGTGAAAGCACTATCGAACAAAAAGACCAGCCCGACAGCTGAGTCGTCTCGGCTTCTTGTTAATTTAATAATACCCAGGCAGGTAGAAAGCTCAGAAGAATAAAAATGGACAAGTAGACCACGTTGGTCCTTAAAGCAAGTTTATGCTTCCAGGGGCATAGGGAACAATGCTAGCTAGGAGGGCAGCAAAGTAAGGGCATTGTTTAATCGCCACGGCGACCCTCCTCCTGTTTACAGCCAGCCAAGAGATGTTGGTGTGGCCCCGATCATCATTAAGAGCCCAATTATTTATAAAATTGGAATGATGATATGATAAGATATCAAGATGGGGGAGGCTTTCTATAGATTCATATGCGCAATTTTAAAAGAGAGTCCCTTCAAGTGGGCTCCAACTGTACTAGAAAGGGAGAGAGGAGGAGATCTTATCAGGGCCATGATGACCACATCTTTCATCATTTGAAGCAATGGCATGATTAGGTGAGTCTAAGCTAATAATTAACTCATAGATTAATGACTTATTTGCCATCCTAAATGATTGTGCTATTATTAAATCATTCTCCAATTCCCATTTGCAATTAACAACGACTTCGCCAACCAGACATGCTTCCTGAACAAAATCCAAAAAAAAGAACTTGGTACATTCCGTTTTAGAATCCAATAATGCCCCTACCACCCACCCGTGCAATCATAGTTTCCGTTCAATACTTTGGGTATGAATGTCATTCACGACCCAGACCGTGCCTCAAAAGCACGCCTGCCGAGACACTGATTAACTGAAAATAGGTTTTTAAAGTATCTTTTTTAAAAAAATAATTTTTATTTATTTTAAATTAACTTTTTATTTTTTTACATCATTTTACATCCTGATATCCAAAATAATTTTTATAAATATAAAAATATTATTTTAATCAACAATGACAACATTTTCAAACAGTGTCCAATTAATAATTATGTTTATGTTGGTTTTGATATAGCTGTGATGGTTGATATTTTTATTTTAAAATGTATAAAAAATATTATTTTTTAAAATTTATTTTTAACTTTGAAAAAAATCAAAACTAAATAAACACATCAAAAGATTTATTTTTTAAAAAATGTTTCTTTGGGCTGCGTTTCCTAGCAGCCCCTTAACAAATGATCACATGGTTACCAGCTCAGCCGGTCACATGGGGGTGGCCATACCCCCCATGCTTGCCAACACAATTTCAAGTTTGAACTTTCTTTTCTTGGTTAATGGTTGCACGTGCACGTGTGGGAAATCCCGTGATCAACGGTCTGGATCAGCAAGCGAATCATCTAACGGCTGCGAGAAGTCCGTACGAGTGGTCACCGCTGGTGCCAGCGAATAGGGAAACGATCTGTTGGGGGGTTTGACCGTTGAACAGATCCAGCAAAGACACGGTGACTTTGACTGAGAGTGCACGTGCGGGTTTTGAGGACACACGTGTGCTTTGCTGTCTTAGGGATGCATAGGGAATGGTGCGCCACATAGGATCCACATGAGTGGTAATAATGGAGGCGCACGTTGGATTTAAGAACCCGAGGTGTGTAAATAGACTGGGGAATATCTTTTTAAATAAACGACTGGTGGGGGTTCTTAATTCATTTTCACCCACCTTTCCTTCGTTCAATATTATTCCGTTTAACTGTCACCTCTCTTGCACTTTATTTCTCCTTATTTTTTTTTTTAGTTTTTATACATAATTTAATTGGTAATAAAACTGCTAATGATAATTTGCAAAGAATGTCAATCGATCTTGGGATTCAAGTAACAACAGCCTCTCCACGTCGTTTATTGGAGATTTTAAAATAATATTCTCCTTTTCACTTTAATTCATATAAAATTAACTAGCTATTTTATGCTTATTTTTTTGGGAAACGATGTTAAAATCACAATTTAATAACGTTTCAAAAAATTCATGGAAGAAATTCAAAAAAGTCATGCTTGTGTGTTTTTTCTTGGAAATCTTACAAAAGATTACCATCTTTTTCATTCAAGAACAGCAAAAAACCCAAGCTTGTTTAAAATTATAATTAATGATAGATATGCTTTTAATATAAAAAATAACAATAATAAAATTATAGCATACATACTACGCATGTAATCAAGCTAATTGATATTAACTTAAAATTCTAGTATATATACTAGTGATAATAAAATATTAATATTTAAATTAAAACAAAAGGGAGCACTTCTTGAAGTATTTAAAAATAATAAGAGTTTTGTTGTTGTTAAGAATGAATCATTTGTTTTCAAGGTTTTACTACTTTTCATTTATACAACTAAGATATTTGCAATATGTTTCTCAAGATCTCAACAATATCATTGTAATTTAGATATACTTTAAAATAGAATCTTTGAACTATACACCATGAGACTAAAAATTCTCTCACCAATGTAAACATAAGTTCAAGATTTGAAAGGAAATCAAAGCTTGAAATAAAAAGAAAATACTAAAATATAAAGTAAGAAAGAGTATGTAAAAATCTTTAAAATCAATTTTGAAACCCTTTTTTTGCCCTTTTTTTATAGTAAATTTTAAAAGATAAAAGGTTTAATTATTAATTCTTATCATTATCAACATTTAACTAACCATCATAAATGAAGAATTAAATCTAGAAAAACTAAGGGTTTTTTGAGATTAATTTATCATTCACTTATAATTTATTTAAATCATGTTCATTAAAAAAAATCAACAATCCCCATGTAAATGGAATTTGTTTCAGCAATTTGAAAAAAAACAATTCAAAGATTTGTTAAAAAATACTTATTTGGCGGATTACTACATCAGGATACATATCTTTTGGCCAAGAATTTTTTTTAGTAAAATACAATCGAATTTACTCGTTTCAATAATGAACATAATGTTTTCAAATATTCATTGTTTTGTGTAAACTAAGGCAATAATACTTATATTATTTCTTACCTATCGATTTCCTTTGTTTATTACTATTGTGTTCATTTTAACTCTAAATAATTTTTGAATTCATAAGTGCTTTAGAGAATTATGCTTGAGTCTTTAATGTCAAACTTGTTAATTAACATATTCTTAGTATAATTTTCTGTGTGATTATTGCTGTCTAAAATTAGTATATCATGTATACAAAGATGTACAATGATATAACTTTTATCTATGTTTTTTTATAGAAATACATTTATCAACTTTCTTGATTTTGAACTCATGTAATAACATAAGTTTGTTGAACTTTTCATTCCATTGTTTAAGTTTTTCTTTCAGAACATTTAATAATTTGACAATCTTATAAACTTCTTTTCTTGGCTATTGATAATAAACTCCACCTTCCCTGCAAGGTTACCATTTTTAAAAACTTTTTTCACATTCATTTGGTGTGTTTTTAAATTGTTAACAGCTATAATGACTATTGATATTCATATAACAATTAGTCTCAATACAAATAAATGTCAAATAGTCCATGCCTTCTTGTTGTCTAAACTTTTTAACAACACATTTAGCTTTATATTTTCATCCAAACAAGTGAGAAGGATATTTTTGAAGTATGAACTCAAACCTATTAAGAATATACAAAAATTAAAGATTCAGACTATATAGAGAAATTTTAATATGAATTTTTTTTAAAAAATAATTATTTTTAATTTGATTTTTTTGCTAGTGTATTATACATTATTTAACGGTTTATTTCATTATTAAATTTATCTTAATTGACTACTAATTTAAATTCATTAACTTGTAACTAAAAAATAATCTATCAAGATTTATTGTGATGGGAACAACTAAGTTGTCATTAGATTTATGTGTGTTTTCTATCATTCAGTAATTCTCTTATATTGAGAAATTTTATTCTTATACTTTTTATTTATCCATATTATTAATTTATAATTTCATATTATCTATCTCTCTTATTTTATTTAGATTACTAATTGATTATAATATTGTTGATTTATTTTATTAGCTTTTAATATAATTTAATTTTTTTACTAAAATTATTAATATATAATTAGTTAAACAAATTATTTATGATTTTATAATTTTTACAATCTAAATTTATATTATATTTTTTATATTATATAAAGAAAAATATTTATAACAACCTTCTCTTTAACCCACGTAATTCTTTTATTCATACACGATTTTTTTTTAAAAAAAACGAGAAAAAGGAAAAGTCACTGAAGCAGCTGAACCACACAATGCGGTTGGCGGGTAGAATGGAAGATCAAAAAAGGCTAAGATTCCGTGTGTTCAAGACATGACCAGGCCGAACTGTGAAGTCGTCAAATCAAATGCTGGGACCCAGTAATAAGGGACCTGAAACTCTAGCCATGTAACACAGAGCACAAATGATTGAGCGCAACATGATTGCATGGCGCACCAGAGGACAACATCGTAGTTGAGTGACAGGAACTCCTGGAGGGTCCGGTTTCACGTGAGAATCACATGGATAAGAGTCTCGTACGGGCGGAGGAGGAGAGTGACGGGATATTGTCTTGTCTTCTACTCGATAGAGATTCAATCATTTACATCCTTGAATTAAATGTTCCCTTTGGAGGGTTGGAGAGATTTTACGATTTGGAATCGAATCATCCGAGTCAAGATTTGAAAGTTTTGTTGTTTTCTTTCCTTCCAATTCACCTTTTATCCTTACTTTTCTCCCCAGTCTATCGCACTGATATCTTCTGTTTAATTTCACATCAATTGACGCCAAGTATTTCTTGGATATTTTTAAAAGCGCATCCCGAGTCAATGCGGACACTATAAATTCATTGCCTATTGTCACTGGATTAAACCAAAAAGGAAAAGAAATGGCTCGTTAAAGAGAGGATAAGCAGGTAATTACAAAATGGAAGTTATAGATGCAGCCACTAGCATCCCACAAGGGACCGAGTTCACGTGCATATCACATGGAGAAGGGAACTCATGCGGCCAAGATGGCGGAGGGGGCCATGATAACACCTTGTTGGCTAGTGAGGACGATGAGAGAGAGTTAAAGGGATTGATTATTGGAGACTGTTTAGAGAGAGCACGTGGGACAACTCTATCTCTCACCCATGGGGACACCCACAATCACCATCCAACATCTTGTCTCCCGTCGTCGTCTCCTCCGTCGAAACTAAAACACCATTTCCCATCATTCCTCGAGGCATGCATGGATGAGGTGATTTCGTCTCGGGATATATTTCAATTTGCGAGATGGATGGTGCGGGCCTTTTGGGTGTTTTTCTTTTGATTTACGGGTTCTATTTTAACAGATCTCTGGGTCCGGTTGACTGTCTCCATAAACCTAACTGTATGATTGCATGTAATTACTATTTGATGACAGAAGAAATAATATTAAAAAAATTAGAAATATACTTGATTAAGAATCAAAAAACATAAATTTATTTTTACAAAAATTTAATTCTTTTTCAAAACAAGAAAAATATAAAAATATTACACATGTACTAGAAGAAAATAGTGTTTTCCAGTAGAAATGGTATAATTATAAATTTTATCAATATTTTTACTCTAGCTATGAGAAAATTATATAAAAAAAATTAAATAAGTTTTCTTATATTTTTTTCTCTTTTTACTTGATATTTTAATCGTTTAACACTCCGTCTATTTATCATTATTTTTTTAATCTTTATTTTTTGGTAATATGTTTTTAGTTTTTCCTTTTCTTTTCTTTACATTATTTTTTTAGAAAAAATATTATATTTCACAATTTGAATATACTTGGTCTATATATACTATTCTTTTTATTTTTATCTTATTCTTTTTCAAATTTATTTTCTTTACATTTTTGTAAAAAAATTAGTATACAAAGATTTAAAAAAATGATGTATAGATATAACAATTACATAACCGTTTTATTTTCCTGCTATATTTAAAATTAGCTGGAAATTTTAAATGTTTTTATTAACATGTGTGATTCTGTTAATATTTTATTATATATGAGTATTAATTTTTTGATAAATAGTTATATTTTTTATTTAATATCAAAAAAATATTGATAATGCCTACATACTAATTTTTTTGTGTTAGAATAAAAAATTATTTGAAGACAGTGATGCTAGTTGAATAAATGCTTCAACATTTTATTTTATTTTTGTATTTATTGAGTTCTTGATGTATTTAATTAATTAAATACAAAGGTAAGCTTTTTAATTTATGATTAGATTTTAAAAAAATAAAAAACTTACATATTTATTTGTTTTTACAAAAAAAATATAATCCATCCCGCGCTCAAATAATTAGTATAATCTTTTTATGTTTTCTCTGTTCTTAAATAATAATTAGACGCCAATAACTCGTATTTATTTTCCTCGTAATATTGTGAAACGACTAGTGTTTTATTAGTCAAGTTAGTACCGAATTGGTTGTTCCTGGCTGATGGTTTAATTGTTCTTGTTGCATTATTTCTAGTTCACTGAATAGGTAAAGCTACTATACAACTCATCCAAGACAAGATAGGCACTCAGATACCAGGTTAGCTGGAGTCTGCCCCAAAAAAATGATGGCAACAACAATAATTGCTTTTGTTCCAAGGTGACAAGGGTTACATCAAAATCAAGATCGAAGTTAATTTGGAGGGCTAGAAGGGAAGGTGCCCCCTCCAACTGCAGACAGCTTGATTGTTTTACCTGTTCCCCATGAAATACGAGTATCCGAGAAAAGTACTCTGATAGGATCTGGTTGCCTGTTTCACCACACCGGAATATGGTAATTCCAGCCACCGTGATTTGTTCTAAGCTATCCAACTTTCAGTTGATTTTACGAGAAATACCGACTTGCATTCAAATCTAGAGACAAGGACAACGGCATGCAAAACTTCATGCAAATATGTAAAAAGAATATTTGTAAATGCGGTTGAAATTATGTTTTTATATTATTAAATTGTTTTTAATATACTTACTTTATAAATAACTTTTTAAAATTAAAAAATATATTATTTTAATATATTTTTAAATAATTTTTTTAATCGCAGCTACTAACACAGTACAAAATAAACTCTCAATTAAAAATGTTAAACCATGCCGACTTGACTCTTCTTGTTTTTTTTCTCAAATCTCTAAAAATTTACCTTTTCACTTAATTGTATATAAGATTTTTATATATATATAAAGTAACCTACAAAGATGGCAATAAAATGTAGTTGATTACCAACCTTGGTGTCCAAGTTTTTCCGCAAAATCAAACTACTTTTTTATGCATAAAATGATATTACGGTGTAATAAATATGTTTTTTTAAAAAACTTGTGGTTCGAGTTACTAACTTAATTAAATAAATTAGTTTTATTTTAATTAATTAAAAAAATAAACAACAATAACAGATAAAATATATACACAAGACATAATTTATCATGAATTGGGACAATGAGTTTCCTTTTTTTTTATCCCTTGATTTTATTGTTTTTGCTTTGATCATCTAACTTTTCTTTGTTTTATTTTTTAATATTATATTAGTTAGGAATTTAGCTTGATAATTTATTTATTTTTATTTTTTATTACCTTATCATGATGTAAGAAAAAATCTAATGTTGGATTGATGCTTGGGTTTGCATGAAAAAATTCAGTTGCAAATAAATAAAATAAATTGGTAAGGGAACAAAAATTGACATCAAGGCAATTGATAGAGGCTTTTTTTTTGTTATTGTTTATTCAACATCTGTTTGAAAAAAAAAATAGCCTTATATTTTTTTGTCAAATTCTTTATTTTTTTTTCAAAATTAGCCTTGGAATTTTAGAATAGCATTTTATTAAATGTTCAATTTTTTCTTCTTTTAAAAAACATTCTTGTATTTTTTTCATATCAAGCATCATTTTTTTTATACAATCCTTCTTAATTTTATTTGGAATTTTTCTCGCACATTTTTATTTTTATTATCATGCGGTTAAACAAAAACTTTCCCATACTACCATGGGCGGAAATAGAGAGGCTGGCAGGGGCTCGGTCCTGCAAGGAAATTGTTATTCTAGCCCCTCCCTTAATAATTTATATGATTTTTTTGGCTAAAATAACAAAACAAATGAAATCCTAGCCCTTTCTACTTTTATTTTTTTAGCTATGTCCCTGCTCACCAACTCGTAATTAATTTATTGTTTTTATATTTTTTTTTATACATTGAGGTCATGATCATCAAAACATCAAAGTTTGCCTTCATGATTGGTGTAAGTTTTTTTTTTTTCTAACTAACAAATATTCCAATGTAGAAAATAAAAAAATAAAGCTTTTTTAATGGGATAAATATTTTGAAAATGAGACGGGGGTGCTGGGACAGAAAGCTACTTGGAGTAATGACGGTGTGATACACGCACCGTGAAGAGAGATGGATGTGAACTAGGTTAGTTTAACGAAGAGTTCAAATGATTGTGAAGAGGCCAGTGTCGGGGCGTGAGGTGACACGACGACTATGTTATTGTGATGAAGTAGGTGTGGGCCAGAGGTTTTACTGCTGAGAGAGACAGCGGGGACCACG
The DNA here is from genome assembly GCA_015708895.1 of Populus ilicifolia. Lineage (NCBI taxonomy): Eukaryota > Viridiplantae > Streptophyta > Magnoliopsida > Malpighiales > Salicaceae > Populus > Populus ilicifolia. Next base: position 20,704 of record SRLM01000203.1, on the reverse strand, counting down.
AGGGGGTGCGATTGCACGTGTCTCCAGGCAAGACATGTTGGTCCACGTGAGTTCGGGAGGGGGGCATAGAGAGGTGGTGTTTTCTTCCACGCTTTCCCTTATTTCCCGCACCCTCTCACCCCACGTGAACTCCACCGTCTCTTGTCCCCTCCCCTCTCTCTCTTTCTCTTTTCCCCTCTGCTCGCAAAAGTAAAACTTCCAATCGTTTGCTTCCACGCTCGGACTCTATCTACTCGGCTCAACTTGACCCATCAGCTGCGAGCCTTCGTTTTTTTCTATCTTTCTTATAAACCCAGCCTTTTTCTGGTGCATGGAATCCGAATTTATACATAAAAACAAAATTGTTGGTTTTAAAGATTAACCGGAGATTCATGTAAAGCAAAACGAAAAATCTTCATTGTATTACGAAGATTTAGCTAACTTATTGACTGCAAAGTGCATTTATAATGTTACAAAAGGATACAAATTCTACTGTAATATTTATTAAAATAATAATAATAATTATTTTTCATTTAAAAATAAATTAAACTAGCATTAAAAATCTTATTTTTAATATCAATACATTAAAATAATTTAGAATTATAAAATATTTATTTGTAAAGTTAGCACCATCCATCGTAACAGGATTTTCTTTTTAAAAGTAGCACACTTGGCTAAAAGTTTTGGCAAATAATATAGAAAAAGAGGATGTATAACAAATAACACATGTTAAAAAAATATTTAAAAAATAATATATTTTTTTTTCTAAAAATGAGATTGTTAATAACAACTTTAAGAAAGATATGATTAAAAGAATAATAATTTTGCTAAAAAAATCAAACCATGAACTAACTCTAACCCTAACATCCAGATCCAAACTATAATCTTAAATTTAAAAAACAAATCCTAAAAGGCAACATTAACTATCAATTCTAAAAACAAACACTAATTAATAACTCTACAAACAAACAAACACTGACTAGATTTAATAAAATCTTTCGTTTTTTCAAGTTTTTTTTTTGTTTATTTAGGGTTTGCTATGAATTTAATACCAAGATCCAATTAAAAACAACCCCACATGAAATTAAAAAAACTAAAAAATCAAAAGATCTTGATTAATATTTGTTTTTAAGGTTTAGAGTTTTCTTTTTGAGATTTAGGATTATATTCGGGATATGATATTATTCAAGATTGATATTTGAGATTAGAGTCAGAATAAGTTTATAGTAAGATATTTTTTAAAAAATTTATTTATTTGAATTGTTTTTTTTATAAAAATAGTTATTTCTAATTCCATATTTGGTAAGATTGCTCTTCTCCATCCTATCTTTAATAAAACTGTATTATTTAGGTCAAGGGTGTTAGAAATGAAAAGGAAAGAGATGAAAACCCATCAAATGTGAAGTTTTTCTTTTTTATGTGATTTGTATATTCCTTAAATTGTAGTCTAATCGCTAACCTGTAGATTCTTGCCACAATCATTTTGTCACGAAGCATGATATTGAAGCCGACAGACGCTTTCAGCTCCTCGCCATCTCGATAAATTAGCCAATTATTAGATCCACTGGTGCACGTCCATACTCTCTTCACGGTCACGTCAGCAAGCAAATCACGGCCCATCAGGCGCACTGGTGTAGATCACGCGCACAAATTTGATTGAGGAAATGGCAGCAGATGGAAAGCGCTCACAGCACGAGGAAAGTTCAGGAAAGCGACGCTTTTGTCCGGCAAACCCCCCTTCGTGCCAAAGCATGAGGAAAGATTTTTTATTAAAAAAAGATAAGGGGTGGAAAATGCGGGACCCACGTTGATGATCAAAACAAAAGTTGATCTGTCAGCTTCCAATCATCACCATCCACACCTTTGATTTAATGGTTGTCTTGCGTGCCTCCCTGCTTTTGCCCTAATTATGCAATGAGCACAGGATACGGTGACCCTACACGTAAAGTTCGATATACTGACCATTTGTTTTTTACCTGGATTGGATCACAGCCGATGGTTGATTGGAGGGTATGCATTAACCCTCACCCGTAGGGTGTTTTGAGTGGAGTGGCTAAAAAGTATGTTAATATATATTACATTAATATAATTGTTTTATTTTTTAAAAATCAGTTTTTATATCATTACATTAAAATAATTTTAAAATATAAAAATAAACGAATCATCTAATAGCTTGTTTAAATTTCAAGAGGTAGAAATTTATTTAATATAATATCAAAATTTTAATAATTAAAAGTTCATGAATTCAAATTGTATTATCTTTATTCTCTCTCCAAAATAAAAATCTAATTACCAACACAATGTAGTTTGTATATATACATGTTTTAAATTTTAAGAACCTTTACAATATACTAAATAAATAATATAAATTATATATTAGAGCTTTATTTAAAATTTAATATTTTAATTTGTTTATTAAAATGATGAACTGGATAAACTAATAAAAATATATATTAAAGTTTTATCTAACCATTTAAATTTATGGTAGCTGATGAACAGGTTAAACTATTTATTTTTTCCCATTAACACTTTTTTTTTTTGGGTGTGTGTTTTTTGTTTTACCATGAACATATCCATCTCTTAGATATGCATGCATGCTGAATAGTTAATTGTTTCATCCACTTTCAAGATAAATAATTAATTTGCTAGTGTAATATAATTTTCAATCATACAAGTTAAAATATTACACTGCAATACAAGAGAAAGATAATGGAGGGGTATTATTGCAATCAGCACTGTATCTCCGTACAGTCCATATAAAGAAAAGAGATGTCAACTGAAAACCCAAACTTGGACCTTTGACCAACGAAAATAAGGTTGGATATCCTCAAACATTATTCTTAATTTAGAATAATTTTTATTTTTATTTTCCCAAAATCAAACTTTACATATCGAAACACATAAAGATTCTAAAAACAATTAAAAGATAACATTATTTTCATATATAAAATAAATAAATAAGAGAAAAATAACACAAAACACTCTTTTACAGTTCTTATTTTATTATTTTTCCTCTTTCAATTCTCTTCTACGATCCCCTCTCTTAATGACGATGACAGACGACGATTTCAGATTCAGTTCCGCCAGATACAAAGCCTTCTTCTAGATCAATACAACACTGATACTGATAAATACATGTCTCGCTATCTCTTTTCTTGGCCTAGAAAAAGAAATAAAATTAAGAAATTGAATACATTGAGCTTGAAGGTGGTTTATTGAGCTCGGGTTGAAGGTATTTGTGGTGATGAACTGGATGAGTGGCGACAATTTTTCTTGGTTCCGGGATTCTCACTGGTGGAGCTGTGGCCGAGAGGTGTGGAAAGGTGGTTGTGGGCTACAGTTTTGGTGGCCATGAAGGTGCACAGTAGGTTTGTTGATAGGGGGTTTTAGAGGTTGGCAGTAGCTGGTGGCGTGGGCAGGGATGCTAGCTGGTGGAGGGATTGATGGGGATGCTGTAGTGTTGGTCAACGGCGGCCTCGGCTAAGGATAGAGGAGGAAGTGCCTGAGGACGATGGCCTGTGTATGGAGGCCAGATTTGTGTGGGTTCCAGGCTTCATTTGGTTCTACGGGGAGATGGTGGTTGATTCGGAACCCCGAAATTGGAATTTCATTTTCTCAAAATCCAAGTGTCCAATCCTTTCGATTGTAACCTGGCGCCACATGAACTGTTGCTACGTTCACAACCTTCCCTAAATCCCTCGAGCACCCACAATTCCCTTCAAAAACAAACAAACAAAGCCCCCGTAAAAATCCCAACAATCAAAGTTCGGAAAAAAATCTCCAAATCATAAGCCACAAGTATCCGCATATATTTGATTTTTAGAACTTGCTGAGAATCTACTGAATAAATTGACCGAGGATTTTCAGTTTTCAGTTGTTGGACGTATATAGCTTGCGTGTCGGAAAACAAATCAACTCTTCATGACAGGGAGAGTTCTAGGTTGGTGTTCGATGCAACCCCTTAATAATCTGTTCACATTACTAGTAATGAAGGGTTTGGTCTGGATTATGCAAATGCAGTGTTTGATAAAGAGTCTAAAAGGGATGAAATATCAATTACTAAATTTTAGTTATTTTTTAATTTTCTTGGCAAAGATATAATAGTAGTCTGTAGACAAAGTTATAATGTTAGGATTAAAAGGACAACGGCTATTTGGACATTAAATGAAAAATAACAGTAATCATGAAAATAATTTTATTATTATTGTTATTATAAGAAGTTAAGTGTTAGTGTGCTTGCAATCTTTGCGATGTAAAATATAATTCTTCAAAATATAATTAAAAGTGAAAATTATTCTTTTATAATAAATATTGGCTTAACAATTTAGTTAATTACTTCATTGATGATGTTTGATAGATGATATATTTTGACAAGGAGGAAGATAAAATTCCGCCTATTATATTGCCAACATACACACCCAAAAAAATCACTTTCAATATTATTATAAAAATTGATGTTTGGAAGTGGAACAATTCCTCACTTATCATCCATTTATTGAAAGCGTGTCTTGTACTTGCCATCTACTTTTGCTTTTTAAATATATTTATCAAAAAATAAAATCACTCCAGTTAACATGATAATTAGTTAAAAAACAGATTCAATGTACAAAAAGGTCATTGCATACAAGTTTGAAATGTTTTTGCTTTTAAAGATAATATAATCTTGAAATTATACTTTAAAATGTTAAAACTTTAAATTGCCCCCAATCAACCTTTAATTTTTTTTTAAAGGATAATATAGTTTTTACATTGTGCTTTTAAAATATCAAAGATTAAATTAATCTCATATATGACTAATAAATCCCGTAAAAAAAACCATATTATCTCTTATAGAAAATTCATTTATTTTTTATTGGAAGGATAGATTAAATTGAAGTTATATTATTTTTTAGGAACACAGTGACTCCTCCATGGCAATCATTTTTTGAATTAAAAAAAAAACATGATAGTGCAAAGTAGAAAATCAAAGATAGAAAAAAATTATTTTTCTAATAAAAAGACCCTCACCATCCTCTAACGTAGCTGCGGGTTGAAGAACTGAACAAATCTGAATGATATATGTGTTTCACGTGCGATAAGGTGGCGAGCATGTGAATTACAGGATGGTCCGGAATTATGGAGGTGTTCCACCTTCCAACATCGCAACTCTCTCTGTTGAGGATCCGTCTTGTTTGTCATATAATTCTTTTTTTTACACCCATTCACTCTTTTAAGCGGTTATCTCAATTAAATTAAAAAGAAAGTGAAGGAGATGCATGCATCTTTCTTTGTTCCATTACGTCTATTTCTTCTCTGATGTTTTTATTATATTTAAATTCATTTACGAGGTGATGAGAGAGATGGGGATATTTATGAGTGTCGGGTTCTCTAAAATTAAAATTTTCTGATTGATGACTATTATTTATGGCGTGAAGAAGTAGAATAAATGGCTTTTTTGACTCCCACCCATCATTTATTATTTTATTTCTCGAAAGAGGTTTATTTCGCTTTCATGTTGACATCTTGTAATTTGTATATCGATCGGAAATATAATGTAAATTATGTTTTATTATTTTTATTTTTAATTTTAACTTAAATTTATATTTTTATGTTTTTGACATCGTCTTGATGTTGATATCAAAAATAATTTCTAAAAAGTAAAAAAATTATTTTGTTACATTTCCAAATAAAAAACAATCGCTATCATATTTTTAAACACATTTAAACTACTTTATTGGGTAATGATTAGCTACGAGTTAGATAGATTGTTTTAAAAATACTAAAAGCACAAAAAATATTTTGACTATGTTATTAAACTTGATTTAATAAATCAATTTAGAAATCTTGCAACTTAACTCTTTATCTAACTTGAGTTTCAAATCAAATTGTGCAATGGTTCGCCTGAATTAAATTTTTTGATTTTATGAATTAAAATGCAACATTGATAAATAATAACAATATGACTTAACTTTTAATAAAACTTAAATATTTTAACTTTTTTCATTAAAATTATTGAATCAATGAAAAATTGGATCGATCGTAGTCTTAAGCAACCCATGCCATGAATTCTATTGAGTTTAATAATTTATTTTTTTATAAAATATATTTTTTATATGATCACAAACTTGAGTACTAACCTAAAAATAAAAACTTATTTGAGACAACAATAACCTTAAAGAAAGCAATAAATAAATAAATCATGCAATTAATTTTCCAATCAATCTAGCATTGAATGATAAAATTAAAAAAAATATATAAAAAATTAACAGAGAGAAAAAAAAAATATCCAGCTAGTGGGTGGACTAGTCAAACCTAAGAACCGAGTAACCCTGTTTAGCATGTCAAATCTGTTAACTAGATTATGAACTCTAACGAGTTATAATTTTCTTTCAAAACTATTTTTTAACTATAAAATAAAAGGAAATAAATAATCATAAAATAAAACATTAACCTAATACTGAGATGCTGTAAAAAATTAAGCGACAACTGAAGATAAAAATATTTAATATTACAATACGAGTAATTTATCTTGTTATATTTAATGAATTTTCGTATCAAAATAAATTTGTATTAGAATAACACATAAAATTTGCAATAGAAACCAATATGCATATAAAATTTATTGAGTAAAAAAAAAAACAAATACAAGGCTGCTCATATAAAAAATCTTATAAAAAAATTAATCTATATAAAATTAAAAAAATCATATATTAATCATACTTACTTTTTTAAAAGCTAAACATACCCACTAACATTAACAAATCTTCACAAACTAATTAAAACATAAACCTAAAATTTATTTAAAAAAAATATAAATTAATGAACTATTTTTTTAAAAAAATCAATATTAAATAAAAAAAGATTTAGATCAGGTGCGGCTAAGCGAGGCCTAGCACCTGGTTTGATCAAGCAATGACCCGCATGCGAGCTTGTTTTTTTTAAACTTAATGACGCATCTTTTGTTCATCCCCATAATTCAGTTACTGCGGCGGTCAAAAAAATAGATTTCTTTACTATTTTATTTTAAAACTCATTTTAACTCACTTTTCATCCAAAATCCTAGGGAACAACCTAAAGACCTTCTTAAACCAATCAATGGACATACAAATATAAATTGTTTTCCTAATCACTGAAATCCATCTAAAACAAAAAAGATTCATGAGCTTAGATATGGTTTTTTTATGTGTTTTCAATGTAAAAAAACACATAATATTAATTGCTGTCATCATATGAAAGCATTTGACACACAACTATTTTTTTAGTGGTCGGATTTCTCACCAATAGAAATTTTTATTTTCTATACTAAAATCTAGTGACCTTATTTCTCTCTTTTTAAAAAAAAAGGATTGAAAATGAGTAAAATAAAATTTGATATTAATATTTAATTTTATAAAATTCAAGGGATTGATCATATAATAGTTGACAAAGATAGGGGATTTAAATGAATCTTTGACCAAAATTTTCAATCTCCCACTTATGTTACCTAGTTTTTTCATTGTACTCCTCCCTTTTTTTCCAATTAAACCCTCTTACAAAAAAAAATGCAATTTAGCTTTAAGTTGGTCTTAAAAGGACTTAATTATGAAAAAACATTCAAGCATAAAATTAAATTGTACTATTGTAATCTACAATAAAATATTAAATGATGCACAATAAAATGCCACACATTTTTGCTTTATGTATAATGTCAACATTATTGTGGATTTTTCTATTAAATTAGCATAATAGGTTAAAAGTTTTGCTAGAATTTCACCATTTAAAAAAGATTTGATAGAATAACACGCTTTTTGTCGCACTTCTAAAACATGACTTTTATTAAATATTATTATTTTTAAGTGTGACAAGACAATTATTGTGCTTTAGAATAACAACATTTAAACTTATCTCTTTTTGAAAGAATGATAACTTAATATGTAGCTTTATTGTTAATATTTTATCTCAATCAGTTGGCTGGTTAATCCAATTATATGACTTGGTCAACCGTTTTGCATAAAATCATACTTTTAGAAACTTTTAAGGGTCAAGATATATATTTTTGTCTAACTTATTGATTAAAAAACATACTTGAATTAAAATCTCAAAAAATTATTATTTACACATTAATTGTCCCTTGTTTTTTAGTATCAAGAATGTAGTCAAACATAATAATAGAGTGATTCTAAATAGTCATAAGTATATTTGCCACAACTAGAGAAGGATATGTCCTAAGTATATTACATGGGTAACCTAGCTAATATATTTATGAATCAATAGGAGAGATCTAGATTCAGGAGGAGGTATGATCGAGACAAATCATAATGATAGCTAAAAATGCCACAATTTATAATCTGATTGTTTGATCGTGCTCAAATATTTATATATGTTTTATGACTATTTTTCTTAAAGTGGCTATGGAATTACAATTGTAACTACTAAATTTTTAGATTTTAAAAATTTTTATGTAAACCTTAATTTTGACAATTATGTAATTTTTTTATAAATTAATTAACATGTTTAATTGGTTATCGCAATCCGGTTGACAAATTAGTCTTTAATTTAATTGATGTTATAATTATAAATAATGATATCAATTAAAAGTTTGTTGTAGTTCCAACCGCAACAAGCAAAAGTATGCTCTATCACAAATTTTTTTTGCTATTATGTTAATTTGCTATGTTTTTTTTTGTTAGTGTGCTAATTGCCGTTTTATTCCAATATTTTAAATACTGTATATTGTCTTGGAAAAATGAGGTTCATATAAATATAAAATATTTCATGACTGTATAGTAATTTAATGGCCAAGCAAACAAAAGCTTTTCTTTTAAGTATTATCAACAATACAGCGATTAGATTGACACCCAATGGGATACTTCATATCATCCATTAAAACAATCGACAAGAGTGCTCTCTGTAAGGCCTTAATTAAATTTTCTTTGAATTAATTAAATTTTCTTTGAAGTATTATCAACAATACAATGATTAGATTGACACGATGTGGGTTAAATTTCTACAGAAGATAAACACTAAAGCATGTATTAATGGTAATCATTTACCTACATCCTAAATCTCTCAATCAATTATGTGTTGTTTACATGCCCACCGCACATTTATGAGTTGATAAAAAAAATTGTAGTGTATTAAATTATATAAAAGTTATTTTTTCATAATTAATTTATTTAAAAAATTAAAAAATAATTCAGATATCATTAAATAAATATACAATAATAAAATTGTGAAAGAATTTTTTTTAAAAAAATCAAGCACCAAAGTGTTTCTGTTTGTTTCATTCAAGAAGGTAATTGCAGTAGGTGTTAGTACAGTCAATAGAAGATCGGTAGCTAGTGTTACGCTAGATACTATATTAATTTTTTTAATGTAAAAAAAAATGTTGAGATAATACCATTATTTTTTAAGAAATAGAAAAAAAACCTAAAATCCAGGCTATTAATTGACTGAGTTCATTAATTAATTTAACAATATAATTAGAAAAAAACAATAACAATAATAATGCAAATAAAAAAACAATAATTAACTATAAAACATGAGCTGCTAATAACATACTTAGAAGATAAAAAAAGAAAAATCATGCTTATATCATACTTAAAAGAAAAAAAAATCATTAAAGATTTATTTTCACTTCATTGTGAATATGATCTCGTTACCAGAAAGAGTTTACCGATATGGTTCTAATATCATTACAGGAGATTGCATGCGTCGTCAAAGCAACGACTAAAAAAAATCAAATAAAATATGATGAAGTGGGTATTTTAAGTTTATATTTAATTGATTAATTTAATTTAATTTAAAAACACAAATTCTTTTTAAAAAACTAAATTTAACATGGAATGACAAATAAAAAGACTCAAGATAGCCCAAATTATTTTTAAAATTAAAAAAAAATCTATATAAAAAAAATAAAAAAATAAAAAACCCAGTCTCCAATAAAATAAATATCAAATGATGAAACTATAAAATATAAACTAAAAAAAAAAGGCAAGAAAGAAGAAGCAAATTCAAGTAAATTTTTTAAACTTAGTTTGATATTCTAAACTAGTAACTTGGGAAATTCTAAATCTAGTTTCGATTAAAAATTTCAATTCTTAACAAATTTAGTATTGAATGATGAAATAACAAAATCAATTTAGAAAACTTGTTAAAGTAAAAAAAAATAGTAAGAAAAAAAATGATGACCAAATCTAATGAGAAAAACAAGTTAGAGGGTTATGAAATCTTAAAAAAATATATGTTTTAAAAATTATCTGAAATAAAATAAATAATAATAAAAAAATAAGAATGCAATCTAACAGATAAAAAAATTAAAGGATGATAAAATTGAATTTTTTTTTATATCATTACAAGTATAATTTATAATAATTAAAATAATAAAAATCAAAATAAATAAAAAAATTGTTATGAAAGTTTGAAGGATAAGGTATGAAAATCAAAGAGAAAATATTGGAGAAAAAGCCACTACACCAAACCAAAAGTCATTAATTAACGAGGTCGTGGAGAAATAGAAAAGCTATCGAGACAACTCCAACCACTTCATGAAAGGCGGTGTATAGCCACCAAGAGACTTCACACGAGTCGCTCACCACATGCCCGCTAATTTTTTTTATATTATACTTTACATATATTTAAAAGACCAAATTTTCTTCGAGTCAAAATAATTATAACTAACAAATTGAAATAAAATAAAAAAAATCTTTTATACATAAGTTATTTATTTTTATCTTTAATAATATTTTTTTTTGTGATTTTAAAATAAAAATGTAAAAAAACCCTCGGCATCACTTAAATAATTTTTGTTCTGAAGGACAATTTTACCATTTTACTGTATTTTAATAATAATAAAAAACTAAGTTATCCCAAATTTATTTAATAATACCTAATAAACCTAAAAAAATATTTTATTATCTCTAATAGTTATTTTAATAATTTTTTATTGAAAAAAAAAATCATCATTTCACCATTTAATCAAAAATAAATTAAATTTATGTGTACAGTAAAACTGCAATATATTCTATTTTTTCTTTTTAAAATTTTCCAGCATAGTCAAGCTATATATCCTTTCCAGTCTGTCCACCCAAGTACCATGAAAAAAAACAAAAAAACCTTGTCTCTGTTTTTTTTCATATATAATAATAATAATAATAATAATAAATTAAAGAGAGCATCCCATTTACCATGGTTTATGAATTCAAGCAAACCAGAGTTAGGTATTATTATATTTATATACTGAGGCAAAAGCCATGATTGAGATAATTAGCCTTCCTGACAAGAAAGAAGTCATGATTGAACTTACACACTACCACCACTCCCCCACCCCCCTCTCGCTTTTCTATATAAGCCCCCACACGCACTCTCTTCCCAATTCAAACACAATCAACTCTCCATCTCTCCTGTTCTCTCTCTCTCAAAACAGAAAAACCTTAATTTTAAGCTTAGTTCCCTGCCCATTTATATGCAAAAACTAGGTTATATAATTTGCAGCAGGGAATAGCAGCAGCACGTTTAAATAAAAGCCTTTTTCATTCTGGGCAAAGGAAGATGATGATGGCTGAGAAGGAAGATCTGGGTTTGAGTTTAAGTCTTAGTGTTCCTCAAAATCAGCATTCTCTGCAGTTCAATCTCATGCCTTCACTGGTTCCATCTACTGCTGCTTCTTCTCTTTCCGGGTTCAATCCTCAAAAACCCTCATGGAATGTGACCTTCCCTCCTTCAGGTATGTACTTTTTGTTATTATAAAAACATTTTCCATTTCTCCCCTTTTTGGTAAATTCAAGATCTGCATGGCCTCCTGTTTCAGATCCAGCCCTGTTTCTTCCCTTTCCATCTATTTTCTATTTCCTTTTCCCTCACTTTCCCAAGAGACAAACACATTACAAAGCCTTTATTTTTTTTTAAATTATTCGACTTTCTTTCTCTTTTCAAATAAAATAAAATAAGCGTTCCTTTTCTATTTTGCTCCCCCCCCCGGCCGGCGAAATGTTGTATTGGCTTTTATCAATCGCTTTTACTCTACCTTTCTTCTATTCGAAAATCCAAACACCCCCTCTTCTTTTCTCAAGATCCTAGCCCACAAATTTTCTAACTTTCGATCTCCGACTAATTCGAGCTCCATTTGACACTCTAATTCATTTCACATCCAGATCAAAACTCTGATCCATACCGCGCTGAGACCAGATCGTTCCTTCGAGGAATCGACGTGAACAGGTTACCATCTACAGCTGATTGTGAAGAGGAGGCGGGTGTATCATCTCCAAATAGCACGATATCGAGTATTAGTGGGAAGAGAAGCGAAAGAGAAGGGATTAACGGAGAGGAGCATGAGATGGAGAGAGATTATTCTCGTGGGATCAGTGATGAAGAGGATGGTGATACCTCGAGAAAGAAGCTCAGGCTCTCTAAAGATCAGGCAGCTATTCTCGAAGAAAGTTTTAAAGAACACAACACTCTCAACCCAGTAAGTATTCTATTTTTCAAGCTAAAATTCCAAACTTTCTTCCTTAGTCGTTGAGTAAATTGAGGAGAAGTGGACAAAAATGATCTTTGACTGGTGGATTTTTTTATCCGACTCTTAAGAGTCAGAAGCAAGGAAATACTGGTGGCCTTCCCGTGTTTTCTGAGCAGCCAAACAATGCAACAGAGAAGTTATTTTTTTATTGGGGTTAGATTCGGAGGGTATTTTGGTAATTGGAGCTGACAACCTGTTGTTTTGCTACGTGCAGAAGCAGAAGATGGCCTTGGCTAAACAGCTAGGACTCCGACCTAGACAAGTGGAGGTGTGGTTTCAGAACCGAAGGGCAAGGTGAGATAATCCCTCATGGCATCAAGGGCATTCCTGGCATTTCACATTTGTTTCCCATTGGCCTTTTTTAGCCTTCGCGAGCTGTTGTATTTACACAAGAACGTTTAATTCCGCAGGACGAAGCTGAAGCAAACTGAGGTTGACTGTGAGTTCTTGAAGAGGTGCTGTGAGAACCTAACGGCAGAGAACAGGAGGTTGCAGAAGGAAGTTCAGGAGCTCAGAGCACTGAAACTTTCCCCGCAGCTCTACATGCAAATGACCCCACCAACCACCCTCACCATGTGCCCATCATGTGAGCGTGTCGCCGTCCCACAGTCTGCATCATCCACCGTTGATGCTAGGTCCCATCCCCATTTGGGCCCCGCTCCTCCTCATCACAGGCCCTTCCCCATGAACCCATGGGCCCCAGCCGCACCAATCACTCGTGGACCAACTCCGTTTGACGTCCTACGTCCTCGATCGTAATTAGAACAGAAACCAAGTGCCACTTGGTCATTTAACTCATCCAAGGGCTTGGGGGACGTGTAGGAAATGGAGGGGGCAAGAGCCAGGTGTAACAGCGTACCGTATTCTCGTGCTTGTTGTCTAGGTCTAAGATATGGTTGTTGCAGTGCGATTTGGTGGGTCTTCATGTTTTGTATTATTGACCCATCAATGCTTAAAAAACAGGGTTGACATAATTAGTTTAATCCGTCTAGCGTTAGCAAATTAATACTAAATACTCCTTTTCCTGTCAAAAACAGAAAGGCCGTGAAACGGGAGGAAGAGGACTTTGGATGTAAAGATCAGTATTTCCTTGTTATTTTAACCTAGTCGAACCTAAGCGAGGTGTTGTTTCTTTAACTCTTAGTCACTATTTTTGTTCGTGCAAATGGCTGGCTGGGGATTCGTCACCCTTGCATCCAAATCTCAGGGCTTTGCATCGGCACAATTTTTGGCAAAAATTATCCCACCCCCTTTTTTTTTTGTTGATATCTGTCTTTGTAGCCTATTAATTAAAGCATGAAATTCCCAATAGAGAGCTCTTTCCCAAGAAAGTCTATACATTTTTTTCCACCCTCAATTCCCCACTAATCTTTGACATTCAGACGATTGCCCTATTAGTTGGGGAGAGTACTTCGGCAAGAAATAAAAAACGTGGACGATTAAGAGCGAGATTGAAGGATTGTTATTGGATTAGAGATTACTTGGGCCTCTAGTTTTGAGATTTTAAAAGATCTTGGACCAATTTTGACTGAAGGCCTATTCATCTCAAACGAATGGACTTAAGACTTCTTGGGAAAATTAGAGGTAAGCTTGGCCTCTAGTTGAGCTTCTAGAGGCCCAGCTAGGACAAGAAGCAAGAATCCAATTGAGTACTGACGTTCAATGAAGTGGGGGCATATCAAAGAAGGCCATGATCTGGAAACACAACGAAACTGAGTAAGATTTAGCTGTAAAATCATATGACAGTCAAGAACCATTGTCAAGGTCGTCCAGAACGAAAATTCTATATATAACAGGATTTAACAGCAAAGAAGGGGAACTCAGAGTTTTGAGCTCTGGTTTTACATGTAGAATTTGCTTGTGACGATAGTTAAGAGTGTGTTTTGTAATAGAAAACAGGTTTTTTTTTTTTTAGTTTTTCGTTTCCAATGATTTCTTTTATCAGTTGAGAATGAAAATTATTTTTTAAACAGGAAAAAATAAGAAATATATTAAAATCACAACTATTTTTCATAAAAATCAAAACATCATAATATTTTATAATCGTGATAATTTAATTATAGAATATTAATTTTATCACTACAAGAAAACTAGAAAATATTGATGGAACATTTCCTTGATAAACATTCCATTGGTATTTTAATTGTCTATAAAAACCCGTCACTGAAAAGTATATCATTGAATATTTTATCTTTGTTTGTATTCTCATTAGCAATGTCAAAAACTCATAGGATATCCATGTCAAAAAATTAAATTTTGCTGCAACTAGTTTACGGCATAATTGTTCATCGGCTATTCCATCAATAAATTCTAAATATTTTATAAATTTTGTTAAAATTTTCAAAATGAGTGAAGATTTTAGTAAAATTATAGGCGAAAATGATAATAGAATTACTTTTCTGTTGGTAAATCCATTGATGCTTTCATAATATTTTTAGTTTAGTTATTATAATGCTCTAGCCTATAATTTTCACATAAATAAACTAAAATAACAATAATAATCAATTAATTACAACAAAAATATATATCCAAAATAAAATATACTTATATAAAGCTCACATCACATTAAAACTCTTAAAATCTTTAACTAAAAGATGCCAAAAAAAAGAGAAACAAATCCTGAAGGCGCAGAAGTAAAAGGAGAAGGTATTCCCCTATATACACTCATCCTAGCCAAATACATGTGTAATAAAAGAAAAAAAAATTAATATTCAAGAGAGAGTTTTAATTACAAAACCAAAAATATAGTGAAGTATGATAATATCACTATTTAATAAAAAAATAATCAAGCAGTTATTTTTTATAATCCTACTACTATTATTATAATTATTGCTATTTTTATTACTGCTCGGCTAAAATCGCCAAATCTCTAACCTAAACCACCCATTTAAAATCACATTGAAATTTTCATTACCAATATAAACCATTGTAGAAGACTTATTAATAACGCCATTGACAAAACCTTAAAGCTCTTCTATCACTCAACAGTTAGATTAGTACCAACACTTTCTCTTAAAACCAAACCTGTATCTTCAATCCTACAAAATGCATGTCATATCTGGTAATCATCAATATTAACATAATTCAAGCCATGCCATACGCATCTGCCACTCCTCCAAATCACTAAGCTTTATATATATATATATATCCTAAAACCTATGATTTCAATCCCACGATGCCATCAAAATTATCAATATTCACCTCAAAGAATGCATGTCATATCTGGTAATCATCAATATTAACATAATTCAAGCCATGCCATACGCATCTGCCACTCCTCCAAATCACTAAGCTTTATATATATATATCCTAAAACCTATGATTTCAATCCCACGATGCCATCAAAATTATCAATATTCACCTCAAAGAATACTTCTCCAAACCCCGTATCATATTTACAATAATGCTTAGAAAGGCAGCAAATCATTTCACCTCTACAATTGCTCCCAAAACTTCTCCCAAAGCCATGAAAGATTTATGTTCAAAAACTATGAAGAGCCTCTAAAATGTATTTTTTAAATTTACTGAAAGCTAGTTTTCCAGTTTTTTGAATGGGAAAATATTGCATTTTAACAGAAGGTTATAGTTTTCCTTCTTTTCACTCTATTTTTTTATTTATTTTGTATCTGAGCAACCTCTTAAATATGTACCAAATGAGCTATTTCTTTGGAAAAAAAGAGTAATTAATTAGTACTTAAATAGAAAATAGAATTTCAGCTCAAATAGATTCTCATCTATTGTAAATATTCTCTATTTATATTTATATTTGGTTAGGAATAATTGAAAATATAAAATAATTATATATTAATGGAAATTGAATTATATATGGGATAAGTATATCGCATCTATTATGATACTTACCGATTATGTTTTTGTTTATTTTATTATTTTCATAAATATATTTTAAAAATATCTTTTTAGCAACATCTTTTCTTCTTTTTTTCCGTCTCATTTATTTTTATCTTTCTAAAAATTAATAAAAGAGGAGATAGATAGGGATTGAGTATATGGGTATTGGTTAATTATCTTACATATATGTTTTGGATAACTGAGAGATTTATTATTATAAATCAATTAATTGAATTGCAAAAATCATTTTAATTATAAATTTCATCATATCCTAACTCTTAATTTTAATTCAACATGACAGGTTCTGACCTATTCCTCTCGTCCTCACATAGTCAATTTCTCAAGTCTTGCATTTTCAATATTTAGATGGATTGTAATGAATCTTCTATGCATAAAAGAATTTGAATGTTTATTGTTTTAAATTACTTTCCTTTTAAAATCCAAGTATTTTTCAACTAAAGCTTGAAAATTTATTAATGAAATAACCGTAAGAATTATGTAGAAATAACAGCATATATGTGCAGCCAATATCTAACATAAGAATAATTGGTGCGCAATATTCGTGAATGTAGCTGGTGGATTTATTATGTGGGTGTTATCATGAGAAGTTCTTTTGGACAGCAAGGAAGCCCAGCAGCCCGCCACCAGTTTAAAGAAATGATCAGGCCACCTTAATTTCTTGCTTGTATAATCCGCGAGGCTTTGCACCGGCACAAAGAAGAACGAGATCGAGGCACGAAGGGAGAGCCTAAAGATTGTGTTAAAGAGAGAATTCTTAGTTGTAACACTTTGATAAACTTTGACTGTTCTTCAATGAATTCCCTTTTCTGTTAACAGAGAACATGAAATGTCTAACAACAGATTGCAGCTGACGTAACTTTCTACAACTCTATTACGTGCAAATCATTGATCAAAACACAGGATCAATTATTCAAAACTAAAACTACTGATTCTAGTGGCGACACTGACAGATTGGTTCAGACTTCCAGCTCGTTTATGCATTATTTTGTGGTGGTGACCTAGTGGGGAGAGAGAATGCAGGGGAAGTTTTGGCATGGTTTTTAGATTAGTGTCGAGAGAGTAGTTAAAGAAGCTAATCTCGGTAGTCGGGCATCTTAAGAAAATTGATATTTGCAATGAAATAATTAATCTATGCTAAAGGAAGGATTGGATGTCAAAATGACTGGAGTTCCTATCCCTCTCTTCCTTTTCTTCCTTACTGAGCCAGGTTATCCTTACCCCAGCTCACACCTCCATGTGTTTTTCAGTTTATAGGACTCTGCGACACACAAATTTTGCGCTATATTTTTCTATGCGGAGGAGGCGCTACATTTCCGCAGCGAGCACCACAATATCTATCAATGGCACGACTCCATTCTCCATACAAGAATCTGCAACTACAACGCTATTGTCCACGCTTCACGAGATAAACAAACTTGATTAGGGTCTATAAATACTTTACCTTAGTCACCGGGCAAGGAAGGAAATTAGCTACCATTCAACAAGGTTCAATCACAGAAACATTCCCTACAACTTCATTATGTTTTCTTTTATTGTATATTATTTTCTCCAAGTATATTTACTAATTTAAGCATTAAAATGACCTCTATTTTTACAAAGGGACTTGTTTTGAAGGAAACATCGTGCCCGAAGAGTAAGCCCCACATTCAAACCAGTCCAAAACACAGCCTAAAAAGTCCATTCATGTCTGAAGTTTTTCACTACGTCATCAACAAGCTATACCAAAAAAGAGAGAAGAAAAGATGGACCTAGTTTGCTGCTACTAATAACATTTGTTCACAATCCCAAATTCAGAGGTTCTCATTTTTTTTCCAGTGTGATACAAGTATTTAATCCTGCTGAAGGAATTTTTTCTTGACCTTTTCTCTTAACACATTTCCTGAATAATTAGGCTATGTTGCGGATGTATCAAAGCTCCATCGAATCTGTTGTATCTCGGATGTGATCAGGGTTCAACGTGAAGACTAGCGAGCAGCAAAAGTCTATTGGCATGCTAACTGACAGACTGGCTATAGTTTTTACCCACAGTTTCACAACTGGTTCAAATTACATCTTTCGCTTCTGGGCGGAATGCGGTTTACGCTGCAATCTGCAAAAGAACCTTGTAGTCTTGGCATTTGGGACACAAAAAAAAATCGAATATCGGAGAATATTATTGGACCAAACTGGTCTGGACAGGATAGCAAATCCAAGCAACGGCGAAGACTCGGCCAGTACCATCCTCAGTCTTAGGTAAGCACAGTGTCCGTTGTAATAAATATTTGCATTGATTGTACATAAGCAATAGCAAGGATGGAATTTTGTAGTTTGCTTCTACAAGGATAGGAACTGAAGGCAATGCGTAGATTGCAGAGTCTATCAATCAACTAAGTTGGAATCAGCAATTGTAAATTTGAATCCAGAATGACTTCATTCACTGATTAGCATTTTCAGTAACTTGTCAAAATTGTTAAATTGGAATGAGATGTAACACATGCTCTGCATATGAATGCAAGTCGCAACTCACAACTTTTATTCCATTCAGCTAGTGTGCTGTTTAAGGGTCTATATGATTCAATTAGCCAGTGTGCCGCTTCAATATTTCAAGTAAGGAATCAGGCCTTCATTTTCCATTACTACATTCATTTGCAGCGCTCAAAGTTTCGATAAACTGACACCCTGTTAGTATTACCCCACTATGAGTTGAGTAGGCAAACGGTGGGCATAAATCAATTTATGCCCTTCACTTTTATATATATAAGCTGAGCTTGTGTTGTGTTGTGTAAAGCGAAAACACAAAGAGAAAAACATGAAGAGAGAGCTATAGAGAGAGCTTGAGTGTGTAGAGTTGAGTAGAGAAGTTTTTTTTTCTCTTCTTATTTTGTTGTTTGTATTGTTTTTTGAGTAATTAATACAAACCAGTAGCTCTATGGAGTAGGCAAGTTGCCAAACCATGTAAATTGATGTGTGTTTGAATGCTTGAATGGCCTAACAACTGGTATCAGAGCTTGTTCTTGGAAAAGAGGATGTTTGATCCAAACTCAAAAATCAAAGTTCTCAAAACATGTTTTTAAACATACCATCATAAAGAGGAAGATGAGAGGAATCCACTGGTGAAAACCCGGTGAAAAACTGACGTCTTTCATGCCTGAATACGTCTGCATGCGCCGCCGATTGCACCGCCCAAGCGTATTGACGCATCTCACGCCCTCCACACGTCTTCCTCGCCCGATTTCCTGCAAACTGAACCGGGTTGGCTCGACACGTCAGCATCCATGCAGTTTTGCATAGTCAGCAGCCACGTCACCTAACATGTCATCTCTGCCATGTCAGTAAGAAATCCACGTGGCTCTGCCACGTCATAATTATAGGGCCCACACATCTTACGTGACAAATACGTCAACATTCTGATTTTTGATCCAGTGTGGTGTAACAATTATTCCTCCTGACACGTGGCTTCATCTGCAGCATCTAGTGATCTAAAAGTTTGATTGATAAAATCTGAGCCATTTGAAGTCCAATTCGGGTGATCTCAGTGTCGTTTCTAATATTTTTGGCTATTCCGGACACATCTGCAAGGTCAGATTTTATAGATTCAAATATAAGAAATATTAAAAATGGCAGATGAAATAAAGGCGGTAGGAATTGAAAAATTTGATGGAACAGATTTTGGATACTGGAAAATGCAAATTGAAGATTATCTATATAGGAAGAAACTTCATCTTCCTCTATTGGGGAGCAAACCATAAAACATGTCAGAAGAAGATTGACAAATTCTTAATAGACAGGTTTTGGGCATTATCCAACTATCATTGTCAAGAAGAGTTGCTTATAATGTTACAAAAGAGAAATCCACAGCAAGATTGATGGAAGCCTTGTCTGGAATGTATGATAAGCCATCAACAAATAACAAAGTGCACTTGATGAAGAAGCTGTTCAACCTGAAGATGATAGATAGCACCTCTGTTACACATCATCTTAATAATTTTAACATTATCATAAATTAATTGTCATATGTTGAGATTTAGTTTGATGATGAGATTCATGCACTTATTTTGCTGGTTTCACTTCCAAGCAGTTGGAAAGGTATGAGAACAGCCGTAAACAAGTCAGCTGGAAAATCCAAATTGAAATATGATGACATCTGAGACTTGATTTTAGCTGAAGAAGTATGAAAAAAAGACTCGAGTGAAAGCTCAAGTTCAAGTTCAGCTCTTAACATTAACACTCGAGGGAGGAGACATGACAGAGGCTTATCCAGAGGTAGATCAAAATCCAGGTACAGAAGTAAAAGCAAATTTGGACCCAGAAAGCAGGCTGAATGTTGGAATTATAGCAAACCTGGTCATTTCATGAGGAGTGACACGACAAAGAGATTGATGTCTTCTCCCAAGTGCAGGA
>SRLM01000202.1:513572-604083 GCA_015708895.1 Populus ilicifolia | reverse complement strand
GGCCATCTACTTATCAATTAGTCATCAAATCAATAGTTCCCAACTTTGGCCTGGATGTAGGAGGTTTTGCCGAACCACGTTAAATATTGTGTCAGTGTGCTTGGCCTCCTATGAGCAAGTATCAGAACATCACCGGTCGGATTCCCCAACAGCAAATTAATGACTATAAATTAAAGCACTAAAAAATCGTTCGAAAAGAATAGGAATATTAAAAAGAAATTAGTTATAGCTGTTTTCATTTGAAAACCAAACAAATAAAAGCTAATTTATATACTATTCGCCTAAATTTGTCATATAATTGCTAATGTTGAAGGAAAATATCAACTTTTTAGCATTTACAAGAATTTTTTAAGCTGGAAACTCAAATAATATATGAATTCAATAACTCCTCTTTTTTTTTTCTTTTCTTTTTTTGATAATATGAACTCAATAACTTATGTAAAGTTACAAGGATTACTATACTAAAAAAGTTGGGGTGCGACTCACTCCTCCTCCACTGTGACTCCCTTTTTTATTTTATTTTTTTTATTTTCACTTTATTTTTTTTAATTATATCTTTTATTCTTTTATTTTTATCCTAGTTTTATTTTGGTGGTTATTTGAGTTATTTTTTAACTGATTAAGTTAATTAGATCAAGTTAAGATAATTTTTATACAAGTTGATTTTTAATTTGAACCAAACAATAATCAAATGAAAATTTTAAGGTGATAGTATTAATTCAAATTTAATATAAATATTAAATAATTTACTTTTTAGATATTTTCAAAGAAAAACTATTTCACTTATAGATAATAAAAAAGATGGATAGCTCTAGAAAACAGTTGACAACATAAAAAAATTTTTCCACATCTAAAATGATTTTCATGGACTAGATTTTCTTGAATAAGCTAGACCGGGTTTTCAATATTTTCTATTGATTTTTATTTTCAAAGGGTATTAAATTTATATGAAACAAATTGGATACAAATTCAACTTGAGGTCTTAGCCCAGCGGTAGAAGAAACTTGTTCTTTTTCTCTGTATCTGGGTTTGAACTTAATTGTGCACGTCTGTCACTCCCGCGGTGCCTTGCATGCTTACTAGACTTGCAGGATATTCAGTGGACTGTGGGATTAGTCGTGGTGCCCGCAAGCTGACCCGGACACCTACATAAATAAAAATAAAAAATACATACATACATACATATATATATATATATATATATATATAGAGAGAGAGAGAGAGAGAGAGCGCGACTTATGAATGCATATGAAGCAGTGCTGAAAACTATTGCTTTATAAGGTCCTGTGTAGGCATCGGCCATGTTAGCAATGAGAAAAGTGCAAATGGCATATAAACCTTCTTGAACATTCATGGCAATAGCAGCAAGTGGAAGCGGTTGCCTCAGATCAATGTGGGAATCCATCCACAGAACCACCACAGCATTGTTTACGAAGCTGTGGCTAGAAATCAAACCTAAAAACATTTTTAAACAAAGCTTGATGAGCATGTTAATCTCCACTCAAATAAGACTAATTAGCTGAAGATGATAGGAAATATCACCAAGGATGAAGAAGACGGCCTTCGTAAAATAGACATGAAGTTTGACCCAGCCAGTTACTCTACAGGGTGTACCATTGAAAAACCACGACGGACGCGCCAGTTGTAAGTTGATGGTAAGTGATTTAAGGTTCCTTTCTACAGAAGTAGCCATTTCACCTAAAAATGGGCAACCCATTAGACAATATATATTACGCCAGATTATATTATTATATAGTTTAGATGACGCAAAGTTGAGGAACACTGGAAATGTCAAGATCACTATTTACGTGGGCAATTTCTTCTGTTTCGCTATGGAGTTGGCTCACAGCACCAGGATTATGCCGTTGCTCACAAACTTGCAGGACCGGCTCAGCCTTGAAACAATGTTGCGCGCTCTTCAACACGTAATGGAAGACTTAATCATACAGGCTTTGGTGTTGTATTTTGATTTGACATCAATCGACTCTTGACAGCATATTATGATTACAAGAAAAAGCTAAAACATGTAGGGATATCAGTGTAGCTTTCCTTACAAACTAAGGATTGTTACAGTGACTTTTCCAAATATCGTACCAACGTTCTTCTCAAGTTGATTAATTATGACGTCCGAATTTCATTCTCTTAATAAGAAAAGGGAAATTGTTAAAATATATATCAACCCAACGATTCCTAAGAAAACGACTTTTTGGTTAAGTAAAAAGTGCCTTTCTTGAATTTAAAAAAGAAAAGCAAAAAAAGAGCTAGTGAGTAGAAAAGAGAATGAAGGAATTTATTAAATTTATATAGATGAGTTTTTAATTCTTTAATTTTCAAAGAAAATGAGAATACTTCATTCTGAAAAAAAAAACTAGGGAACAATAGAATTTATTCATAATAAGAAGGATTCTAAAATCATCTTCATTGATTACAACTCAACTTAATTTAGTATAAAGTCCAACTAAAAGCACAAAATTTTAAATATGTAAAAAATAACTCTGTCAAAGAGTGTTTAGTTATAAGAAAAATATTAGTTAGATTATTATTTAACAATTTTTATTTGGCACAAATTAACTAGAAGAGCTACTTAATTTTTTACAAAACAAGAGAATTAATTTATAATTTTAGTTGAGTTAGTTTGATAATGAGTTGTGTGTTTATCACGTGGTTTTGTTACCCGTAGCTTCTGGTTAAGAATAACATTTGTTATCTGTAGTCAACTCGATTTTTATTCTTTTCTCGTTTTATTTTTTCAATAAAAAAATTAAAAAATATATTCATTTGTTGAAAACAAAATGAATTTTTCAAATACAAAATATATCACAATTACAAGTTTACAACTGTTTTTTCATTAAAATAATAATTCAGAATCATAGTTTATGGTACTCATATTACTTTTGGGTTATAATCTAATTGTAGAATATTAATTTTACTTCATTCAAATTAAAATTTAGTTAGCTAAACATAATTATATTATATTTACAATGAAAATTAAATTTATTGCACTAGCTAAATATGCATATAGGAAAAGAATTTAATATTTTACACTGCTTAACAATTATTGTATATAAAAGAAAAAAATTATTTTTCATGTTTTTCTTTATTTGAAAAATAGTGAAAAACTTGTATTGGAAAATTATGGAAAACCTCTCTAAAATATGTTTTTCAAACTCATTATAAATTTGAAAAAATAAAAAACTAGCTTTTAAGTTTTTTAAATAGAAAAATATTGCATTTAATCATGAAATTCCAGTTTTTTTTTTCCAGACTTGTGTTTCCTATAAAATTGAAGCATTACTTTATTTCTCTCTTCTTCTTTTTTTTCCAATTTGTAACGGCTAGTATTGGGTTCATANATATATATGGTGCATGCCCTATGCCTTTTCTGATGAGTTAACGGGTTTTTTTAGGATTCAAGGCTTGCGTTTTGGGCTTTAACTTGTATTATTTCATAGGCCGAGGTCTACTTTTCCTTTTTCAGCATTTTTAGATCCTAAGCTGTAAGTGGCCCGATGTCTAGCTTTATTAAGTGTAGATTATTTCTTCTGTTTTGAGAAATAAATTATTTTTTTTATAGAATTAATTATTTAGTCACTTGATTATTGTTTACCACGCTTAGTTGCTTAATTATCTTATCTTAAAATGATATTTTCTTTACTCATTAATCTTTTCATAATATCTGTTTATGTTCTTCCTTTTCTATTTAAAAAATGAACAAAAAAACTAAATAATTACTTTTTGGAAAAAATATTATTTGACATATTTCTCAAAACTATATGCAATACTTTATAGTTTAATTAATTTTAAAAAATGAATAAGACTGATAATTTGAATTTTTTTTGTTTGGTATTAAGAGTATTTTATGACTGGATTGTGTATTAATCAAGACTAAATTCTCCTCTAAGCTATCTTAATGATGCACCCTTTACATTAACTTATCCATTCACAAGAATTTAATAATTCTTTTTTAATATCGACTTTGTAATTTAAATCTAAGAAAGTCAACAGATTGAGAAGTTAGTCCTATAAAGTTGAGTCAACTCATAAATTCAACAAGTGTTGTTTAGTCATCAAAACTAGATTATATTAAAAATTATATCAATTTTAATCCATATTTTTCTCAAATAATCTAATATATATTTGTATTGTTTTCTCTAGATTGATCGACAATATTATAATACTGCTACTTTATCGTAGTTTGATTAATATCTAATAGCATAACGAGAAATCATGAAATACTAGTGTTGGGAGCAGGGTAAACAAATAGCTGCAAGTAATTAATTAAGTTGGAAATTACAAGGTATCGAAGAGAACGGATATATGAATTTACTCTTGACAACATACTAAATTTATAACATGAGGGGCAAATTTAGATTAAAAAAAAATCAGCAAGAGATTAAAAGGACAAGACCAACACATGTTTGGAAGAAGAAAGATGCAACCATGGAGTCTGCAGAGCCAAAGGTGGAGCTAGCCATGAATAACACGAGCAGGATCAACGATGATAATAAGAAAGTACAGAGTAGATGGTTTGTATTAGAGTAGCTACTAGAAGGATAATGGCAGCAACGACTGATGTAGCCATCCAGGGATTGGCAAGATAGTCACGGAGCAAGGATTGCACATATCTGAGCCACCAGCTCGTTTTGCAGTAGTTAACCACCTCCTCGGATGTTCCTGCAAAATAAAAGTCTCGCACGACAACCTGCTTACCGATATTGTTAAAGAGATGTGCAACTTCTTCATAATCACCAAAATTGTGTGGAATTATGCCCTTATTCACAAGAAACTCGACGTCTTTAGATGAGTCAACAAGAAAATCCATGAATAACCCATAAGATGTCATGAAATGTTCTTGGCCATGCAAGCATTGCTCCATGGCAATGAGGTTTTGGAAGAGTGAATTCTCAACACACAATTGTCGGATTTTCATAGTACCCTTTTCAAACTTCAAATCAAATAGATCTTTTTTACTACCATTTCCAACCTCAATTGCCTTTTTCTTGTGATTGTTTTCAATGTCAGATCTAGCAAACTTAATTCCATTGTAACTGAGTTTTGTCGCACATTGCATTACTTTCCATTCTCCTTTG
The DNA here is from genome assembly GCA_015708895.1 of Populus ilicifolia. Taxonomy (NCBI): domain Eukaryota; kingdom Viridiplantae; phylum Streptophyta; class Magnoliopsida; order Malpighiales; family Salicaceae; genus Populus; species Populus ilicifolia. Next base: position 598,993 of record SRLM01000202.1, on the reverse strand, counting down.
GCTGTTGCATGTTTACTTGCAGAATCCGGTGAGTAACAATTGTGTATTAGATCAAGCAAATGACAACTTTTGCTTCCCTTTCTGGACCGATCTAGTTTGAAAAAAGAAATAGCAAGATCATTTAATTCTGGTAGAGTAATATCACTATGGTCTTGTATTACCTTAAATAACTCCTCGAGAACAATGAACGGAATCTGGTTCTCTAGCAGTGCCAAATCACGCCGGACAACTGAGATCATCCGAGGATTAAGAAGTATGGGATCATCAGGTCTGAGGTCATTGATATAATATCTTATGAAAAGCTCTAGTATAAAGCAACCATCAACTAACAACATTCTGGCAAGTTCATTTTCTGAGTGTTCAACTTTTTCTTCATAGTTAAGACGAACTTTTGCATCCAAATCTAAAGTAGCTTTACCACAAGCTTCTAAAGCATCTGTTTCGTTGCGTGTTCGTTCAAGCAGGGATAGCATGTAGGACAATTTATGTTCCTGCATAGCCTTCAGATTCTCCTTCGGCTTGTCCTTTGGATTGTGAAGAGGTCCGATTGAGATGGTTTGAGGACTGTAAGCATCATTTTTCTCATTCCGAAGCTTGCATGGTACCTTACAGATGGTATAACGAGTGGATGGTGATTGCAAATTTGCAATGTCTAGCTTTATGCACTCCAGCCAAGCACCACCATCTGCACCTTGAGCTATGTCTTTGGCCATAAGTCCCAAATTGATCCAAACGAGATCGATCTGGCAAAGAATCAAAATATTGTTTTCAGTTTTCTACCCACCTTACTCTTATCCTTCATTAGCTAGTTTGGGTAGCATGTGCCTTTCCCATAACAAAAGGTAGCAAAATAAATTCATATGCAATCCAACTTCAACCAAGAAACAACATGAACTGGAAGCTTTCTCAATCTCAAATGTATCCATAAACAAGCAGCTGGAAATCCAACAACAGCAAAAATATATTGACACCAAATAGCAGACAACAGTCTTCCAACAAAGACAAGCACTCTCTCAATTAAAAAAAAAAAGAATAGCAAGAAAGGTCAGAGCAAATGCTGGGCAAGAGGATAAGATGCTACAACTTAGGAATCGTGAATGTGACAAGAATCAACAAGCAAAAATGATGTGAAAGTGAATATAAATGACCAGGATCATACCATACAGAGAGGAAATAACAATAATTGGTCCAAAGCTTTTTTCAAATATAGACTTTAATTTGTTCCCAAAAGACTGTAAGAAGCAAAATCAGTTTTTCAAGCTTTGATTTAACACTTCGTACAGAGCATTTTCAAAAAGCAAATTAAAGCAGAACACAATTACCTCTCGGTTCACCACAGTTTGCTTCCAAATTATCAGCGTTCTATCCAGCAATCCTTGTTGGAAAATAGCTTCGACTGTTGTTGCTGAGATTCGAACTCTCTTGGCGTCTTCAACTATGAATCTTTCATATTATCTTGGTGTGGAAATTTGGATCTACTCATCGGCAGCTAGGAAGCTAATTTGGCATGTGCTGGACTCCTGTGCTCGGTGAAAGGCTGTAAAGAAAGATGTGAGATATGTATATTGGAAATTGGTTTTAATATGATCAATGTGTATATTTAAAGTCAAAATAAATACCGAGTTCACTCACAGTAAGATTTTGTTAAAAAAAAATTATTCAACAGAAATATTTTAACATAAAATATTCTTATATTTAGAATAAATTAAAATAAATAAAAAATTACAAGTCCTCTGCTATCTACTACCCTTTGACTCCTCGTGTTCATTCTCGTCTTCATGGATTCTTCAAACTTCAGGAAAAAAAAAATTTTCTATCATAGAGAGGAAATTGAATCTAGTTTTTTTTTTAATTTAATTATTTTCTCCATTTTCTTTCTCTTCTGTTCTTCATTCCCCACAACTATCTATTTAAAGAAATAATGAATAAATTGGTATCGACATTTATTGATTTTATTTTACTTTTTTTCCTTCTATTCTTGTACAATGCTATTGTTTGAGGAGGGAGGGGTTGTTTTACCAACTTATATATTACAGTTTTATCATTATTGCACCTTTTTGTTAGTTACTAGCTAGTTTTGCAGTCCATGATACGGCGCCGGTTGAATTATTTTTTTAAGTCTAAAAAATTATAAAAACATTAAAAAGTTAAAATTTTGATTTATATTGGTCTAAAAACTTTTAAAATATCTAAATGGTCACACACTGAACAATATATTTTTTTTAAAAAAAATTATAACAGCAACGGATTGAATTGATTTGAACCGCTCATAGTTATTCTAGTATAATCTTGTGATGTAGGATATGAAATTATGATAAAATTATAAAATTTATAACCAAACAAATTAAAAAATTTAATTAAATATTAAAGGTTAATTTTGAATTAAAAAAATAACCCAAGCAAATTTATACCGGTGACTAGTGCAACGCTGCGGACTAGAGAAAAATCTTCAAAACCAAGAATAAAATAGTCAAGGCAACACATTAAATTTTAAAGAAGTAAAAGAAATCTGATACTCAGGTTATTGAATTGAATATTTTTAATAATTTAATAACATGAAAAACTAAGCAAACTTGTTAATTTTCTAAAATCATACTATGTGAAATCTCGTACTCGGATTTAAATAAAAAGCTTAATTCTTAATCAATTTAATATTAAAGAATATAATTAAAAAAAATTCAATCAAAAAAATTTACCAAAGCAATAAAATGAGGATAAACCTTGATGATGAAACCTTAAGAAAAAATCAAGTTTGTTAATTATCTAAAAAAAATAATTAAAAGAATGTGAGAGTTGAAAAATTAGAGAATGATGAAATTGAAAAAACTTTTCAATTTAAAATTATTTTTTTCAAATAAAAAATTATAATTAAAAAAAATAAAAATTAAATATAAAAAAATTGAAAAGTTATTGTGATCTTTTTTTTTTGTTTAGTGTGCAAATAGCGATGAAGAAAAAAAACCATAAAGAAAAATAAAATTAAACTGGCATCAAAGCCAATAATATCAACATGCATATACAGTCGGAGAAGATACGAGATGTCAAGAAAAATTTAATGACAAAATAGTGGCTTCTACCATAATTTTGAAACCCGGATACACCTGGCAGGTCGATCTAGGACCCGGATGACTCGGATTTATGACCAGTTTGGGTGAGATCTGATCAACCTAACGAGTCAACCTGAAACCCGAAGACCTAAACATACCCGGCTGAGACCCGATATCTTTTGTTTTTATATATACAGCCTGTAAACGCTGAGGAATTGCAGAGCCAACAGTCAAACTGGAAACAGAGGCAGATGTGGATGCAGGATTGCATGATTATAACCAAAATTCCCAATTTGCATGTAAAAATTTGAATATTACTCAAATGAAAGAAGATGGAGATAAGCACTTGCCACTAGTGAAACGAGCTAGAGTTAGAATGGGCAAACAATCATCTTTAGAGGAGGAACACAATAATTTTACTCGAGCTGAAGAACGAAGACCTAATGAAATTGCCTTCAATGCAATGGAGGAAGACAATAGCTTTTTTCAACCTGAAGAAAGAATATCTCTTGAAGCTGGAGCCGATTAGCTCCTCCTCAAATTGCAACAGTGATATTGTTGCTCATAGAGATTTGTTTGTGGTTTAGGGTTAGGCAGAGAGAACCTAATTAAGGAAAAGTAATTTCAATCCATAGCTATTGCTCTTTTTAAGGCGTGTGGTGCTAAAATGGATGTGGGTTTGGGGTGAAAATTCATAGGCAAATGATTTTGGTTGGGGGATTCGGTGAGGATTTGCATGTTAGGAATTTTATGATTGATATGTATATCAAATGTGGGTTTTTGAAGTGTGGGCAAAAAGTGTTTAATGAAATGATGAGAAGAGTGGAAACATTGAGAGTGCATGGAATTGTTTGATGAGTTATTTGATTTTTAATTTTTTTCGAGTTGATCTGGGGAAATTGAATCAACTCATTTAATCCAATTATTAAATTATTAAACTAGATTAATTATCAAATTGAGATTTAAAACTATAACTTTTACCACCAGAATCATTTACATGTGTTGCTAAAAAAATGATGGAATTATCTGTGCTCATAATTTTTTAATTTGTTTTATTTTAATGATTAGACCAAATCATTATCATAAAAAACTATAATGAAATGATAAATAAGCCCCTCTAACATTGGTCTTTAAGAAGTGGAAAATCAATAATAAATGTTTTTTTAAGGGTATTCAAGTAATTTAAATACATAAAATTTCAAAAATCTTAATTCCAGTGTTTCAATCAAGAATAAATTATATTTTTGCTACAGATCACACCCTTTCTGTTAATATATTAACTCTTGTTGTAGGTCCAAAAAAATTAAGTTTAAGAGATATAGGAAAGAAAATAAAATATAAACACGAAATTTTATTTGATTAAAGCTACATCCATAAACGGAAAGGAAATTCCGCTATCAATCAGCATCACAAAATACAAAACAATGGTAATTGTTTTTTTTTTATTAAAATATAGAGGTTTTGGAGACTCCAAATCCTCATCTCTGTACACTTAATGCACTCTGGATGTTCGGACAGCTGGAAAAAAAAAATGAAGATAGAATACACACAAGGCAAGTCGAACGGCTACCTGTCGAAACACCACAACAGGCCCTGCACATTCGGGACACAGGCCCCATAATAATCAATGTACTTGTAATAATCCATAAACTCTTGTTTTAACATCTGAAGACGGACTCAACAACCTGGAAAGCACAAGAGCCGGTCCAGCCACTGCTACAAAATAGAATTACAATGGTAATTGTTCGATATCTATGCTGATATCTTGAATAAAATCTCAATTTTTTTTTTTATATATATATATAGTGTAAGAACTTTATTTAACTTTAAAGATGATTATATCAATTGTATAAGCAATTACAAAGAACTTCATTGACATTAGATCTAAAGACATGTTATTGAAATTTAATGGTGTTTAAGACAAAAGTTACCTTAGGGCGAGTTCCGTTTAGAGTAAGAACAACTTAGGATCAACAACGTGCATCGAAAAAAGTAAAGGTTCATCAAGAATCCTGTCAAGATTCACAAGAATTAATTAGAGAATATGGAATGCGTTACTATAAGATTGTTCATATTGATGACGCGAAAGAAATCTTTCAGTGGCAATACCTCATTGTGTTGGATTAGACAGGGGTTACAATCTCCTGCTCTTCACATTGAAATTGTGGTAACCAATCGATATATTGGGGACTTGAGATATCTTGGGCCAGTCTTCCCCTGTATCCTGTTGACACCTCTGTTCCATCAAGGGACATGACCTTATGTACAGAGAGAAGAGATCAGAAGGCAGGCTGCCTTCTGACAAGGATTGGAGCTTAGGGCAGTCTTCGAGTTCTAGTCCATAAAGGAACGTGAACCCTTGAAGTTCCAGAGACGTCAGATTTGGAAGATCACAGATTGAAAGAAATGTGAACGGCGCGGGGAAGAACGTACGTTGCTTGAGGGAGGATTCCACTTCATCACTGTAATCTAATGATAAGGTTGAAAGGGAAGGGAATCTACCCATACCCCATTTGTCGCAGCCAGCAAGGAGTTTTCTGCAACCTCGGATCACTAACGATTTTAATGTGGAAGGCGAACTCAATCCAGAAGATGAAGACAAACCCATTCCAAGAAATGGCTCAAGTTGACCACAATTATATAATTCCAGATTCTCAAGAGAAGGGAGGAGGCAATGCACTGTTTTCAAATTTGAACAATGTTCTAGTGAAAGAAGTTTCAAATTGGGGTACTCGCAGACTTCCGAATTCCCATTACTGTTGCCAGCAAGCGGTTTTAATGAAGCGGAGAAATCCATCCCAGGCAATGACTGAAGTTTCCCACAAGCAACTATTTTTAGATTCACAAGGGAAGGTAGGGAGCAGAACAATGATTCAAAATTTGAGCAATGTTCCAGTGAAAGAAATTTCAATTTCGGGTACTTCCAGACTTTCGAATTCCAATTACTGTTGCCAGCAAGCGGTTCTGATGAGGGGGAGAAATCCATCCCAGGCAATGACTGAAGTTTCCCACAAGCAACTATTTTTAGATTCACAAGGGAAGGGAGGGAGCAGAACAATGATACAAAATTTGAGCAATGTTCAAGTGAAAGAATTTTCAATTGTTGGTACTTGCAGATTTTCGAATTCCAATTACTGCTGCTAGCAAGCGGTTCTAATGAAGCGGAGAAATCCATCCCAGTCAATGACTGAAGTTTTCCACAAGCAACTATTTTTAGATTCACAAGGGAAGGGAGGGAGCAAAACATTGATTCAAAATTTGAGCAATTTGATAATGCAAGGGTTTCCAAAGTCGGACAGCTACTGCCAAAGGATGTGGTAGACATGGAATCACCAAGACGTTCCTCTGGTCCACAAAGGGATTTGAGCTTTGGACATCTGCTGATCTCAAGTTGCTTTAACTGGGGGAAAAGATTTAGTGGGAAGAACTCGAAGGGAGAGCGAGTGATGTCAATTTTTTGTAAAGTGGAGCAAGCATAACCCCACTCTTCAATTTTCTGACGTATAAAATCGAAGGCATGGAATGAATCGACTGTGAGACTTTGCGAGTCAGAAGACAATTTCTCTAACTGCACCTTATGAAAATCATTAGCCATAATTATTTTACTAATGGATGCAGGAGACCAGAAAGAAGGTGGATCCACAAGCTTACATTTTGCAATCTCAAGCTCCAGCAAAGAAGGAAGGTCGCTGGGCAGTGCTGTTAGGTTTGGACACTTTCTGATGCAAAGCACTTGAAGGCTTCGGAAAGCTGTGTCTTTAGATTTCCATTCACGCCATTGCAGCATCCTCTCGAAAGTTAGGCTTTCAAGGGATTGGAATGGATTCCCTTCGGTGGTGGGACTTCCATAGAACTCATCACCAACATACTCTAAATTATAAAAGTCTTCAATCAACAGCGTTTTTAGAGATTCTAACTGACCAAGAGGTGGTAAAGAGACACAGCAGTTACATCCACTAAGCCTCAGATCGACCATATTTTTGAAAGAAGTGTCCCCTACCCATCCTGGAAGTTTTTTACCTCCATAACCGATTATAGAAAGATCTTCCACTTTTGCACTAGGCCACAATGCTTCAAGTACATCTTCTTCAGTTAAAGAATCATCAGTATCCCTCCTGCCACTCCATCTTAACTCTAACTTCTTAAGATCCTTGCCCTTCAAATTTGCTTCAGAAGCATTTAGACCAGGACAAACATTTTGAAGGTTCCAAATACGAAGTTCTCCCAGTAGATATCCAAGCTCTCCTAGCTCATCAATTCTGCACCCATTTTGTTGTCCCACAAAAAAATCAGTCAACGTTTCAAGCTTTGTTAGTTTGCCCATTTGTGGTGGCATCTGTTGCAATCCTGTTTCTCTAATATCAAGATGACACAGTTCAGTTAACTTCACAATGTTGGCTGGTAACTCAGCAAGATTTGGGCACTGGCGCAAGATTAATGTTTGCAAAGTGAACGTCATGCACAAAGTTTCAGGTAAGCTTTTTATTGATTCTCCAGAGATTTCAAGATGTCGTAGGTGTCTCAGCCAGCAAAATACATCAGGCAACTGGTTTATATTAGACAAAGACAATACCCGTAGGCCATTGAATGCCTTAAGTTTCTCACCATTAACATCTCCCCAAAAAGACTCATTTGATATTGGCAAAATGGTGCGGAGACTGTGAAATCCATCGCCCACAAGATTCTTTAGGTCTTCATATCTCCTTTTGCTACCACACCATAAGTGACGAGCTTTGCTCAGAGTATGTGAATCACCGTCATCCAAACTAACTGAAAAATCTCCACGTAAAAATCTCGCCCAACTGCGTACCAGGTCATTCATAACAAAGGATGATGTGTCGTCACTTTTTTGTTGAAAAAAAGAGTAGGCTACAAGTTTTTGGAAGTACCCGTATCCTACTTCTTTCTTCCCCGTATCCCCTCCTAGAAAACCATTAGCCAGCCATAAAAGTACAATTGTCTCCCTTTTAAATGAATGATCCTTAGGAAAGAGTGAGCAGTAAACAAAGCATTGTTTAAGATTTGAAGGAAATCTATAATACCTTAATTTCATAGTAGCAGGAATAATGACCGGTTGAAGATCCCACCTACTCGCTATTTCCTCCCAGTACAAATCTGGTTTGCACCGAAGGTGATTCCCAATCATTTTTGCACGTAGAGGTATGCCACCGCACCTTCCCAATACTTTCGAACGGAAATTTATATCAAATGGCAAACGAGCCTGGCTTTCTTCACCACAAAAAGCATGTTTTGAAACCAAGGCCCAGCAATCATCATCGCTTATTTCCTTCAAATTAAAAGGTGTAACACATGGCAGGACTGATGCTACAGTAGGACTTATCTCTCGTGTTGTAATGATGATCTTGCTCCCCAGTGCTGCAGATTCCAAAGCTTTGACTAAGTAGTTCCATTGAGCATGCTGATCATTTGCCTTCCAAACGTCATCTAATACAAGCAGCAATTTCTTTCTTGTCAATCTTTTCTTAAGCTCCCTTTGAAGCTCATTTGCATCCATGGTAACACCTCTGAATGAACCAATATTCTTCAGAATATCTTCTACTATCCTGACAGCATCAAATGCTTGCGAGACGAAGACCCATGCTTTCAGATCAAAGCACTCTTGTACCTTCATATCAAGGTAGACAAGTTTAGCAAAGGTGGTTTTACCAATACCGCCAATACCCTCTACAACAATTGCTTCTAAGCTTTTACCTTTTGCATCTTCTGATAGCAGCAAGGGCATTATGGTTTCTTTATCATAGTCCCTGCCATAAACACCATTATCAATATATGAATGTCCATCACTCCGTAGAAGATTGTGGCGGTTCTCCCCTTCTTTTGCCAACATTTCAAGCTTTTCAAAAATCTTGACTAAGTTTTCTACCATTGTCTCTTCCTTACTGTTTTCTTTAGGAGTACAGAGAGAGGTGAAAACGTTCTGGATCTTATCTAGATAGCTTTGAGAGCTGGATTTCAATTCTGCTCGTCCAGCTTCATGAACAATCTCTTCCAGCGAATTTCCAGCGTCATACACGGCATCTGTAGCTTGTTGAAGCCAATTCTTCACGTCTTCATTGGTGATCCGCTTTGTCTCAGCCTCAGGGAGCATGATCTTGATAGTATTCAAAGGTTCCTTGAACTTCTCGAAGAGTTCTTCGATGAGAATTTGGCGTCTGAAGGAACCTCGAAATTCAATCGGAGATCCCAACTGCTGGACCAAAAGAACAATAGTACTGCTGAGAAATTCTGATCCAAACTCAGCTTCCACAAAGCTCAAGCATGGGAGGCTTCCCGTAAAACTCTTTATCAGACAGAGTGTACGAGCCCTTTCCTCTAACACTCCTAGTCTCTCAACAATTTCTTTCAAGCTGTTTATAATTTCGTCCTCGGTGTTAAAATAGCCAGGTTTCAACTTTGATCCTTGAGCTTGACAAAAAATCACGTCCACCAAGTCCTCAGCTTCATGAACAACATGCTGAACATTATCGAGCCAATCCTTCACACCTTCCTTGGTGGTCTGCTTCCTCTCTGCATCAAGGAGTACGCTGTCGACGGATTTCAAACTTTTTTTCAACTTGAATGGGAGTTGCCTTTCAAGCAGCTTCTGGCGTTGAAAGAACCGCTGAACCTCAGGAGAACTAAACTTATGGACCAAAAGATCAACAGCACTTTTGAGAAATGCTGATTCAATCTCACCTAGAAAGGCCATAGGTGATCTTTGCAAAGGATACGAGAGCAGAAAAATGGTGAGAGCAAAATGCAAAAGAATTGCAGGTAAGCAAAGAGAAGAGATAAGAGATAAGAGATTTTGATTGAAGATATAACTAAGCGCATTGAATTTTCCTTGATAAAGTCTCGATCGGGGATAATATATATATAACTTTTATTTTATTAATTAGTGGTTCAATATTCACAAGGGCATTTTTTTAATAAAAAATTTACGAATTTAAAAACTTAAATTATGAGGTGAGATTTTATTATAATTTATATTATTTTTTTAATATTTAACTATTTAAAAAATTTGTGAGAAGCAGCTCAATTTATCAAGTGTTAACAAGTTAGCCCCCGCAATATGACTCTGTCTAAAACCAGGTTAAATGCCATGTGGGATTCAGGTGCATGCAGCCATTCTGAATTAAAAAGAAACTGTCGTTTAGTAATAAAAACAGAAAAGAAATTGGTATAATAGAACAAGAAAATAAGTTCAATCACATTCAACAACATAATTCTTCTTTATCAAACACAAAAACTTCATGTGTTAAAACAAAAAAAAAAAACCGTCAAGCATAATCACTTCTCACGGAACACCAAATTTTAATCTTCACACACCATATCAAAATTTGCTTTTTGTTGTTGAATGGTATAGCTGTGAAGGGTAATTTGTTTACGGGTTCTTACTGCAATTCTAACCCTTGAGCTTGTATGGAATTTTGTGACATATGAGAGATGGGTTTTACTTGATTAATTAGAATGTTTTTGGAACTTGTTTATTTTAAAAAAGAACATCGATTGGAAAGTGATGAATACTAAAAATCCAAGGTGCTTATAAATAAGATTGATATATTGGATAATTGACTAATCTTTTAACTTAAGTAATTTAATTTATTTTTTATAATCAATGTATCTAGTAATTTAATATGAAAATCTTGAAGGGTTAATAACTTTTAGCAGGTAATAGCTGGTAAGTCAGGTAACTAGTAATTATAGTAGTACATAATAGGTAATGCTTGGTAAATTAGATGATTGATACCTATAAAAAATCTTCTTTGAGGGATATAGAGGCTGCTAGATGGTAAAGTAAGTAAGTAAATAAAAAGAAAAAGTGTAATGATATTTTAAAGAGATAAATTTTAAAAATATATATGCTAAAAATGTTTAGAATAAAGATATTATGAATCTTTGGCTTAAATGATTCATGATGTATTTATAGCTTATAAATCTTGTCTTTTGTGGAGAAGATAGGTTAAAGTGTAACTTCATCCTTTTGGTATTTTGAGTTGTATTATACTCAAAATAATATGTGTTGAGCTTAGACCTGTATGGTGCCCGAGCCTATTTTTCTTAGCTCTCGGTTGTATATTAGACTCAAGCTTGGTAGCTTAACCTTCATGGTGTTTTTAGACCTATTTTAATGGATTTTTTAGGTTTATTTATATCACGAAATTGATAGGTGTTCGTCTTAGCTACCCTAATAACCTTGAATGGGTGATCCAATTTCAATTCAAAAAGGTAATCTTTAGGATACACCAATGGCTCATGAGTTGGTTCCTCATAGTTCTTCCTTAAACTTTCATTTCTATTAAAAGAATGATTTCGATTTGAAAGACTACACTAGTTGCCCATGTAATAATGAGGGGGGTCATGTCATACTAAATTAGCATCTTCCACCTATATATGATTTTCCATGACTTCACCTTAGGTAAGCTTATGGCTAGTAAAGTATAAAGTTTTCTCTAGATGACATATTCTCTTATCCCTTTTATCAAAGCCTTTAAGGTTATTGGTTCAAGCATTTCTTCTATCATTAGTATTTTCTCATTGTATCTCTTCAAATATGCTCCAGTAAACTCACTCTCTTATTAGATAACACCAAATAGTTTGTAGAGCTTTTTTTTGCAGGTATGTTGGTGCTAAGGCATTCCATTGGCTTGGCGCAGAGCTCGTTGAACCCTTCGATAGAGTTTGACTCTAAATTATTGTATCAAGCACGTGTAGACCTTAAAAGGTTGTGGGGAGAATTTTGTATATTTAGTCACCATCCTAGATGACCAATTCTAAGCTACCGTATATATTTTATACATGCTTCTCCAAGTCAACCAAGCCATCATAGTTGTCCAAACTTATTTTTATGGAAATATAGTTATTAAAGAGCTGGATGTTCAATACTTGTTTGGATAAAGAAGAACCCCTTTATTGATGGGGATTGTAGTCATTCTTCTAGGTATGCTTATATATAAACTATCTCTTAGTTCTTTGTTTGTTAGACTTTTTACAGCTTGAGGAGTTTGACATGAAATGATGATTATGGTAACTTGTGTCCATCTCATGGTAACTAGAGGAAGTTTGGAATACCGATTTTGTATATGAGTATTGCAATGGCATGAGCAACTCTTTGAGGAACTCTTATGATTGTCATTAAGTTTAGTTTCATTTGGCTAGTGTAATCGTCTACAGGAGCTTGGTGCAACCGGTGGTAGTGGTACTAAAGTATTATGTGTTACTAAAGGTGTCAAGACGTGTCAATGTGGTAAAGTTTGATTTGCCTTTGAGTTTCTAACATGGTATAAGTGAGGAGTTACACTTGACTAATGAGTTGTTGAAGGTCCAATTAGATAGAAGTGTTTGTGGTAATATATAGATTTGTCTTATGTCCTAACTCAAGTATGTCTTGGTTATGTGCCACCAAATGAACTGGAAGTGTAAAAAATAAGTTTTAGAAACAAATAATTAGTTTTTCATAAATGATGTCAATTGATGAGTTTTAAAATCCAAGGTGCTTAGAATAAGGTTGATATGTTGGATAATTGGCTAATCATTTGGTTCAAGCAATTCAATTCATTCTCCATGGTTAAAGTATCTAATGACTTGATATAAAAAGTTTAGAGGACTGATAACTAGTAGCAAGTTATATCTAGTAAGTCAGATGACCAGTAATTATGGTAGTAGTAGTTGGTGCCTAGTAAGTTAGGTGATTAATAATTATGATAGTAGTAAATGGTGTTTGATAAGTCAGGTAATTGGTATTTACAAAATGTTTCTTTTAATGGATGTGAGGATTCTCTAATGGTAAAGTCAGTAACTTTATAAAAAGAGAAAGTATAATTATATTTTAGTGAGAGACTTTGAAAATATAAATGCTATTTTAAAAGATTTTTTTCGGATCCATTTAAGAGGAATTTTGGGTCTATTTTATTTGAATTCGTTAAAAAAATTTTGAACATGAAATGTTTTTTATTCATTTAAAAGTTGGAAATAAATACATTGTATCTACCTAATTGACTTAGCTCTCTCAAGAAACGAAATTTGATATCCAAGCTTTCGTTTTAATTTTCTTTAAGAGTTATAAGGTGACATGGTTAATCTCGAGTGACCCGGTTCGGTTATCTCTAAGAAATTAGTTTTTATTTTTAGGGGTTGAATCTCAAAAAATCTCAAAGATAAATGTAAACAATAGATCAGCTCTTCAAATAATTTAATATCTGTGATCAAGAGTATTTTCTTCCCCATGTAGGCTTATTGGAATTTTGAGTTCTTGATCAATTGCATTTTTGGCAAGTCAAACTTAGTAATTCTAGAAAACCAAACCAGGTCTTTAGACTCTTTTGATCCGGAGGCAAACTTGGTCTCTCTTTAGAAGTTCAGGAGGTAAAATTTGAATTTAAGGTATTTGTTCATCATATGCCTAACATTTAGAGGACATCACTGGCCCACTAACAGACAAAAAACAATAAAAAAAATAATGAACATACTTTTAATTAATTAAAAGAATCTTTTTATATTTTATTTAGCTCACGAGGTGAAAAGAGAAAAACAAGCATAAAAAATGTCTCTATCAAGGACTTTTTATATTTAATGAAATACTTTTCTTCATTTTTATGTCGAGTTTTTTAGTCATTAATAAATGACATTTTGACTGTTCTTCTTTCTTATATTTTCAATTAGTCAATTAATATTGTGATTAAACACGATTAATTTAATTTAGTTTATGGACCATTAGAAATGTGTCACGTATTTAATACGGTGGCCTCTACAGCTTCAAGATGTGATAAAAACATTCAATCCCAAAACATGTTCTAACACATAAAACTATGTTAATGTAACTTCTAATCATCATATGAAAAAATTCACTGAGTGAAATATAAATAACAAAAAACTTTAGAGACCTAAAGAGGAAATCAACCTTAAAAAAACTGGAGTGTTGATGAACAGTGAAAAAACTGAGCACTTTTAAGTTTTTTTATTTGTTATTGTTAATGTTAATTTATAATTATTTTTATGAGGAAAAATGTTGTTGAAGATGTGTGATTTCTTTACAGACCATCACGTGAACTCTTGTCAAAATTATTGGAAGGATGAATGTACTATTTATTGAAAGACAATTTATGATATTAAATTAAAAAATTTAAAGGTTTTGTTTATAATAAGATATTCAAAGCAACGTATACGACCCACCCTCAATAATACCCGCTCTAGCCACTACGCTGGGGTCCCTGCAAGTCACCCAGCCCCTAGCTTCCTGCCAAAAAGATAAGTACGACATGCGTGCCGACATTCGCTGCTTGAATGAAGAAGTCGGGAACAGGCAATTGATTTTGCTTACTGATGGCGGCATAAAAAACCGGACCCAGCACCACGAAGAAATGGGCTAAGAAAGAGTCCAATCACAAGAAAAACGGGCTCAAACCCAAGCCCAACACAAGAAACAAAAAAACTCAAAACCAAGCCAAGCCCAGCACCAACACCAGGAGGAAAAAAGGGGATGTAGAACCGAACCCATAGAGAAAGAAACGGAGGAAGAAACAAGGCTGCAAAACCGAGCCGAGAGGAGAAGAAAAAAGGTTGCAAACCGAGCCGAACACCAAGCAGAAGATGGTCTCGAAACCGAGCCCAGGAGGGAAGGAGAAGAGAAGATCTCAAAACCAAGCTTAATAATGCTGGAAAAGGAGTTCGAATCCAATCCGAGCACATTGATCCCCTCATTTTCTGTCTGTTTCGGGCAATCTACTTTGTTCTTTTTATAGACACGCCACATGATGTCTAGGCATGCCTTGGCCGCTCCAACCACCTAAAAATACATGTATAGAGAGACATCTTGACACCCAACTATCTGAAAATAACATTCTCTCGCATTTCATCATTTTTTTTCTATACATTGCATTCCTTCCATCCTTCAGTATCTCATATTATATTATAAGAAACTTTAAAATGTACAGGAAAGCATTGTAGTTTTTTTAAAAATAAAATTTTTAAATATTTTTTAATTTTATTTTTTAATATTGAACAGATTGATAATTTAATTTTATAATTTTTTTAAAAAAAATATTATGGATTGATATAGTGTTTTTCCACGTAGTTTTTTATAAGTTTTTTTATTTTTTTAAAATGATATTTGTTGATTTTTTTTCATATTTAGCTGATTGAGAATTTAGTTTTGTAATTTTTTTCTTTAAAATATTATAAATTGCTACAGTGTTTCTCTATATAATTTTTATTTTGCTATAATATTTTCTCACATGTTATTTTATTTTTTTATATAATTTTCTTTGTCAAATTAATTTTTTTAATATTGAACTAATTCAGGATTCAACTTTGTATTTTTTTAAAAAAAATATTATAGATCTCTACAGTATTTCCCCACATATTTTTTTAAAATTATCTTTGTTAAATTTGTTTTTTCAATATTGAACTTATTCAAAATTCAACTTTGCAGTTTTTTTCTTAAATCATTGTTGATTGCTATAGTGTTTTTTCATATGGTTTTATGTTTTTTTCGTTAAGATTTTTTCTAAAATTATTCTTTTATTTTATTTTTTTTAATATTAATTTGATTGAGAATTATAATTGTAGTTTTTCTTACAAAACATTATGGATTGTTATAGTATTTTCATATATGATTTTTTTTGTTTTAATTTTTTATATGATTTTTGTTAAAATTTATCTTTGTCAAATTTTTTTATATATATTGAACTAGTTAGGAATTTAGTTATGTACTTTTTTTTTTCAAAACATTGTTGATTACTATAATCTTTTTCTACATAATTTTTTTTGTTATGAAGTTTTTCAAATAATCTGTTAATTTTTTTTAATATTGAACTGGTTGAGAATTATAATTGTAAATTTCTTCACAAAATACTATAGATTGTTATAATGTTTCTGTATAAATTTTTTTTTATGATTTGTTCAAAAATTATTGATTTTATTTTTTTAATACTAAACTAATTAAAAATTTTATTTTATAGTTTTTTTTAAAAAATACTATGAATTGCAATAATTATTCTTCACATAAATTTTTTTAATTTTTTATTATAATTTTTTTTATAAACCCGTCATAGTGCCCGAATATGCCATATAAAAGGAGACTATTTTTTGTAGGAGAACACAAACCAGCAGCCAAGTTACTTCAAATCTTTCTTTTCAGAATCTAGTAAACAGCCGTAAAAAGGCTCATACTCACTTGAATTTCCTTTTTGGATTTCATCACTAAAAATAAATAAAGGCAACATTACCTGGGCAGGCGATTGAATAGTATAAAATGTTTAGGTATCTCAAGACAAAAATTGCACAAATCAATTCCCAGTTTAATGGCACTTGGAAAATTAAATTGCTTCATGCTCAATAACGCCAAAGAAATTGATAATTAATTATGTAGCTTCTTGTTTTTGTAATGTACTGATGTGATGAGAAGCCTAAACCATCTTCATAAAATAATAATAATAATAATAATAATAATAAAAACCCTTTTAAAAACGAACTCATTAACACCAACACAGGTTTTGGTTGTGACTGGAATGTGGCTGGGTAAAATACTTGATTTTGTTGTGGCTTGACAACATCTTGCTCCCTCTTCTTTTTTTTTTTCAGTTACTTTTTCTATCCTTTATTAACATTCAGAACTAAAAGGTGAGAAAAATTAAGTTTCATGGTTGAAATGTAAAAATTTAAAACTACATGGATCAAATATAAAAAAATTAAAAATTCCATAGAATAAAGTTATTTCAAATTACACTATGATGCACGAAGTTTATATGAGTTTATGTGTATAGTAGTGTAAGAATTAAGATTGGGCTCCAAGGACACCTGATGTAGATGACCTAGGCTTGGATGTTAGTTCATTATAAAATATTTCTAGGCCACAAGAGATTAATTTTTACCAACTGAAATTTGAGTTTTGGGTTATTCCCCTCTAAATTTACATTTTTTCCATTTTTAATATAAAAATAAATAATAAATAATAATAGCTAGGAGACTAATAATGTGGTAAAAACAAGTTAAAGAAGGATTTTAGATAGGTATAAAATCAAGTTGTAATTTCAGATGAAATCAGAAGCTTAATTATAGTTTATTGTGCTTAATATTAAAAAAAATCAGATTTAATATTAAATTAAATTATTATTAGACAAATATGTATAAAAAAATAAGTCCAGTGACATAGTTAATGGTTTAATAGATCAATTTGATTCAATCATAGGTCAAATTAAAGGTTTAATTATATTTAAAAATTATTTTGGGTTTAATTAAAACATTTAATTAGGTATAAAGACTTGGTTATACTTTAAATGGGTCAAATAAATTTTATTAGGGGTTTAATTGGTAACAAATTAAGTATGAGAGCCTAATTTGAGCATAATTGAAAAGATTAAAATTTTAAAAATTTAAATTTAATTTTTATCAAGTCAATTGATTGAAATCATAGATAAAATTATAAGTAAAATAAAAAATTTTAGGTTAATTAAAGTTTTTCCGGCATTGAGAATACCTTTAAAAAGCTTTTAAGATAAATAAAAAGATTTTGAAGAGAATGATCATGAAACTTTACTTGGATCGAGAAATCCTATATAAATCCTATATAAGAGGTCATTTTATGAGACTTTATTTAGATGTTTAAATGAAAATAAAATTGAATAAGCCATGAGGGAATATATGCCACCCACACTAATAGCTATACAATAATAGTAAGATAAACATTTCTAGTTAACCATGGAAAGAGATTATGCAAACTATATCAAAAAAATATTGCAATTGTAATATATGGTGATAAGATAAATGCATTCTTGACAATAATAATTAATACAACCTTAACTTGACACTTTGATACATGAGATTTGGATATGACACGAGATGTAATTTGATGAACATCAACTACTTTATTAAATGGATAGAGATTAATTCTTATACCCATGTAACACAAAAAATAATAAAAGGATTCATCGAAAAGGATCTGATTTTTTGTTATAGTTTACCAACAAAATTAGTAACTGATAACTCTTAGAATTTCAATAGAAAGTTGATTGCTGAGCTCTGTACCAAATAGAAAATTAAACAATAAATTATTGCAGTTACACTATTAGCACCATAAAAAAAACAATAAATTACTAGCACCATAAAAAAAATAAATAAATTATTTTAAAGTCAAAAGATTGATCATTGCCTCAATTTATTTTTTCATATTTATTTTGTGTCAACAAGTATTGTAAGTTATTTTAATTTTATATGTTGATATGTACATTTGTGTTTTTTAAAAAAATAGAGCATAGAAATTACAGGTTTGGATTTGATTCATAAAAAATTATTTTTTCTATTCCAACTTACTATTTTGTCCAGAAATAATCTAATTAATTTTGTAGTATTTTTTTAATGAAGCCCGAATAGGTTTTGTCACTTCAAAAGAGATTTATTCTATGATCATAATATTCATGTTTTATTATCGATTTACAGTGATTAATCCAAAGTTAATGATATGAAAATTAATATAATTAATATCATAATTAATTCCTCAAAAGCGGGTGGTGAATAAAGATTTCAAGAAAATGTTTTTCTTGCTTTTAGATACTCTTTCTTCACTTAAAATTTAATGTTTTTCTTCTTATTTTATAAGTTTTATATTCCTCTCGAACCTATAGCTTAAATTTGTTTTATTGAGGTTATTAAATTCATTTATTTTGATTTAAAAACCTTGTTTAAAAATACATTTCACTAAAGTAATATTGTTTAAATCCTAGGATGTTTATTGTAAACACGTTTGAGCAATAAAATTTTAAAAATAAATAATTCATTATTGACAACAAGAAAAAAATTTATTATTTAAAGTATTTTAATAAGTAAATATTTTAATTTAAATATAGATATATTATTTAATTAATATTGATGGTAGTGTCTTTATATATGTTTTTTGTTTGTATTTTGTGTGTGTATAATGGATAACGAAAATATATTTTTGACAGTCACTGGTGCTGGGATCTATTGACGCTGCCAAATTCCTACAGAATGAAGAAGTATCCATCTAAGAAGAAGAAGGGATAATCAGTCTAATTCTTGATAAAATATTTCTTATACTTTCTAGTGAGCCTCTAATAACATGCTGTAAATTTTATTTACAATTACTATATCCGATGGCTTTATCTACTTCCAATATTTTTTACTAATAGATTCCATCAAAGTTGTTCTAACCCATTTAACCCCGGGTATCCAAATTTTGTTTTCCTATATATATATATATATATATATAAAAGCACAATCCGGTTAATTTTTAAAAAATATGACAATTCGGTCAGTTTTTTAAAATTATGACCCAGAAGTATTTTAATTTTGACATCAAGCTTTAAAAAATAAAACAAAATAAAAAAATTTACAACTAAAAATAAAAATAAAAAAAATCAAGAAAATTTTAAAAATAAAAATAAAAGAGTAAAATAGCCTCGAGTTTCTGTCTTAGATTTGGGTATATGTTTGAGTTCGGGTGTAAATTAGTTGTAAATAATTTTTTAACTTATAAAAATTTATTTTTTATCAATTTATTTTTCTTTCATCACCCATTAATAAATAGTTTGAACAATAACTTTTTTCTTCTTGGACAATTTAGTTTCCTGAAGCATAAAAAAAGAAGTTAAAGGGAGATGTTCTTCAAAACTTGCAATAGCTCTTTGCCTTCTTCTCTTTAGTATTTTCAGCTTCGTTTACCTATGGTCTTGCTTTGTTTTTACTCTATTCTATAGCTTAGTTCTAGTATTTTATTTAGAGATCTTTCGGTCTCCTTTCTTTAGTTCCTAGATCTTCAAAGAAAATGTAAGTATGTTGTTGGAATCCCAAGAATGATTTGCAAGAAGATTGTTCATTTTAATTAGTTTTAATGACAAAGGACTTAATTAACATCTTCCTTTCTTCATGCAATTTAATCTAAACAATTGCAATCTATGAAATCACCAGAAGCAAGAACATTTCTTCCCTTCATCAAGTTATTACAGTTAGTGTAACTAGTTTTTTTCTTTAACGTTAACTCCCTTCTTTTTTTCCAAGGTTCATCTGTTGCATGGGCTTTAGCGCATGCAATTCAGACAAGGCTGAGGTTATGCCAAGCCGCCAATGACCCAAATGATGAGAGGGTATCCACCTTATCCACACAGAAAATTGTACAGAATGCACTTCACGAACACTTGACAGATAGATATCATAGCTGAACAAATAGAGAAGAAGAGCATCTAAAGGCAAAGGTTAAATCCTTCGGAAGTATAAGCTTGTTGATGGGGAGCTTGTTCATGATGGGCCTGAAAGTCATGCTGCTGCGCTCCTTGGATGGTGTTGGAGTGGAAATGAAAACTCATGGATATATTTGAACATACAAGGGAAAAATTGGGGAATGGATGGCACACGAGTCATTGCAGTAAATGCAGTCCTTCGATATATTTATTCCAATTATTACTCCTGTCTCTTGACACTAGCAATTCACTCATGAATGTGTTTTATCTCCCTGAGCTGATGAATGTTTTTTGTTATTTGCTTGGCACGGTTTATTAGTTAGTTTGCTTACAATATAGTTATTTAACATATAAGTTAAGCTGACTCGCAAAACTGTGATCTAAAATTTAACCTAGATAAAGTTTCAATTTAAAATAGAAAAAAAATTCTTCTAGTCAAACCCAACTAAACCGAAATTATAACATAATTTTTTTTTGTTTTAATAAAAATAATAATATAGTGACTTATGAATTGAATCGACAACCCATCTTTCTTTTGATCCATAAGCTAAATGCTTTCTCTATTTAGAGTGAATTGTGTTGTTCAGCCAGGTTCCACTGCTCAACATCCATTCCAATTTTAAAGAAAACCTAGCTTTAGTTAGGTTTTAAGTTAATGGATCACCTGACAGTGCCGGGTTTTATAACTATGCTATTCTATATATGATACTAGTGAAATTGAAATGATTTTCAGAACAAATTCTAGCTGCCTAATAACTTCCACAAACTGGCGAAAAATTGGAAAGTGGAAAACAAACAAAATCTGATGGTTGGCTGTTCATTGAACAAACTATTTTCTCATTTCCCAGCTATTACACAGGGGAAGCTACAGAAGAAAATGGTAAGTTGAAAAATGACTCCTCAATTCCATGAGGTATGATTACTATTTGAAAAATACAGCACAGTAGAAATGAATATTACGAATCTATCGATTCATTCCTCGTACACATGCTCGTTCATGCAAGAATACGTGCCAACATACGTTGGATGTAACCCACCCCTGTTGAACATAGCCATGAATCATGATTTGATGGGGCGGGTGGCACATAACCACTGCCTTGGGGTCTCAAGATCATCAGTTGTGGTTGTCGGAACATGCCAACAACCATTTTCTGACTCCTGCGTTCACAAAACCATCATACACCAAAATCTCTTGAAAGCTCCCATATAATGATGAAAAACATTAGCATGAATGCAGACTCATGGTTGAACATCGCACCTGAATAACAATTGAGTAAGGAGGAGGCATCTGCAAAGCAATTCCAGATCGCGATACTGAGAGTCGGACCTGCAAATATTTCCAAGAAAATGAGTTCCTATATAATACATGGCATTATCAATTTCTTCTAATACTGAATATAGGGGAACACGTTTTTTATTTATGAAATTCGATTAATCACATTCTTGGGTGAGTTTAAACTGGACACTCCGAGAAAACTTTGGCACATTCTGAAATGTTATTTCATGCAATGTAAGACACCTACTAGATCATATGATATTCAGTAGCCCTTAAGCAATGTGAGGTAAAAATGCTCTTAGGCAAACAGTGCATAAGATCAATGAATTCAGAGCAAAACTTGGAAGCCCATAAATATACAACATCATGGACGTATCACCAGAAAGTACCTAGTTTAGAAAACGCTCATGAAAAAGCAAAACAGGGAGGTTTCACCTACTTCTCAATCAGAGAAAAGCTTAGTTTTGTAAATCTGTGAACCAACACAACATAAAACATATATATACACCACATGCATCTGAAAGAGTTGAAATACCTGATGCTTTTCCTTCCATCTTGGAAAAAAGGAAGTCCCTAGCAACTGAAACAAGTGGTCCCTCATTTCATCATTTGTCACCAACAAACACTTAAAGCGAACAGCAGCATATAACCAGTACCTGTAAATAAACATGGCACAAATATAGCAAAGGAATTACAAAGGAGAAAGTGCCTAACGGCAACCATGTAGATTGCTAGGATGCACCTTAGCATTTGGCTGTGACACTTAGCAAGTTCTATCATACAAGGCCATAACAATTGCTTAAAAAGATGATGGTTTGCAAAGATTCTAACGTTTATACTCAGATACCAAATAACTGAAATCATAGCATACATAAGAGGTCGGCATCTTTCCTACTCCCAAAACCTATGGCATGCAGCAGAAACAGCAACTCCATTTGTTCCGACAGGCCCAAAGGTCACCTCTAGAACAATTTGATCTAATGCAAAAAATTGATCCTTTGGTAATCCAATCAATAAAAGTGATTATCTCACAGGGAATCCTAAATTAAAATATGATTTCTAATAACACTGGATAAAAATTCATTCATCTTGTATGTAATGTTCAAAGAATAATCCTCTTAGATCCTCACACATCAAGGCAATTTAAGGCAATGTTCTTGCTTCTTTGTCCTAAAAACATTAAGCATTACTTTTCTTTTTCCAGCAACCAAATTGGACATCCAATGGTAATTCTAACACGTTTTTGGTTAGTTGAGAGTTTTGAAAGAGAAGAATTGCAAGAACTTCTGGTACTAGGCCATAAGGGTAGACCTTCAATATTTTTGGATGGAGAGTTATGCAAGACTTTTAACTAATCACATAGCACTGAGACATGTATTATGAGATAAAATATGATTTTGTTTTGCTTCACTTGGTGTAATTTTGAGGAAGCTTTTAGGAGCAATTACTTATACGGCGACAGGAGTGCATTTATTTTATGATTTTGGGATTTAGACTGTCTTCATTGTAAATTTCATAGCAAAGAACTTGCAAAACAGGGCAAGTTCGTATGAATACAACAGTCATATATTTCATGAAATGCACACTCACCAATCATCATTGGAACCAGCCGGAGTAACATAAAGTGCACCAGAATTTTTCCACCTCTCTAACAACTTCTTGTTATAAGGACTATGAGCTGGACCCCCAGTTACACGACTTTTATGCAAAATAACGAGTGGCAATTTCTTGGATGGACTCATGTCGTGTAATCGATGTACAACAGAATCAAGCTACAATTCAAAAGAAGCATTCAGCGTCCCATTAGCATGTCTTCTATAAAGATATTAAGAGATGTAGTCTCATAAGAGTTAATCAACAGGCAACTTACCTGGGAGAAGCTGAAAGTTTGTTGATTGATAAGACTCAAATTAGCTCCATCTACAACTGCATCAAATGGACCATGCCGTTGAAGCCAATCCTGAATCAGTTCATTACGTAAGTGAGTTAATAGCTTATTGACAATTATTTTATGTGTTATTGGCCTTAAGCATACAGACAAGCCGGCATCTACCATTTTTTATTCATTAAAAATTCAGTGCCCAGAAAGTTATGGAGTAAGTTGAGATTTGAGATTTTGATGGGAAGAAGAATACGATCATAAACAAACTAGTGATATAACAATGATCACATAGACCCGTCCAACAAATTCTCATAATGTTAAGCATATTTTGATTAAAGTTCTCATATGGAGACTCTTTTCCATGCTCAAGCGGTGGCGACAGAGATACCAAGAGCTTTAAATTGATCAATTATTTAGTGACCCTTATGTTACAGAAGGAATTGTCTCGCACCTGGAACCGAATAAAATCAGCCTTAACCTCTCTTCCCAAAGCCAGCCTAGATAATGAGATAGCAAAGTTCTCCGTCTCTCTTGGATCAATATCAATACAAGCAAGCTTCACACCACAAGAACCACAAACACCCTCCTTGTCCATTTGAGTCCTGACCACTCTCCACTGCCCACATCCTAACCACCCTTGTCCATGCCAACCTCCTCCTCCTCTCGCAACTCCTTCCTTCACCTTTCTCACATCCCAATTCTCCTTCCCAGTTTTTGCAGCATGTTTGCACTTAAACCAATCTTCAATAATCCCTACAGTTGACTCTGTGACCTGCCTTACAGAGGTTCGCAACCGATGCAGCAACTCATACACCTTGTCAGCATTGTTTACATCAGCACTAACTTTCAGAAGAGCAGAAAGCTCGGGCTCTTCAGCCACAACCCCATATTCAATCATATGTGCATCAACTTCATAAGCTTTATCAGCCAGCCCTTTCTTACAAAACCCAAACAACGGCGGACCATAAGACCTCAACTTCGGCAGAATACCAAAATCCTTCATTTGCTTAACCAAATCAAAAGCCATTTCTGGATCTTCCATTGCAGAAGCCAACCTTGCTGCATTTGTAAACGTAGCCTCATTGGGAGGAACTTTATCGATAATCATCTGCTGAAATATCTCGAAACCCTGTTTTCTCAAATCACTTACATTTTCACCTCCATCTTGAGAGCACAGATAAAGCAACACATTATAATGGTGTTGATTAAGTTCAACCCCATTTTTCCTCGCCTCATCATACAACCTAAGCCCTTCAACAACATCACCACGCTTTGAACACGTATCTAGCTTAAACTTAAGCACTCCCTCCGGTGCCTCTCGTCGTGCTTTCTTTTTCTCCCTTAAAGACATTACATTACCACCAACAGCTTTCTCATTTCTCCGTGATGTACCGGAGATTGCCAGGTTGCAAAATTTAGCTTTTTTATTCACAAAAAAATCATGTGCACCAATAAAGTTTGAATCTTTTATGGGTTTTCCAAATAAATAGCTATGATTACAACGAATTGGGATGTTCTTAAACAATGAGAGAGCATGGGTTTTCTTAGTAAAGTAAGAAAAAAGATTTGGTGAGGTTTTTGCAACAAAAGAAGGAACAAAAATAGTGCTTCTTCTACAGATCAACATTACTAACAGATACTGATAATTCCTCTTTCAAATTATTTTCCTAATAAGCAATAATAATTATATGCTAAATTAGAAATAAAAAACTACATGAAATTAACAAATATATATATATATAATATTTTTAGCAGGCAAAGTTTCTCCATTTTTTAGCAGAAAAAACATTAAAGTTTCAATTTTGATGCAATATAGAATCAGAAACTCAGTGATTTGAGATAAAGAGAAAACCTTGAGGTTTTGGGATTCTTTGAAATCCTTGACTTTGGAGTTTGGAGGGATATAGCCCAAACCCTAAGATTTGGGGGTTTAGCGGAGGAGAAGAAGGCGGTAATTGGATGAATCCGGATCCGGGTGATAACCCAGAAGAGCAAACAATGTGGGTTTGTGTGTTTTGGCCCATGTTTAATCCCTATGGGTGATGGGTTGTGGAATGATGGGTTTATTCCTTTTCTTTTAATAATTTGACCCAAAAGGTTTTGTTTTTTTTTTAAATGTAAATATATTATATGAATTTAATGGCAAATGTAATTTCTTGGGAAATCTTTTGCACAGAAAAAATAGTTCTTTTTTATTTTTTTGAACATTAAAATATACAGGAACTCAAATAGGAAAAGTTAAAGTAGGGAAGCTATTTTTATAAAATATAGGTACTAAATTATAAGATATAGATAATATAAGAGTTCATTCTTTACGAGTTCTTTTTGAGTACTTTATACCAGTCCATTGATCTCCCTTTTGGATATGGCCCCATGGACTCGGACATCATCCTATCCTCAAAATCGAAGTGGAACTCTCATCTAGAATTGGTATTTTGTTTCATGTGTTCTCTCACTAAATTAGTCACCCCTTCATGTTATGTCTCTGGAAACCATGCCTTTTTTTACTTTTTATTTTGAGTTGCATGTTAGAATTGATGAATCTCCTGCACTATAGAGTCTAGAGGAGGATCTCGCACATTCAATGACTCTGAACCTTCTTCCAGTAGATTTCTATGGTGATTTTCGTGTACTTGTTGCTGCTCTCTCTGCATGCAATTAGCAAAGAAAAATGGCATATGCTTCTTGTTGAAGAAAGGTGTTTCTGTCACAAAAATCAATGTTCCCACTCAATGCACTGATTTGTAAAATAGGTATTACCATTCTTTTCTATACTGCCGAATAAAATTGGGCAATAAAAATCTCGGTTCATGCAAAAATACTTGCAAGCTTGACAGTGGATGAATCCTATCAAACCCGTGATCAGAATCTTGGCCTGGTTTTAATAACTTTGCTGTCTGCCATGCCAGTCACTTTACCGGTTGATCTAGCTATCATCCTACTCTAGATTTCTTGGATGAATAACAACATCACAAACTAAACCCTTTAACCTAAATAATTAATCTTTTTAATAGTTTCCGTTCTCTTCTTTTCAAGGAAGAATTTTGGTCCGCCCCTATCTGAAAAATAGCCGAAGAAGATGCTGGCTAATCCCTCGTTTCAATCATTGCAAAATTGAAGAGATGGTATACCATATATGCACAACAAGAGGAGACAATATGGAAAGATATATTCATATAGACCGACTGCCTTAACGCTTTAAGGCAAATACAGTAAGTACTGCTTTATGATATTGTACAGAGGCCAAAACAAAGCTAGGTGGGTAAGGGATTCACAGTTCAAAGAAGAAAATGAATATATGAGACCACAAAGGCAATCCAGAGGATCAAAAAGGAAAATAAATAAGAGGCAAAACATGATGCGTACAAGAAAAGGAGGAAATAAAGATATAAACAGTTGAAGGTGGAAAAACCTAGTAACAAGATGAGAATCTAGAGAGTTGCAGATGGCAACTGCTTAAGCACCATTCCCCCTCTGATTCGAGTTCATCCAGCAACTGATGTTCTGAGAGTCCATGATCCTCAACTTGCTCAAAAAAGTTATATGTTCTAGTTAAGGGAAACTAAGGCTGTTCGACAAGGCTAGCTACAGGCAAAGGCGGATTCTTTGCTCTTCCCTCTCTTCGCCGGTTATTGTTGAGGATTGACTGTCTCTTTCTGCAGTCCGTTTCTTATAAGGCACAAACCCTTTCGTGCAGTTTTCATCGAATGCTTTTGATCCAGATGAGGCTGATTTCTTCTTTGGCTTAATCTCCAAAAATGAAGATGGCTCTTTTTCCTCGTAAGAAAATTGGTGACTTTCAGTCTCAGCATCCATAATTTTATCAACATTTTCCCCTTCATTGACTGATTCGGAGTTGGAACCAGTCCAAGATACTTCTTTGTGAATCTCTTTATCTTGGACTTCATCTCCATTTGAATATAAAATTTCCACCGCAGGCTCATGCTTGTGAAATGGTATAAAAGGAAATGGCATGCCTTCATAAGAACCCCACCAAGGCATTAGAGCAGCAGAGTCGTTTTCTGTGGGACTTGAGTTTTCCTTTTTAAATTGTATTTGATATAATGCTCCATGAGATCCATGAGGCAGCGGGCTCCAAGTGGATTCCTCATTCCTGGACTGCAATTTTGCAGCTGTGATGTTCAGTGTTAATGGTTGCACAAGTTTCTCTTCAGTGGCATCTGGCAGCGACAATTTAGAAGTCCCCATGTTTGGATAAGATGGTTTATGGCATTCTGTGATTAATAGTGTCCTTCCAAAGAGCTTGAGAGTAATGGGTTCTTCAGAAGAGACATTTTCTTTGGGAAATGAATCAAATTTCTGGACCTTAAAGAAAATAGAAAAAAAAAATTAGAACAACCTGAGAACTTTTAGACATCAGAAGCAGAGTAAAAACCTGATTTCCTTTGAAGGGGTTTGCCAATACCTTGGGAAATTGCTCGGCAGGAGCTGAGCTAGCAGTTGGTGGTGATGGAGATCCACTGTCTTCAGGTGACGAATCAACATGATGCACACCACCAGCAGATGAAACTGGTGATAAGCTATGGTTCGGCATGTCTGAGTCTGTGGAACCAAGGGCATCTGAACCAACCGCAGACAACACCGATGTAGGAGATTGGTTTTCATGTTCTGAAATGGAAAAATTTGGAGATGAAGACCTTAGCGGATTCTCAAGAATTAGAAGATCTCTTTCCAGCGGATGTGCCAATTTGCGAGGGTAAGGATGCATAGGTTTTCTTTTTGGTCTGGGAGGAGGAATTTCAATTGGTTCCTCTGAGCTAGTGTTGCTGCCACCAGATTCACGCGCAACCTACCTCAAATAAAAAGATAGTGTAAGAGAAACATCAAGCATGAAAAATGAACCCATCAAAGATCACTCGCACTCCGGGGGCTCATTGAAAATCCAACTTACTTTAATTGAGGGTATTTATATATTATGGTAGTAGAGAGCAGAAGTTGGAATAAGAACAGTGAACCTTAGAGAAGAATTTCTGAGCATGGCTTCGAATCTGAACTGCAGTCTTTGTGCCTAAATGCTCTGCCAAACAAAACACACAATTATTTAGATTCAAAAGTCACGGAAGAAATAAATTTAATTAAGAAACTTGACAACAAATTGTACCTTCAATCCGTCTCCAAGCACGGCCATAAAGCTTTAGAGCATCAAGGAACTTCTTGTGCTCTTCCTCTGTCCATCTCTCTCTTTGTTTCGTAATTGTGTAAGGTTTCCTCGCCTAATTAAAGTAAAAACAACAATAGAATGAGTATCGAGTAATATTTGTGAATGGAATAAGATCAATCATAATTCATAGCCAACATGTTAAGAATAGAACCTTGGGAGAGTAATCAATCCCACAAGAGAACTGCTCCTCCAGTTGATGGACAGTTGCCTTCTGTAGTGTAGCACTCGGTAAAATTCCATTGCCTGCTGGGAGAACCAGATTTGATCGATTCCCTCCACACTGATCCTGCATCAAATTGTGGGAAACAAAGTCATCAGAAAGATATCCCCGCTTCCACCACTACCAGCCCCATCGCACTAATCTCCATTCACTAATTGAACGAAGTATACAATTCTTTTAAATTCCAAACAATTCAGTATCCATTTAAATTCATTACTTAAGCAGATACAGTAAAATTCAACAAGAAGAATCAAATGATTATCATATTTCATAAAACTCTAAACTAAAATACAACTAAAGTAACAATTATAATGTGCTTATGCTGCTTTCTGTTGCAAGAAAATAAGGCAACAACTGTATTCACAAATAATAACAGGCCAAATGTTCACCAAAGAAAAACATACCTGAAACTTCCATATCACACTTCCCATAAAACTACACTCGTAAAGAAGCTTGCTTGTATAATTATATAGACCGACAAAAGACACATCAACATGAACCATAAATCTTGCCACTTGCCACAAATAGTCCCTTTCAGACCACACAAGTTCTTACAACATGAATCTTTTTTATAATTTAGGTATCGAGACCAGAGCTTTAACACAAGTATTCATTACATGATCTCACTTTAGATCCATCTTTCCTTAACTTCAGTAAATCAATTCTTGCAAACAGCCACAACAACAAAAAAGCAACAAAGAAATCATTTTTTCTTTGCAACTCTTTTGAATTACAAGATTTTAAAAGCCATCCTCAAAATTTTGAAATTTCATGCCCTGATCCAACAAAAATAAACAAGAAAGTTAAATAAACTTAATTTTCATACCTGAATAGCCATAGCTGAAAAAAGCACTCAAAATACCCTTCTTAAAGAAACTCTTACAGTACCCTTCTTGATGATATCTTCCTCAAACTCATAAACTAACATAATAACACCAAAAAAATATATCTCTCCACTTTCACTTCTTCTCTGATACAAACAAAAAAAACGCAACCTGCCCCTTCAAAGCAATGAAGTCAAAGCTTAATATTCTAACAACAACCTAGAAAGATTGAAGCTTTTGGGTTCAACCAAGCTAGAAAAAGAAACCCAAAAGAACTAAACAAGCAACAAAGTTAAAGAAGTGAAGAAACAGGGAGAGAGAGTGAGATAGAGAGAGAGAAAAAGGTGAGCGTCTGCCTGTCTATTTGGCTTGTGATGAAAAAAAAAAAAAAAAAACAAGAGAGGGAAGGAGGGAGAGGAAGGAAGGACGCCACGTCAGAAGTATTTTTTTTTATTTTCTTAAGATAGAAAGCTTTAAGATAGGAAAGCTCGGGAATTCAATGGAATCTTGTGGCTCACGTCAAAAGAGCAGCTGGACACGTGGCATCAGGGCTTTGGTTTGTGTCTTCCCTTTTTATTAGGCAAGCATGTATAATTCGGTGGAGAAAAACATGGAGACCAGTTTTTTCTTTTTATTTTTTTTAATTTTTTTATGGATAATTAAGCAATTCTTTTTATTATATAAACTTGCACTTTGTCTTGTCCACCTCTCCTTTTGCCACAAATATTTTTAGATTTTTAGTTTTTTTTTAATTGTACTCTCATGGAGAATATATATATATATATATATATATATATGTTGTTTAATTTCCTTAGGAATAGAGAAGAAAAGGTAATAGTGATTCTAGATGCTTTTTGCTTGTTGATAAGATTAAATAGCTCTTGCCTCTTGAGAAAATTCAGTTCGCTTTAGCTTGCTATTAGGGTTTGTGAGGAGGACAAATTTAGTTGTTACTTGTGGGTGAAAAATACTTATGAATACCTTTTTTTAACAAATTGAAAGTAATTTATTTTGATGTTAAGAAAATCATAAAATTAAAATATAAGAGTGGTATTTTATGAATTTAAGCTTAGCTGAGATTATTACTCTTGCAAGGTCTAACATTTTTCATATACATATATATATATAGAAGTTAAATA
Organism: Populus ilicifolia; assembly: GCA_015708895.1. Classification (NCBI taxonomy): domain Eukaryota; kingdom Viridiplantae; phylum Streptophyta; class Magnoliopsida; order Malpighiales; family Salicaceae; genus Populus; species Populus ilicifolia. Next base: position 568,231 of record SRLM01000202.1, on the reverse strand, counting down.
TAATAAATTTCACATTAACAATGCAAATTCTTATAGTTCCTTTTTAATTTTTTTTTTTAACTGGACAGATATTAATTGAAGTCAATTGTGTTTTTTTTTTAATTCTAACCTGTAAGTTAATTTTTTCATGTACTTTTTAACTATTTTGATGAGCTGATTATATAAATAAAATATTTTATTAATTTTTTGATTGAAAAAAATTTATGACTGCAATATCAAGAAGACACTTAGTTTTTTATTAATTTATTTTTTAAGAAAATAATTAATTCAAATAATAAATGACAAACAAATCTAGGCGATTGAGAGGATGAGTTTTCCATAATAATAAATGAAAATAATTAATTAATTTTTTTTATTTTTTGTATATTATTTTTTTGCCAATAGTTGTCTTCCTATTTCCCCTCCTTGGCACCAGAAAATGCAAGCAGAACAAAAGGATGATACTGACTTTATCGATCTTTCACGAACATGGAAAAGCACCACGTTGGGGAGGCAGCAGGCGTCACAAACCCTTCTGTGATTGGTCTAAATTAGCCAGTACATTACCTGTCGTTCATTCCTCGTGCTGTCACCTGTCACTGGATCGCGATTGCTAGAGAAACACTCAATTCATTATCATCAATTAAAAGATATTTATTTTTTTCAATACAATATATACTATTCCAATATTGTCGGTCCACTCTCCAATAAAAAAAATACAAATAATATTTTTTTATTAAACATAGTAAAAATAAATAAATTTGTAGCATCATTTGGGTGCTTGTATGAATAAATAAAAAAAACTTGAATTTGATGAAACAAATCAATCTGTAAATTCACTCTAGTTTAATTGAATTATTTTAAATTAAAATCTAATTCGCATTATTTTTTATGTAAAAAAATAAACTGAATTAAATTTAACAACTGTATAAAAAAGTTAAAAGTTTAGCTCAATAATTAAAAATGCAAAATAAATTTTTTTTACCGATTAAGAATATAAAAAATTAAAACTCAATTTATGTCACATTATTGCTATTTAAATTTAACTGAATTAATATTAGATTGATTTAAATTAAGATTTAAATAGTAAATTTATCATGTATCAAGTCATTCAATCAGATTAAATTAAATAATTATTGTAAAGAAGACAGCTGTGACAGAGGAAAGCTTAGCTTAAAGATCCAAAAACAAACAAATCTTGTTTATCAAAAAATCGGAATTGATATTTTGTGACGAGGAAAAAGATTAAAATATCCGCAACTTGTTTTCAAAAAAATAATAAAAACAATGGGCGTGACCATGAGAGAGAGAGAGATAGAGAGGTTAGCCAAGAGTTGATGAGAGAGAGAGAGAGGAGGTTAGCCAAGAGTTGTGGATTAAAAAAGAGCCAGGTGACTCACTTTTGCACTTTTTGCCACGTAAGCACCACTCGCCGCCCTTGCTTATCAACAATGCCACGTGTGTTTTCTGAGGAAAGAAGAGAGAGAAGAAAAGGGGATACACATCATTGCTTAGCCACTCATTTTTATTTCTTTTAAAAATAATTCTCAAGAATTTATATCCACGAGTTTAGTTTTTTTTTTTTGAGCTTCGAGAGTTTCTTGCGGGGAGGAAATGTTCAGAAAAGGAAAGCATGGGGTTTTGAACGTGGTTATCCTGTCTAATTTAGGATTTAATATGTTAATTGAGTCACTAGATTAATCTAAAATCCTTTTTTGAATTACTGAGACACCAGGTTAAATTATAGGGTCATTAGATCGATGTATATTGATATGTTTTTTAAGAAAATTACTTTGTTTTATTTTAACAAATAAGCTTTGATTTAATGATTGGTTTGATTAAGTTAATAATTTTTTAAAATTAAAATTCAATCTTAAATTCTGAGATCAAAAGAAGACTAAATTTAATACTATGTTTAAAAATAATTGGAAAAGTTTCATAAGCGCCATGTGCGCATGCTGATGAACACACTCTTTGATTATAGGATTCTTTCTTTTTTTTTAAAAAAAAAAACTATGCTTAAGTTTAAATATTAAAAAGTAATAAGAAAAAACTTTGAAAATATACAAGAATAGGAAGATTTATGAGATTATTTAGTGGTTTTACGTTAAAATCTCAATCTAATGACAAGGTAATGTCATTGAATTTATTTGTTTATTCATATTTTTTTTTCAAGAATTATATATTATTTATGTTATTTTAAAACATAAACTAGCATAAAGAGTTGATTTAGAGCATGCATTCTAAAATAAATATGATGATTTAATCGATCTTGCTTCAAAGCGTAGCTCTGAACTTGTTAAATTATATATATATATATATAATGTTATTTTAATATATATGTTTTTTAAAAAAGATTATATTTTATAATCAGTAAAAAATAATCTAAGTTAACGCTGTCAAGCTATAATTCGATACCTGTCCAATTAGGATTTGAAAACTATAATTCTCTAATAATTTTGGTACAATCTCATTGTAAAGGGAGATCCCATATCATTTTTATATGAGGGAGGTGGCCGACACTGAAAATCTAAATGGACACCTCCTTTTGCTTTTACAAATGTTTATGATAGCACAACTACATCACATCCAAGTATCTTTACCATTGCAAAAAAAGGAGAAAGATAACGTTTGGTGTCCATCTATCTATAATCACAAGTATGATAATAATTTTATTCTCTCCACGTCATACGTACATACATACATATATATATTCACTTGTGCATAGAATGGGATGGTGTGACAACATTACTGGATTATTGAGCGGTGTAAAGTGTTTATCTTGTATTGAGTGAGCTTGCTTTTTGTGCTACTATTTTGGTTTGCAATTTATTTTTTATTTTTTTTGTCATAGGTGTACTATATCCAGTCGAAAAAAATCATATTTCAGTATGAGAAAAAAGAATGGCCTATTAATTAATTATTGTCAAATGAAAGTAAATTATTAAATAGTTGGACAGTTTAACTATTTGTTTTCCTACACAAAAATTAAAATTAATCTCTTTATAGTTGAGTTAGGTAAAGTAGAGTTTATCTACATTCTGAAATTTAAAATATTAAATTTTTTATATGTGTTAGATCATAAAAAATTATTTTTTTAAACTCATTATTTTGTTTCATTTAATACATGAATGTTAACAGTTTTTTTCATAAGTAGTTTCTTCAAATCCTAACAGTTTTTTCAACTAAAAAATATTAGATTTACGGGTACTCTATTTATATTTAAAGCTTAATTTATGGTGATTAATTAAAGGTTGATAATGATAAAAATTAGTTCTGATTATTATTTAAAAAAAATTAGAATTAGAATTAATTATTTAATCTTTTATCTTCCAAAATTCACTATAAAAAAAGGAATATGAAGAAAGAGTTTCCTATAAGTCTTTTTTTTTGAATTTTTACGCTCTTCCTCACTTCATTTTTAGTGTTTTTCTTCTCGTTTTATGGTTTGTGTTTTAGCTTCATTTTATTAAGAGATAATTAAATTATTTTACTTTGGTTCAAAAACTTTATTTGGAAGTACATCTAGATTAAGATGGTGTTGTTGGAATCTTAATTAATTGTATAAAATAATAAATCTTTAAAGATAAATAATTCATCTTTGATAACAATAAAAGTTTTATTACTTTAAAATATCTTAATAAGTAAGTATCTTTTATGTTTTAATTTAAATAAAGATATTTTTATTATTAGTATGCATGTTAAAACTTTGAATTATATATGTTGAGCATACATGCTGAAAATTCTATTATAATATTTATGTTAAAAATGTATTTTTTATTTTTTATATTTATAGATTTAAACTTGTCAAATATGTCAAAATATAATTGACTCTTTTAAAAGTTTTTTCACCATGAACATAACCACCACACACACACTTACATTATTCACAAAATCATGTTACCAATTTGATTTTTTAAAATAGGTATCTCCTTAGAGAAGCTCTTAATAGAAGAGTTGTAATCTTTAATACAAATTCAAACATAGATTATTGAAAGGTAAATTCAATATTATTTTCTTAAAAGAAAAAATGATTGATCACTATTATTTTCATATCCTTTCATTAGATAAATAATTGTACCATCCTTGTGATTTTTGGTATCCTCCACGTACATCTTTAGAAACCAAGCACTTGCTGAGATCATGGTTAAGTAAAATTCAAAACTTCAAGGGGTTTCAACTACTTCTACTCCTAACTAGCACAGAGTCATTAATTCTAACCATAGTTCTGAAAAAAATAGTGAATTTTTTTAGTTTTAAATTAATATTTTTTTATAGTTATAATATTTTAATGCTAAAAATAAAAAAATATTATATTAATATATCACCAAACTAATTTTTTTTAGAAAACAATCTCTATCAAACATGAAAAAGCTCAAAATCCATGCTTGTAGAAGAGCTTGGAAGAGACTAGCATGATCCGTCTTGATATCTGCCTTTGAGGTGTCCCATTCACCTAAGAGATTCTAAACTCCTGTGGCCATCAGCCTTGATGGCAATACATGTTCCTGTTAAACAAAAAGAAGGATAACATGAAGAAGAAAATGAGGTGGGGGGAGAAGAAGATATATACAATGATAAAAGCAAATGTTTCGTTTTCTTTTTCCTTGTTAAACCACGTCGATCTCCATTTTATCTTAATTTTTAAACTTTTTTAAAACAATATTTTAACTTTACTATTACACATGATGGTGTGTTCTTTTTAGTTCTAACTCAATAGTCAAGACAATCTTGGGCTCCAGTGAGACACACGTAAATATTTGGCATTGACCTTTTTTTCTTATAGAAAATAGAACAGAAAAAAATATAGTATTGTTAAATAGTTTAATTCTAAAAAATATTATAATTTCTAATCTAATCCGAGCTAGTTTTTAAGTTAATTCAAAAATTATATTGATAAAGTAATATTTATTAATTTGGTTATGTTTTTAATAACCGAGTTAATTGTATTGAGTTAAACTAATTTTTTTAAAAATAAAATGATATTATTTTAATAAAAAATAATTAATACAAGTTAATTTTACCATTCAATAACTTAATATCATTATGAAACATGCCAACTATGAAAAGAAGTTGTAGGATTTTAAAATAAGATGTGAGCAACTAATTAATATGTAGTCAATAAAGTCAAAACATTGATATCAAGATGCTCATTTTATATAGAAAAGAAATCAATAATAATAATAATAATAATATCAAATAAGAAAAGGAAGTCAAGATTCCATAAAGGGCGAATTGAAAATTTGACAATCGCAGCAAAGAGATAACACTGTAAGCCACAAATTCATGATGTTGACCAAACATGACCCACACACACCACCAACCAACCAAGCAAAGGGGGTGTCGATAAATCAAGACCAGAATAGTGATGATGGCTAACATGGCAGAAGCATTTTGCATGGAACCAGTAATAAATATTTTTTGGCATTGGATGGAGAAGGATTATCTTAGAGAAAGATCTTACCCTCTCATTTCACTGTTGATTGAATTCTCCCCCCATGCTAGGTGACACCTCCTTCTGCTTAAATTGCTCCATTGTATCTTTTTTTTTTTAATTTACGTGGGGTGTCCGGGCCAGCTTACGCGCACCACGACTAATCCCCACGGCCCACTGAATACCCTACAAACCCAGTAGACATGTAAGGCACCGCGGGAGTGACAGGCGTGCATGCCAGGGCTCGAACCCAGGTACAGTGGAAGGAGATAAGCCCTTTCCACCGCTAGGCCAAGCCCTATAATGCATATCTTCCTTTTTCTTAGGCTTTGTGTTGGCATATGTGACACATGTACATCAATTTAAACTTAGTTTGGTTTAGCAAGTTAGCTGAAATTTGATTTATTTGACCCATGTTCTGAGCTTAATTAAAAAGATCAACTTATAATTAATGTAATTGATCTAATCAAAATTCAATTTAATTTTTTAAAATAAAACTTAAAATAAAATAATTTTAAATTAACTTAAATCAACTTGAATTAGGTTGTTTATAACAATAAAAGCATTTAAAACATAAAAGATATTCGAAGAATAGGCTAAGTGTTTTTGTAAACGATTATAAGTACATCATCCGTATCGTTAGGGTAATTCAACAAGATTTATGAATCCATTAATCAACGAGCATTTATTTATATATCAATTAGTGTTGAAAATGCCTTTTATATACATACATACATTGATTAATTGAATATTGAAACACTGAAATCCCAAAACAAAATCTAACAAAAAAGTTCGATAGTTAAGACTTGAGACTCGATCGAGACACTAGGATTGGCCTGTGCATAGCCTAGTCCCACAGTGGATTAGGGTTTCAAATCCAACTACACAAAATGATAAAATATAAACCCTCGAAATATTATTTTGTATTTAATTTTCTATATTTTAACAGAGGAGATACATGGTTTGCAATGAAATAATTTCTTTATTGTATTCAATTTACTTAAATTTTAAAATTCTAGTTTAGGTGAATTAACTTATGCTAAAAAATATATTTTTTAATTTAAATTAATATCTTTTGATATTTTCAAATCATTTTGATTTGGTAATATTAAAAATAAAAATATTATTTTAATTAAAAATACTTTTAAAACAACTTAATTACACTTTTAACATCACTGAAATTGTAAAGTATGTAACTTGTACAGCCTACTGAGGCTTGATGCGAAGAATATATCGGCTCAGGGATCTATTTTCAGCCCTCTGAACAATAAAAACACCTGCCTTGAAATCCTGTATATATATGTACATGTAGATCGTTAGGGCCAAGTTCATGTTGAGAAAAGAAGTAATGAAAACTGAAAAGCATTCTCCACCCTTCAATCCTACAAGTGAAACGGAGAAGACGAGAAGGTTTCCTCTTTTTTGTGACTCACAAGGGGTTATTGGTGTGAGATCCATGGATCAAATTGCCATGCAACCTTCTGAAAATTGGTTTGAGCTTTGATTTGTATACACCAAACAGCAACAAGGGAAATTGTCTCTTGTTTAGATCTCTTAATAAAGTAGTCATTCACTTGCAAGAAAGACATCCCATCGAACAACTTAAACCCAAATTTCACCGAACTTAGGTTGTCTTTGCACTTTCCTATACACAATGTTGTTTTGTTTTTTAATTTTTTACTTTTATAGTTTCAACTGAGATGGATCCACATACCAAATATGATTGAATTTAATAACTGTGATGGTTAAACATCAATTTTTTTTATTTTTTATTTTTTTATAATGGCTTGTCCTTTCAGGGACTCAATGTAACGTCTCTTTAATCTATCTCTTAGGCTCTTGTACCATGGACTTATGAAGAGCAAAGTTCTGATTTTAATATTTTTATTTGGTGAGATACATCGTTGACTCATTGCCAACCCTCTCAAATTGCAATTATTTTAGCATTTATCCCTAGATTTAATAACTAACAGAAGTTTGTTTCGATATCTTTTAATTGAATCTAAAATTAAAATAATAAATATTTTATCAAATCTGGCAAATAAAATTATAGTTTTAAAACTTGATTTTTTTATGAAATTTATTTTTTTAAATTAAAATAATATTATTTTAGTTAATTTTTTTCAATAAAAATCAACAAATTCATAATTAGGTTTTGATGAAAGTAACTTTATTACTGGATTAACTCATGTTTTTTTATTAAATTATTTTTTTTTTAACTCGAACTAAAGGTTTTAAAACAATGCAGGAAACACTTGCGAAAACGTACGTGTAGTGGAGGGCTTGTTCAAACCCTCGCGTGTAGAAGGCGTCACCTCCATCATCTCCCTCCCTCCCGTTTCAGTGCTATCTCTGTGGGCTAAAAGGGGGCAAAAAAACGTTATATTCGCCAGCATATTCTCTTCTTTCAATCTCGAACAAATTGACCCTTATTTCTTGCCTGTTCCAAAACCATCGTCTGTTGCCCACCAAAATCCATCACTCCTTCATGCATCATGCACCACTCCACTCCTTCCTTACCTTCCACAATTTTATAAAAATAAAAATATCCAGAAAACCTCTGTTTTCTGCACTCTACTTGCACCATACCTTAAAAATAAAATAAAGTATTTTCTTATGAATATATCGAGTATATACATAGCTTGTCGTGAAGTCTGAAGATAGTTAATTTGATCGGTTAAAATTTAAAAGAAATATGGATGATTTTCTTGAAAATCAGATTAAATTAAGGATTTAGTTTGGTTTGCTTAGAACATATATTTTTTTTTATTTGACGAATAATAAGAATCTTTAAATTAGCTTTACATTTCATTCACTCCAAAAACGAAAACGTGTGATTTGGTTCTGGTGGGAAGATGATTGAAAAGAATCCTAATTCAGTCCCTAAACTTGTATAACTGTTTTCAATTGAGTCCCAGAATAAAAAATCACCAATAAATTCCTAGCAACAGACACATCTCTCAATCGGTCATTCAACAGTATATATTAATATTTTCCATTACAATGTGCATAATTTATGCATTACATGGCTGCACTTCCAAGGAAACATAAAAATCAATACTTGGAGGGAAAAAAGACTCAATTGAGAAATCAGTACAACTTCAGGGACTAATTTGGGTTTACAAAAAACACTATGCCTACTTATTTATCCAGGCACCCTTCCCATTCCTCAAATCACCTTTCCTCTCAAACATTCTTAATTTCTCTTCAGTTATAGAATCAAGCCTTTATCTGTAGCTTCTTAAGCTCAAATCAATCAACAATGGCTACTGACACAGCCAAGATCTCTCAGCTCAAATCAGCTGTTGCTAATCTCAGTCAAATCAGGTACTCTTCTTCCCTCCATTTCAGTTGATAATCAAGGCAATCACATTTCTTTAATGGATTGATGAATTAAGAGATCCGTTTTTCGATTATCTAATCTGAATTGCGTGTTTTCTTGCAGCGAGAGTGAGAAAACTGGATTCGTCAACCTCGTTTCTCGCTATGTCAGGTCATTCATTTTTCTTCCGTCATTTTTAAATTTGTTTTGTTCTGTTTTGTTGCTTGAAAATGATTTTTTTTTTGAGTTGTCTTAGATAATTGTGATGTATTAGCGTGTTCAATGTGATCAATTTTATTTATTTATTTATTTTGGGTCTGGATGGATTTTTTTTTTTGGTTAGTTGATATGAGATCTGGGATTTGAAATTTATTGAATTATTGTTATTAATTGTTGGGAATTTGTGTGGTAAAAGTGGGGAAGCGCAACAAGTTGAGTGGAGTAAGATTCAGACACCTACTGATGAAGTAGTGGTTCCTTATGATACCTTGGCGCCAACTCCGGAGGGTAATCAATAATGATCCAAGTTTATTTTGGATTTTTTTTTAGAGCTGAATTTGTGTGGTAATTGCTTAAAGTGGTTTGAATTTGTTGCAGATCCGGATGAAACAAAGAAGCTTTTGGACAAGCTTGTTGTTTTGAAGCTTAATGGAGGTTTGGGGACTACAATGGGATGCACTGGTCCCAAGTATGTATAACATTCGCTTTGATTTGGACAATGCATTTTAGTTTGTTGATCAAATCACTGCGAGGAAAAAAAGTGGCAGCTTTCAGATTGATGGGCCCCACTGTGGGCTTGTTGTTGTCTGTGTTGAATAGAACTGCGCTTTTGTTTGCGGGGCAGAACGGATGTTTTGGAGAGGTAGATGATGATGAGCTTGATTTATGTTGTTGTATTTTGCAGGTCTGTCATTGAAGTTCGTAATGGATTGACATTTCTTGACCTTATTGTCATCCAGATCGAGGTTAGTTTTTGTTATTTCTGTTGTGTTTTGATTTGTTTTTGGTTACATGAAACTAAATGTTTTGATTGCTGCAGAATCTTAATAAGAAATATGGGTGCAGTGTTCCCTTGCTTCTAATGAACTCATTCAACACTCATGATGATACACAGAAGGTGCTCTATCCTTACTTTTTTTCCCTGCTATACGTGTTTTTTCCTTGTTAGACTTTACTTGTACACTAACCTACTCTTTTGTCCAACTTAGATTATTGAGAAGTACTCGAACTCCAATATTGAGATTCACACTTTTAATCAGGTTTGTAATACTACTGCTTGATCAGTTCTTTGAGATTCACTTTTCACTTTGCTGAAAATGTGAAATCACAAATTTACACAGAGCCAGTACCCTCGTCTGGTTGTTGATGATTTTGTTCCATTGCCTTCCAAGGGACATACTGACAAGGATGGATGGTATGGTTTCTAATTCCTGTATGATAGCATCTGAAGTACAATGCTCTTTCAGTCACTCAATTTTACCGTTTTCCATGTGCCATCTTTATATATTCCAACAGATGCATTGTGGATGTGATAGATAAACTGCCTGTCTGAGAACTGAATGATTTGTTATCTAGCTGTACACATACACTTGCCAATAAAAAGCACTGAAATGCCTTTTCCCCTCTGTAATCATAATATATTTAGCAAAGGAGGCCTCTCTGCTGTAAAACTTGGGTAGAGCTTGATTCCTTTTGAATTCCATTTAAGAAAGTATTTGAAAACTCCTCCATTAACTTGGTGCTATGAATTTGTGAAGCTCCATTGGTCAATTTCACTCTTTACTTCTTGAGTTTTATATAAGCTTTTCTAGTGATTCGTGACAAGGTTTACCTATTATGCCATCATCTATTTATTGGAAACTTAGTGATGAATGGCTTTTCTAGTGATACGTGACGAGGTTTACCTATTATGCCATCATCTATTTATTGGAAACTTAGTGATGAATGTAACCTAGCTTAGTTAGTGGAGTTTGTGGATCATCGGCCAGTGAATGAAGGTATATCTCAATTGGAAGACAATGTACAACATGATAAATGTTAGCACATCTATGTTGTTAGCTGTTACTCTCAAAGATTTTGCTAGCAGATAGTATCCGATCAAGGTTGCTCACCTCGGAAGAGAAAAAAAAAACTTCTTCAGTGTGATCCCCCATGAGCAAATTCTTAAAATTCAGAAATGAATGCAAAATAAAACCTATACAATAGTTGGGATGGCGTAATGCATGGAATTGGTTTGAGTGAATGGTCTAATTTATCGAGAATTCTTATTAAATATTAGTCTTCTTGCTTGTTCTAAAAAATTGTATTTACTGGTGTTCTCTCATGTGAAGGTATCCTCCTGGACATGGTGATGTGTTCCCATCCCTAAAGAACAGTGGCAAACTTGATGCTTTATTGTTGCAGGTTGCAGTTGTGATACAGCTTTTGCTTTATCCTTGTAATGCTGGTCTGTTAAATTCTTCTTATCCCTACATGTTACCTTGCAGGGTAAAGAGTATGTGTTTGTTGCCAACTCAGACAACCTTGGTGCTGTTGTTGATTTGAGTATCCTGATTTTGGTTCCCATTGTAACCTTCGACTTCAGGGTTTTAGTTTTGTAACAATCTGTTCTAGTTTCATTGTAACCTTCAACTTGAGGGTTTTAGCTTGCTATATCCTTGACTTAGTGCTACAGAAATCTTAAATCATCTGATCAGAAACAAGAATGAATACTGCATGGAGGTACAGAAAGATGAATGCAGCCAGTTTTGATGAATTTATGGATTCAGAATTTTTTTTCTTGTATTTGTGCTTCTGCAGGTGACACCCAAAACCCTGGCTGATGTGAAGGGCGGTACTCTCATCTCTTATGAAGGGAAGGTTCAGGTACACACCTCTCACTTAGTGTTTACAACTCATTTCTTTCCTGCCTCGAGTTCAGCAGCCCGACAAAAGTGGATAAAATTCCAAAAAGACCTTTGCATAAATTATGCTAAATTGCACTTTCTTAACTTGCAAATGACTTGATTATGTTGACCTTGGAAGTGCTTTCATTTATCCTATCTGACATTTTTGTCTTGTTTTTTCTTCTTCACCCTAAATTTCAGTTTTGAGGTTACATATTCGTTTTGCTCATGCCATGTTTGTTCCTTTCTTTGGGAATGCAATCATGATGAGCTTTCTTTCATATAAAAACAGACAGCATTACATGTAATGCAGCCATTCACTTTATTCCCTCTAAGGCTCTAACAGCCCTCAAGTCTCTCCTTTTGCCCCCTTAAATCAAACCCACCATACAAAAAAAGGAAGAAAAAGATGGCTTCTGGCACTGACTAATGTTTTTCTCTTTGATTATGTGATGCAGCTCCTGGAAATCGCTCAGGTCCCTGATCAGCATGTAAGACATGCTCCGATTCTTCCATTTTTAGACAATTTGTTCCTTTAAATTTCCCTGTCCTATCTCTATAATGGATAGCTGGCAGTGCCTTTTAGCCATATATACATGTCGTAGATCAGTAGCCTTTAGATAAAGGGAAGGGACACTATTGAGGTGCTAGCATACTGTGTCAAGGTAAAAGGCACCAGTGAACAGGGAGATTTGCCCACTTTGAGGCTGGCAGCATTTCTGTAATCGAAACTGATTTATCCATTTCCTAAATCCATCTGGCATTTGTGAAGCAGTGTGCCTTGATGGAAATGGAATTAGCACAGCTTTAAATATTTTTGGAGAATATCTTCAATGAGTTCATGCCCAATTGATTTTGTTTGAAACAGGTTAATGAGTTCAAGTCAATTGAGAAGTTCAAAATTTTCAATACAAACAACTTGTAAGTCAACCTTGCCATCAATGCGGTAATGATACTTTGATAGACTGCTAACAATATATGCTATAACAGGTGGGTGAACTTGAAGGCAATTAAAAGGCTTGTGGAAGCTGATGCACTTAAGATGGAGATCATTCCAAACCCAAAGGTATATTTTCATTTCTTTCCTTTCATCTACTGTTTGTTTGCAGAATGACGAGTGTAGAATAGCTAATTATAATAATGTTGATCTCACTTTCAGGAAGTGGATGGAGTCAAAGTACTTCAGCTAGAAACTGCGGCTGGAGCAGCAATTAAGGTACTTGCTACTCAAAATGATTTTCCATGAAGCTTTAATGTTGAAATTGCAATTCTGATATTATTTTTCTTCTCTTGTCTACCAGTTTTTCGATCATGCAATTGGTATAAATGTACCTCGTTCTCGATTCCTTCCAGTGAAGGCAACTTCAGATCTGCTTCTTGTTCAGGTTGCTTTCTTTTCTGTTTCTGTCATTGGACCTCGGTGAAGTGTTAGACTTGTTTAACTCATTTAGTTGCCTCTTTTGCAGTCTGATCTTTACACTTTAGTTGATGGTTTTGTCATCCGAAATCCAGCTCGAACAATTCCTGCAAATCCTTCTATTGATCTGGGACCAGAGTATAAGAAGGTACAACATTATTATTCTTAGGAGTTCTATTATTGTTTTTTGTGATATCAATTTTTTTCCCTTGTTGGCAGGTTGCCAACTTCTTGAGCCGATTTAAATCAATCCCTAGCATTATTGAGCTTGATAGTCTAAAGGTGGCCGGTGATGTATGGTTTGGCGCTGGTATTACTCTCAAGGTATTACATGTTCTGTTTTTTTTTTTTTTTTTTACTTTTCTGATGTTCATTCTTTAATCATGTGCCCCCCACCATGCATATGTGTGTGTACCATTGGTATGTGTGTTTTTTCTGAAAAAAATTAGCAGAAGTAGTTGCAAGTGTTTTGAACTTGACTAACTTGAATGTTTATCCTTATTCTAGTATAATGTTGTTAATGAAAATGATATAATTTGTAAGGTGGCTATATCTTTGATATACTTATGTCATGATACAAGCAACCGATTAGTGTTTAAAAAAAGGTCGTTAAACTGTTGTGGTACCATGAAGGTCGTTTCATATGAGGGAAAATTTGGAGATTAACTTTCCCATTGAAATTGTCTGAGGTTGCTGCTTTCAAGAGATGTCAGCCCATACTTTCAAAAGTTCTCTCTGGTGTCCGATCCCAATTCTGTTTACTCACGACACTCCCAACCTCTTGCTAAAGACCTTTTTTATCCTGTGCTGATCATGCTACGAAAACTATTAAGGGATTGTTCACTTAGCATTGTTTTTGAAGTGTTTTGATAATAGATGACAGTTTTTGACCATATACTGGCATGTTAGTGACCACTGGGCTCTACACCTGCCCTTGCATTGACTTTCAACGACTTGCCGCCAACTTATTTTGCTTCCTTTATCTGTAATATGTGACCTGTAATCATCACTTTGCTCCCTTTGTCTTTCTTTGGTAGAAGCCTTCACAACTGACTTGAAATTCTGCTTCACCTCTGTAGGGGAAAGTGAGTATCTTGGCGAAACCTGGTGTGAAATTGGAAATACCAGATGGAGCTGTTCTTCAAAACAAGGTACGTTACTGAACTTAGGTAACTTGTTGCAATTAAACATTCTTTACAATGACTCACTATGGAGTCATCATTTTTTTGTTTTTCTGCCCAGGAAATCAATGGCCCGGAGGACCTCTAAGAAGGTGCTTGGCGTAACTGTGTCGAAGAAAAACTCTGCACAGCCTTGTTTTCATGTTGCAAATCTCCTTTAGATTGGTAGAACAATAAGAGATGAGTTCAGTTTGCAGTGTGTCTGAATTTTGAAATTATGTCGTAGCAAGATATTAATCCTAACTTATAAAATACCCGAGGGTGTAAACTGCTACATATGAATATTGGAACTGTATGGTCCAATTTTTGGTTCAATTATCCATCACTTTTTTCGGATATTAAAGGTTTCCAAGTATCTGCCTTTTTTGTTACCTCATGGAAACTTTGGTCAGCGTCAAGACCTGGTATTTCCATTACTATTTCCAGCAAGAGATCTGAGGAGGGGGTGGAGCTGTGATCTTGAGATTGAGACGAGCTGGATTTTAAAATGATTTTTATTGTAGCCTCGTGATATCATAGAAAGAGAGGGTATTAATTTAAATTTAGATAAAAAAAAATTAATGCAAAGTGGAGAATATGTATATATAAGAGGGTATTAATTCTTTAAAAAATAATAAAACAAAGGGGGCATGCATTGCTTGGCAGAGTAAAAAATACATAAAAAATGTCTTAATTAATTTTTTAGAAAATAATCAAAAATAAAAACAAAAGAGGTCCCGCGATGCTGTTTTTTATTGGAGAGGATGACGTGTTTTCCTTTTTTAATACATTTTCTTATTTTATTTTTTTGTTCTAAAAGCACAAATATTGACTCCATCAGCGGTGATTTCCTCTTTCTCTTAAGGAAGTTCAGTTGACCTTCATTGACGACCAAGTAAGACAATAAAGCAATGGATAGGGCGTAAATCCTTAGTTCTCATCAGTTAGCTACAACAACATAGCTTGAAATATATATAAACAAGCAAAATCAAATATCCCACTGTTGAATGCAAGACCATCATCCTAGAGATAAAATGTTTCCAAACAACTGATGAGTTGACGGCCAAACGTTATGGACAAGTAGCAGCTGATTATTTTTTATGTTTCAGTTCCCAGGCAGAAATCATATGATAAATAACTGAAGTCTTATCCACAGCATCACCAAAGCTCAATCCAAATCTGAGCAATTGAAAGCAGATTTAATGTTCAAAACAGTGGTGCTGATGAGGGTATTCACTGTTGCCACAGATTCCATGTTGAATTCTGTGGAGGATGAGGAATTAGGGCCAGAGACCAGAATTTGGAAGGCTATTGTAAGGAGTGAACCTCCTGAGTTTGACCCAGTATAACTGGTGAAACTAGAGCTGTTCCCTCTCGTGTCCATACGGCCGTCGCCAGATATTACAAAACCTGATGGAAGTATGGGAATGATTGATGAGTCTTCACCGCTTATCGCCACGTTCATGGCTGGAATGCCTACTGGAGCGTATACTACCATTGATACCGAGGAGTCTGTGCAGCTCTCTTGCAGTATCAGCATGTTGTTCTCAGCAGGAATGAAAGGCTGTTTTAATTTGACAGAAGAAAAAAAACAAAATCGGTAAACTTGCGTTGATAAACTTTCTGAGAATGAATCAAGAAATTGTTATATTAGGAATATCAGCTATTTTCTACACACCAGAATAGGAGAGAAAGAATGAGAAATTACGCGAATAATGGATATGCAGTTCCCTGGATCAGCCCCATTGGAAATGTGTGAAATCTCACGCACAGGATTGCCATTCGATAGAATATCCCACTGTTGAAGACAATGGAAGGAAATGCTAATTTTTCCACTTCTGTAAACATCTGAATGTGCAAAACAAAACTTATCTATTGATCACAGAATGAATCATTTGTAAACCTGAGCTCGCGATTTCTCGTCCTTGAAGAAGCTAAACACGTTCTGAGGTGAGAGTGGAAGCCAAAAAGAAGCAGCAGCACTAACAACTGTGCCAATCGGCTGGCCTTGTTCTGCATTCTTACAAATAGCCACCCGAACGCCGCTATCGTTCCCTTCAGACAATTGACGGAAATCCAGTTTTCCTGACATACCCAAACTTGAAGAGAAAATCTTCACCATCCTGTGGGCTAGGTTTACTATGCTCTTTCTACCCTCATGGGAAGTGACCACTGAGCAAATGGAAGATGTTAAAGCTGGAATATTGCAAAGATTGGGAATAAGAGAAAAGGAAAGGCCAAAAACTGATTATTGTTACCTCCTCCGAGTTCTCGTGGAGGCACAGCTGTAGAGAAAGCGAGCCTCTCACAAATCCTCTGGAGACTAGCAATCCATCTTTCTGCCCCATAAGCATAACTACCACATATGAGATCTCGGTACAGGCGGTGATTTTGAAACCTATCGTTCGCTTCCACATGTTCTACCCATATTATCTATCAAAGTTTGAGCAATAAGAAATTAGTCTCGCACGGGATCCAGTAAAATATTGTCAGATAAGTTCAGATATAATGCTATGATAACGATTCCATGCTAAACCAGGCACACAATTTTTGAGTCATCATTGGTAGGTAGCTCATGGAGACGCATACAAATGCCTGCTTATGCCAGTAAACGATCATATATGATATTTACCAGTGATGAAAAAGTTGGTATCATATTAATGAGGTTCTGCAGATATGCTTGATTTAGAATAGTCATGCTCATTTATTGATATGATCATTACACCAAATGCAGCCGTTAATCAAATCGTGTCGTGTTGTGGTAGAAAAGGAGTTCAAATATTATGTTAAAAAAGGATAGAGATGCTAGGATCCAATCATTTCATAGTTCATGGGCTAACTGACAACTGCGCTTCCTCGTTATTCATCAGAATTAGTATCATTCGATGATTGTAAAGCTCATCAGGAATCAGCCCTAATCTGCTTGATCTAGGACAAGCAGTTCTCAGAAGTGCTGCTTGCTCATTCATTTCAAAATTTCTGATACAGATATGCAGGTACTAATCACCTTGGAACATCCATTAGGCATGTCTTGGATCATGCATCCAGAAGGAAGCCGCCAAGCGCAGGAAGGGGATCCGCTTTCTTTCAAGTAGTCATAAGATACATCTGCTATCACCCATTGCCCAGGTTCAAGTTGCTGACAAAGGCGAAGGAAGTAAAATTCCCTAGACGGAACCAAGGGTGATAGTATGTGCATTTGTTCATACATCTGCATTTAACCTTTTCAAATCAATACCTAACTCATGCTTTAACAACATTTAAGGAATGCTAAGAATAATTAGCAACTTAACATACCATCTGCAACGAACCATGACGGTTCCCTACTGTTCCAGCTTCAATTACCTGAATTGTTCTTGCTTCGGTAACAATTGTCGGGAAAAGATCCACCCATTTGTTCTGTAAAATCAAAGTATATAGTTAAACTTGTTTCCTCTTTAGCAAAATATTATCTGATTTTACAGGATGGAAACTAACAGCCAATATTGAGCACTAACAGGATCCAAGAACATGTCAACCAAGCCCATTCCAGGCATGGTCACTGTTGCCGAATCCTTGGATGATTCGACACGAGCATTGCAACTTATGAAGTGAGCCGCCCTGGGGTAAATTCTCTCATAAATGAGCCGATCAAGGACGAATCTTCCATCAGATGGAGACTTGATCCAAAAAGGCTCATTTACTCGCAAAAGTCTGATCAACTCATCCATTGCGCCGGCAGCAGTCTCAGCCATGAGTGCATTTTCCATATCCGGAATTCCTTCAAGTCTATATGCCAAATGACTAATGTCCGATCCTGGATTCCGTTCCAAATCAATGCCAGGGTTTCCCATCCTTTGATTCTGGACAATTGTTGGCAGCTCTCCTTGTGAAGATCCGGCGTCAGACGTCAACAAATCAATCTGTGACTTTGGTTTTCCAATAAACTTGGCAAGTAGGATGGATACTTTTTCATGCTGCACAACAATCATAAGTAATCATCACCAAAACTAAATCCTTAAAATTATGGAGACAAGAACCTTTATGTATCATTAAGAAGTATGAGGTGATATTACAAAAGGAAGTTAGTTGGAAAAAAAAAAAATCCAAACTAGCCTCTTCTCTCAGTCTATCATTTTCCTGCCTCAGTTTCTGCAAGTTAAGTTGGCGTTCTTCTTCTCCGAAAGGGGGGCCTCCACAAGCTGGGCAAATCACGTTTTTCATTGCCTCTCTGATTGCAAGATTTTCACAATGAATCCTCTCATTTTCTGTCCGAAGAACTGAATTATCTGATCGTTCACTTTGCGCCTGCGAGATGGATCAGAAGGTACAAGAGCATTGCTCTATCATTAAGGGGTACAATTTATTCAAACACAGAAGCTTAGACTAAGAAATCACGAGTACCTTTGCCTGCGTCCTTCTGTTTTGAAACCAGAACTTGATCTGTTTAGCCTCCAGGCCTAGTTCCCTACTCAACTGACGCCGCTGTTTTTCATTCGGATGTGGACATTCCTTGAAAAATCTTCGTCAGACCAACAAAAACACAGATTATTTTCAACACACGGAAGATAAAGGGTTGGGGGAAGGAAGGACTTTCTGAAGAAACATCAAATATTCTTACAAGATGCATATACAAATCCTGACATTTAGTAATTAACTAAGCCAAGTAATTAATTAATTAAGGAAGCAAACAAGCCGAACAACACATTAAGGGCCAAACACATAGGAAAATTGACTTAATCAAGACAGAAATGAATGCATTAACACCGCCACCTATCTGAAATGGGGAAATGATGGAAAAATCCGCTTCCATTCACTGATAAATAAAATAGATCCATTATATATGTCAAGTGAAATGACTTAGCCCAAAAGCCACTCAACTATGCCTTTACAAGACTATATATCTATACCAACTACTATTCGAAGGCAAATTAAGCCTAATAAAGCCCTTACCAAAAGAGAGTAAACCAAGACAGAAACACCAGAAAAAAAGAACATGAAAATATATATAAGGATTTGCTCATGAACATCAACAAAAGCTCCGAAGTTGTAAAAAATGGATGGCAAAACTAGAAATCAAACCTATTATATCTCAAGAACATAAAATATAGTTCTTGATAAGATAAATTCAGTGATAATTTTGTAATACTTTTCAAGCTGCAGAATCTGTTGACGAGTATGGCGATGGTAAGCCTTCTTTCCCTTATTTCCAGAGTTAAAAGCTTCATAATGTTCATCACCAGAAGCACCTCCATTGTTTCCCATTTGAAGCTCCATTTTTTTCTCCCACTCTCAAAAAATATTATCACTACAACTCAGGCTAGTGATACAATGAGCACTCTGTGATTATATATCAGATACTTCGCATATATAGCCCAACAATTGGATTCCAAACAAGGACAGAAAATGAACACCAAACCAGCCCTATAAAGAGAGATATCTGATTCTTGGGTTTCTACTGTTTTAGGTATATTATTTTTGTGAAAAACGAAAAAAATCTTCTGGCCATGAACTACATTACACGTTACAGGAAAAAAAGCAATGTGCTGGTCAGCAAAATTCGTGGTTTTCTGAGATATGCTTTGCATGAAAAGCTACCATATATGGGATTGATATTGATACAAATGGCTTGTATCCATAACCTTTTTTTTAAAAAAAATATATTTTTCCAACTCTATCTATTTTAGTTGACCTAAGAACTAGAATTTCATTATTTGTTTTTTAATGCCGTTTAGAATTATTTTTAAAAGTATTTTTAAATTAAAAATACATTCAAATGATGTTTTTCTTTATAATTTTTTTGACATCTACAAAGAGATAGAAACCATGATAAATGCTCAATAAGACATTAATTTAATATTTTTTAAGAGAAAAAAATAGTTTAAAAGGTAGGTTTAACCACATAAACAACTTGTGTGGTGGATATTATTTTTTAAATTATTTTTTTTTAATACAGCAAATAATATTTATTATTTTTAATTTTAATATATCAAAATAATCAAAATATAACAAAAAATTTAAACAAAAAAATTTAAAAATACATTGTATAATAAAAACAACACAACCATAATTTCAAACCATGAAGGGAGTTAGCGTGTTTGGAGATGTGAACATTGTGGTTTCTTTTCAAGGTGTTTTTTTATTTAGAAAAATATTTTAATAAATTTTTTTATTTTTAAAAATTATTTTTAAGATTAGCACATCAAAATAATTTTAAAATATAAAAAATATATT
The DNA here is from genome assembly GCA_015708895.1 of Populus ilicifolia. Taxonomy (NCBI): domain Eukaryota; kingdom Viridiplantae; phylum Streptophyta; class Magnoliopsida; order Malpighiales; family Salicaceae; genus Populus; species Populus ilicifolia. The sequence continues at coordinate 547,821 of SRLM01000202.1, read as the reverse complement.
AATTTAAGTAAAAAAAAAATTAATTTTTGTAAAACACTTTTCAAACAAAGTGTTAAAAATTTGATAAATTAAGAAATTAATGATAAATTTTATTTGTTTAATAGGATATCAAAATACATTATTGAGTATTAAAAATAATCATTGAAATGTTTTTGACAGCATGGATTTATAATTTTCAGTATATATATTTCACCATCGAGACAATCGATTGAATCTTATAAAACCATTTCATAAAAATTATTAATATTTTTATTTTTATAAAGTACATCAAATTTGAATCTTCAATAATCTACGTTATTCCTACTTTTATAGGATTTTTTTTTGTGAGATCTTTGATATTTTTTAAATGCAAGAGATTGATCATTGAAAAATCAAATGCAGCAGGTTATGGGGAGCACAGCCTTCTTGACGGGTTTGGATTTGGAGTAGCACTCTTTGTCTTGTCTGTTCACGATTTGTGCCATGCTGGCCTTATTTACTGTGCAATGAACACCGGATAATACCAATCATTTAACAAATTTAGTATATTGATGTTGGATTTTATCGTATCCAAATTTATTGAATTTTAATACGTTTCCATAATATTAATGCAACAAATAGGTATTATTATGTGCTCAAAATGCAACTAGTTTCGTTCTCTAGATAATTATATTTTCCTTGATTTAAACCTTTTAAAAAATTACAATTAATTAAAATTTAAAATTTAAAAGCTTCTAGTTCAATTAATTGAGTGTGTGTGTGTGTATATATATATATATAGCTTGTGCTATGCTACGGGTTACACTAAAATTTCTTTAAATGTGATAAAAATTATGATTATAAAAAATTATTTAGTAATATTATTATTAAACCTGATCTAAAAAGTTAATATTGAAACTTTTAGATTAGATTTGCTATCTAATTTGAATTTAAAATTAACTTACATGAACTATACTTCAATATAATTCATTTGACTTGATAGGTTACATGTAAAAAACATGTTTTGATTTTTTAAAAATTTAAGGGATATTATTTTTTTTAAATATTAAGATAATAACATATTGAATAAACTCAAATTTTACAACTTAACCTACAAAACTTATGATATATATCATGGATTTCATTGAGTTTAGTAATTTTATTTTAAAAAAATTATTTTTACTTAATAATATGATAGTAAAAATAGACGTTCAAAATTAAACACCAATCAAATATCATGACATTTATTTGAAATTATGATAACCTCGTAGAAAGCAATTTGAAATAAATTATGAAGACCAACACAAAATCAACTAAATATTAAAGAATAAAATTAAAAATAAATATTCATTTAAAAGAAAAAAAAGAAAAGATGGAATTTTTTTCAAAAAAAAAAGGATTTGACTCAGTAGATCATTCTTGAAATCTCTCGATATGACTGTTTATTTAGCCTAAGTTTAAAATTAACCAATATGAAAGCTGTTCTGAGTGAATCAGTCAACCTAACAGGTTCAAAATCAACAAAAAAAACTAATGAAAATATATGGTTTGATTTAAAAAAATCAAGATAATATTTTTTTAATATTAAGATGACGACACATATTGGATTGACTTGAGTTTCGTGATTTAACCAATTAAACTAATGACCTGGATCATGGATTTCACTAGGTTTAATAATTTGTTTTTAATATTTTTTATTTAATAATATAATAACAAAAATAAATGTTTGTAAAATTAAAAACTAATTAATTATCAAAATATTTATTTGAGAATGTGATAATTTTATAGAAAGCAAGCCAAATTTTTTTTTAAATCAATTTAAAATTAATAGAATATTGAAGAATAAATTAAAACAAAGTTAAAAAACTAAATAAAAGAAGTAAAAAATGGATGGCAAATCTAGAAAAAAAAGTTAGAAGTGTTGTATTAACTTTTTTCTAACATTCATATTTATTGATTTAATATTTTACTTTATAAAATACAATAATTTTTTTTTTAATGTTAGATAGAGTTCCTTTTATTTTATTTTACGTGGTATTCAGGCTATTATGACACGAAGAATATAAAATATATTTCTTGATAGATAAATTCTTAGTAGCATCTTCCTTCTTTCTTACCATTGCAAGAGCTCTTTTCAGGTCTCAGCCCACAGCACAAGATCACACCACCTGCACCTTCCCTTCATGCATGCAATTCTATCCAAAAAACCTAGCTATTCGTCCATACATCAACGTTTGGCTATAGTTCTATTAAATATAATTGAAGTTCAATCATTTCGGTAATTTTATTGTTTTGTTATTGGAAAAACAAAGAATGTGCAAACATTTAGTTTTGGATAATAATTCAAAAGATAAAAATTTATATATTTTATTTTCTTTTAAGGTATTGGTATTATTAAAGTTTTTTAGTTTCTTTTATATAAATAATCACAATAACCTTTTAACTAATAAAATTTGATGCATAAAATTTAAATATTTTAGATGTCTCTCCATAATTATGATGATATTCTCGATCTTTAAGGATTTTAAATAATAAAAAGCCTCATTATCTTTTGTTTTCAACTGCATTAATTGGTATCAAATCTCAACTTTTCATTGTGGTTTTATATTGAGCTGTTTGATTGCCATAGCTAGAGGTCGTAGAGGACATGTTTATGATGAAGGGTGATTTCTTACGAAGGAAGTCTTGTTCCAAAAACATTACATACAATTAGACATGTTCATGGAGGGGGAGGAGGAGGAGGAGGATTTCTAGATGAGGAGGTTTTGCCCTCAAAACATTATATTCAATGATTGATGATTTGCAAAAGTAGATTGCAGAGTTGCCCGTCTTTTGATGGATTAAGATCTGATAAGATATTCTCCATGTTGATGTGAGAACTCCTATTAGAGCGCAATCGGAGAAGACACTCTCGTATTTGAGATGATTACCAGTACAATTTAGAATTTTACTAGAACTCCTATAGATTTCAATTGACTTCACGAGGTAGAAGAAAATATGACCTTTGGTGATCGATGGATGTCTTCTTTAGTAACGCAAACATCGGTGAAAATTCAATGCTTCAAAAATTTAAAGGTTCCTCCATAAGATTCGGTCATGAAAAAGGAGTCAGGGCCTAAAATCAAATCAAAAGGCACAGTCGATGGATAACAGGTGAATATTTCTATACTACCCCATATTCATCCTGAGAGACGAAACAGGTTAGGTTAGTTGAAAGATGGTTATCGGTTCAAAAACACATGGTATCCATGTTTTTTCAAGGTAAGAAGGGATAGAAAAAATGCCTCAAGTCAATGTTTGAATGCCTGGTGCTGAAGTAACCCATATCATGCTTCCAGAAAAAGCTCGAACGATCTTTAACAAAAGAGTACTTGTACTCGAAATGTTGAATTTTCTTTTATCAATCTATGTTAAATTAATTTATAATATTTATTTTGATAATCAATTTAACGTTAATTATGATATAAATAATGATAATAACAGCAACAATAATATCATCAATGACAAACTAAAAGTTTGAGGGTAAAGATAGCACAAAAAATACTCAACAGAATAAAATTATTGATTCACGCTTTGTTGATCATTTTAATTATAATTTTACTATTATTATAATATATATATATATTTGTTTAATGATTACATGGATATAACATATGTTGATAAAAGAAAATTCAACTTTTTATTCATTATTCTAGAAACCTATAAAAAATAAATAATTTTTTAATGTTTCTCATATATAATTTAGCATGAAATGACTGGGGCTAATATTTAAAATTTATTATACCCATGAAGCAAGGAAAAAAAAAAGTTATTCAAATGTTCATTAGACAATACAAGATTGAAACAAGAATAAATTAAACTTGATGACAAGTTTTTTTTTTCTTACTCAATTTAGGAATTTTATTTAGTATTATTAGTATTTTCTGATTTTTTTTATCCAAAGAAAATGATTTTATTCAGTATTATTAAAGTTTTTTTTTTATTTTTTTGAAAAAGTATTTTTAATATCTACCTATCACTATAAGATTCTTCATCTTAAGATATTTGTTTTAAAATGCATCATTATTTCATCAATAATTATTTAGAATTGACTCAATGATAAAGAACCAAAAAAAAAGAAAAGACGTGAGCTAAGAGGGCTTCTCACGGTAGACGTGGGGAAAAAATACGCATAGCTTGGATAAGCTGCAAAAGAAGACAAGGATTTATTTATTTATTTGTTGGAACAAAAGATATTTAATTTGATTTTTATTCGTGACTCAGACATATCCTCCAATACATCTCACCTGGGAGTCCAATTTTTCGGAGGGGGGCTTTGTCATCGTGTTAGGTGGAATAGCCTGGTAGGACAGCACCACCCAAAAAATATTGCCCATCATTAACACTATTATTACAATATGGCACCATGCTTTCTAATAACAACAATAATAAAGAACCTTATCTATCTCTTTATTTCGTAGCTTAAAATGTTTGATTTCTTCTCTCTTTATTTTTATTTTTTGTTTTATAATCTTGGATTTAATCCTTAATTTGGAATTCTTAATCCCGTTATTACGTGCATGGATATGTTTTCTTCGTTTCTTTATATCCATTAGCTTTACCACATAAAGTTTCAAGCTCTTTCTTTTAGTGTATTATTAAGATTGCTAGAAAATAAGACTTATTTCTAATAAATGTATAAGCTATTGTAAAAAAAAAATGATATTCATATTATTAATTTATTTTTTTGGCATAATGGACCACATTGCCGTTCAAATATAAAATCTCTATTAACTTTTTTTAATCTTTATAAACATTATTCTCTTCACTATCACAAGCTAGTTCAAAAAGATTGTGGTTTTGGATTTTGTTTGGTCTAACAATAATGAGGAATTTACAGGACGAATTAGTTCAATTCACACATGAAAAGTAGAAGAAGTTCTTGATTTCGTGGAAAATATCAAGACGTGATTTTTTTTATTAAGATTTGAGTTATAAGAAAAAATTCGGTTAAAAAAGAGCTTTAATTTTATTTCTTGTGTTAATATACAATTTTAATTGAAAATATTTTTTTCGAATCTTTTACTTTGCCAAAAAGTACAACTTAGTTAAATATTTATAGTGTTATGTAACATAAAAATAAAAATATATTTAATTGTTGAGATAGAGATAAAAATGCATATAAACAATTTATCATGAGATGATTTTAAAATGAAAGATATTTTTTTTATCTCTTTTATATTTTATATAAGTTAAGTTAATGCGGAATAATGAACAAAAAAAATTAAAGCAAGAAAGAAAGAAATTTTTTATAAAAGAAACTAAAAAGTAAAAGTAAAAAAAAAAATAGGAAGAAAAGAGAATTCAAGAAAAGAAAAGGTTTGTCATTTTCAACCTAGAAATTTTTCACAAGTGCTCATGGATTGTTTAATTGTAAGAATAATTAAAAACTCAAAGTTTTTATATTAAAGTTAATGCCAAACAATGAATAAAAAATAAAAATAGGAAGCAAAAAAGCTTAAAATAAACTAAGAATTAAAAGCAAAGAAGAAAAAAAAACAAGAAAAAAAGAGAATTCAAAAGGAAAAAAAGTTTTTTTTTCTCTAGATCAATTGTTTCTAATGATCATTTCAAAGACTTTCACAAGCCCTAATAAGTCATTTAATCATAAGAATAATTAAAAATTCAAAGCTTTGATATCAAAGTTAATGCAAAAAAAAAATTAAAACAAGAAAGAAAGAAGATTTTAAAAAAATAAGAATTAAAAGTATAGAAAAAAAACCAAGAACAAAAAATCAAAAAAAAAAAATCTATCATTTTTTGAATGATATAATAACGAAACAATTCTTGAGCATAGTTATTAGATAGATGGTGTTGCTATCATATAATCTTATCCTCAAACTAACAAAACATAAAAAAAAAAAAAGAATTTATGTTTGCCATGATTGTCATATCATTGTCACCCTTTGTTTCTGTGCTCCAAGACTTCATTTAGTTTCCACTCCCACCTACCACGACACAGGAAATTTAGAACAAAGTAAACGGTGCTCGATATAAATGACACACGGAGGCTGAAAAATTCAACTCAGGATGGTCAAAAAAATCAATTAATAAGATAATTTACCAAGAATAATTATGATAATTGAATTACAAAAACATTATAAAACCAGAGACAAAAGGTTTTATCTTCCATTCAACGTTATTGATGTCTATTATGAGCACATTAGCCGGCGATGATAATGCTTGTATTATCTTAGACACATAATTTATAATGTACCTTTTGATTTTAATAACTAATAAATATGAAAGTGAGATCATAGGGTTCTTCATGAGCAACACATAGGAAGTAGTTGATAGTTTTTCATTCTTGGATCAAATCTTATACATTGAAAAAGAAATAATGAATCTTTAGCAGATAATTTATATTTTGTGAATGAATAAGAGAAATTGATTTATCTTAATATTTGATCCATTTTAATTCAAAATAATAATGTAAAAACATATTATAACATATTTATAACATCAATGAATATTATAGGTATCATGAACTTGGCTAATTAATTTACCCCATAGTTTAGATTAGGTTTAAAAGAAATTGTTTGAAAGTAGATGATACAATATGACTTAATTATACAGTTAAAACTGATTTTTTTAATAAAAATAATATTATTCTAATTAAAAAATTAAAACAATATTATTTTTATTAACTGAAAAATCTAATTTAGCCTGAACCGTGGCTTCAGTTTAATACATTGAAGATATCTATTTTTAATCCTTAAAAAAAAAACAAAAACAAAAAGAAGCCCCACATAGAATAATATTTTGCCTGCCATATTGGTGGAGAACGTTAGGTTGGCCAAATGTGTAATTCAAACAAAACACAAGGTCAAAGTGTTTAGGAGGACAGAACACTCCCCAGTTGAACATACCTTAAACCAGTTCCTCCTTCCTCTTGTCATTGCTCTGCTCTGTCTCGTTTTCCTTCTCTGCTCAATTTACGGGAGGAGAAAGAAAGATAGAAAGACAACATAAAAGTTTCAATCTTTAAAACTCTTTGAGCTTCCTTAAAAAACAAGACAACATAAAAATGGCTTTCGAAAAGATCAAGGTTGCTAACCCCATCGTTGAAATGGATGGTAAGTCCTTTGTTTCTTTACTCATTTGACGATCAAATCAGTTTTATCTGTTTTTTTTTTTGTTCTTGACGAGTGAAAGTCTAGATTTGGATTGGTTGTTAGTGATGTAGTAGTGTTATGAAGTGAGCATCCTTGCTTTTGGAGATTCATGAAAGTTTGGATCTTTAAGTTTCTTTGTCCGAAAAAAGTTGGTGGGGGCATGGCTAGGATCTGATGTTGAATCTGGGTTTGATTGATCTCTTTATTTGAGATCTAGGTTTTACTGGAATCTTCATTTGTTGATCACAAAGACAGTCCTTTTCTTTCTGTGTTCTCATGCTGTGCTTGTTTGTTATTGTGATGACACAGGAGATGAAATGACCAGAGTTTTCTGGCAATCAATAAAGGAAAAGGTGATTTTAGTATTTGGTTGTACGTTTATGATCTTGGATTGCTGGTTGGTGAAGGTTTGAGTTAATTGATTTAATTTGTAATGCTGCTTTTGTTGTGATGATGACAGCTTATTTTCCCATTTTTGGATTTGGATATCAAGTACTTTGACCTTGGCCTTCCTCATCGCGATGCCACTGATGATAAAGTCACTATTGAAAGCGCAGAAGCTACTCTTAAGTGAGTGTTTTGGACATTTCTATAAAAATTCCTTCAGATAAAAAAATGTTATGTTTATGCTCCTAACATTGATCGATCCTTCTTTTCACATTCATGAGTATTTTGGTGTACATAATAGGTTATTAGTATTAAACTATTGAAGGTTTGAATTTGCTCTGATCGTATTGGGGCCTAATTTTATTAAAACTCAACTCTATCTAGGTACAATGTAGCAATCAAGTGTGCAACTATTACTCCAGGTATGCATTCATTTCTCTTGGGATGAACGTAATGAATATTAGGTTCATATGGAAATATTTTTTTCCGAAAATATCCATACACAAATCTTATATTCAATTTGCAATTGACAGATGAAGCTCGTGTCAAGGAGTTTAAATTGAAGCAGATGTGGAAGAGTCCAAACGGAACAATTAGGAACATTTTGAACGGTCAGTGGAGTTTCACTTGAGGCAGGCTATGAGTCTATGTAAAAATTCTTTCGTATTTTGCTCCAATAACATCCTTGTTTTCTGCAGGTACTGTCTTCAGAGAACCAATTATTTGCAAAAACATTCCCCGCCTTGTCCCAGGTATTTCCATTTTCTTAATATAGTAGCTGAACACTTTCTGTGGTGGACTGGGCTTTAATGATTTTTGCTGATCTCAGGTTGGACAAAGGCAATTTGCATCGGAAGACATGCTTTTGGTGATCAATATCGAGCAACTGATGCAGTCATCAAAGGAGCTGGCAAGCTCAAGCTAGTGTTTGGTAAGCTTTTTTATAGACCCAGCTTTTCTTCAGAATTGTACTGATTAATTTCCCATTTGTTGGTCTTTTCTCATTTCTCATTTCTCATTTATCTTTCAATCTGCAGTGCCAGAAGGACAGGATGAGAAGACAGAGTTGGAGGTCTACAACTTTACAGGTGCTGGTGGGGTGGCATTGGCCATGTATAACACTGATGAGGTACGGCTCTGCAAATTCTCTAATGATTGTCATGACTGAAATGCAGAAAAACTAATTTTCTTTTTTATTCTTGAACTTGAAATGCAGTCCATCCGTTCTTTTGCTGAAGCTTCTATGAACACTGCTTACCAAAAGAAGTGGCCACTTTATCTCAGCACAAAAAATACTATCCTTAAGAAGTACGATGGAAGGTATGGCACTTTCATCACTCTGTATACCTTTTAGAACTTTATACTTGGCTTTCTTGAACCTACCTGCATTATTATTTGGTTATTTAGTTGATATATCATCGATTTTTTTCCCCCTATTAAATGAAGATTCAAGGACATCTTTCAAGAAGTCTATGAGGCTAACTGGAAATCAAAGTACGAGGCTGCAGGAATATGGTGAGCAACCTAGTGTCTTATGCATGAAATGATGTTTGTTTTTGCTGCATCTGTATTTATTAATAACTCGGATGGTTGAATTGTAAGGTATGAACACCGACTCATTGATGATATGGTTGCATATGCTCTCAAGAGTGAAGGAGGTTATGTATGGGCATGCAAAAACTATGATGGGGATGTGCAGAGTGATTTCTTGGCACAAGGTACGTGAAACAGACTGTTAACACCTTGAATATTCATCGCATCAAAACTTTCACAGTGTGCTTATCTTATCCATCAGAATTTGAATTGAAGTTGGCTGCTATATTAATTATTCATCTTGGTAGCATTTGATTCTGGGCATGAGTTCAGTGCTGATAGCTGGCTGTATTTTTACAGGTTTCGGATCTCTTGGCTTGATGACCTCTGTATTGGTATGATTGTAGATCTACTTTCTTGTATTATTTTTTCAGTTGCCATTTGTTTCATGTTTGATAGTTGTCTCTGTCCCTCTGTGTTCTCCCTGTACTCCTGCAGCATAGTAATGCTCTTTCTGTTAATGAAACCGTCTTCCTTTTCTCTGTTTAAACTACCTTTTACATGCATAAAGCATTGGCCGAAGCAGTTTTTAAGCATTGTTAATTTTCACATGCAACAGGTAATAAAGTGTTAAAAGTGTATGATCTAACTAATGTTTAGTTACAAGAAATAGGTTATTGCTAGTGTGGGAGGGAATGATTTGCACAGAGAAATTGCAGTAACATCTAAGAGATTAACATATTGTTTGCGCTTATCTTTGACTTTGTTGAAAGTTGTATGTTTCAGGTATGCCCTGATGGAAAGACCATAGAGGCCGAGGCAGCCCATGGTACAGTTACTCGGCATTACAGGGTTCACCAGAAAGGTGGTGAAACAAGCACAAACAGTATTGCCTCTATTTTTGCTTGGTCAAGAGGACTTGCCCACAGGTATATATTTATGATTTTGCAAATCTACACTATTGGTCTTGAAGCATCTAAGCATGCTGGAAGCGGTGTTCAAGAATTGAAACGTATTTTTCTTTTGTCCAGGGCTAAGTTGGATGATAATGCTAAACTCTTGGATTTCACTGAGAAACTAGAGGCAGCTTGCGTTGGAGCTGTGGAGTCTGGCAAGATGACCAAGGATCTCGCATTGCTTATCCATGGATCTAAGTAAGCACCATCATTAAAAAAGTGCTTTCTGAATGTTATCAATGTCCATTCTCTACTTTATATGATGTTCATGTGTATAATATTCTTCTTGTGTGTGATGCAGGGTTAGTAGGGACCAGTACCTCAACACCGAAGAGTTCATTGATGCTGTGGCCAAGGAGCTGAAAGCCAGACTTTCTGTCAAGGCATAATTGTATGTGATATTCACCAACTTGGCTTGACAGTAGAATGATTTTAACGCTGTGGTTTCTTCATTGCCCTTAATGCTCATCAAGCTGGAGTGTCTTTGCTAAAAAAGGATAATGAACATAGGCTCGTTGGAATAATTAATTTTGACATCAAACTTGAGTGCTGCCAAATCTCTAGTTGCCAGAGAACATCAGATTTTAGCTTCCTGTTCTTTAGGAGGATGTAATGCAGAAGTTATGTCATAACCTACCGCACCTCACAAACTTTCACCGTAGTTTACTGTAACTCATGGATGCAATCCGACCTCAGCTGAGAAGTGGATATTGGTATCTCCCTGACAAGTAAAGTGTTAGCAAGAGTTGCTGCATTTCATGTTTATTCTTGACTTTTCAATGATTTAGGACGCTTTGGTGTTGTGTACAGGACTTGGTAGGCAAAGTGAGCGGTGCAGTAAAGCTTGATTCGAGCTTCTTATCGGAAACAAATAAAGGAGAGGAGAAAGAAGGAAGAAAGGGGTTGATTAGAGAATTCATGAACTTAAATGAACTCAGCTTTATTTTTCCTCATATCGATCTCTTGTTTGATTCAGCTTCATATCATTTCAATTTGACTTTTTTTGGCCAGCAGCTTCCAATAACGTGTTTTTGATCCTATTCTCTGCTTACTTGCGTTTAGGGCTGCTTTTATCTTTTTTTGTTCTTGATCTCTCGGAAGGAAAACAAGAAAAGGACACTCATGGCCAATATGCTGTGGACGAAAGGACAGAATTAAAATTAAATAAGAATTGTTACATAACCCTACTTTATATTTTTGTTATTAAATAAATGATTTTGATGTAGTTTGTTTCTTTACTAGGGTTACAATTCCTTGATCAAATCTCTAATCAAATTAAGAAACTTGAAAAATAAAGAAAAAACAATAAGATTTTAAGCAAAACTTGAAAAATAATATATTAATCTCAAATCAAAATAAAAAAATCCGAAATAAATTCAGAAATGTAGCAAATTTTAAATTATAATCTTTCAGTTTAATTTGAAGGCTTTTATGATCTTTAATGGGTATAAAATCTTAGTTGAAGAACACACTCGCAGGAGAAGGGCACTCCGACATGGGGGTAAACCTCTGTCACAGGAGTGAAGGAGGTGCGTTTTTTAAAATATATTAAAATATTTTTTTTATAGTTGTTTTTTATTTAAAAATATATATTTTAATTTTTTTAATATTATCATAACAAAATAATTTAAAAATATATTAAAAAGTTAATTTAAAATAAAAAATAAAAAATTATTTAAAAATAAAAATAAATAAGACATAAGAGTTGACTATCATTTATATTTCATGTGATTTTTTTAAACCGATAAATTATTCCTTTTGTCATCTCTCTTGTCCATAGCGTTGTGCCACTCAATAGGGTTTGATATAATTTATTTTATTTAGTGTTTGACATAATTTATTTTATTTTTAGATATTTAAAAACATGTTTTTGGCTTGAAAAAAATTAAATTGATATTATTAAGTTAGTTAGATTAATTAATTAATTTTTTTATTTTTTAAATTTAATTATTTAATATTAAATCGATTTAGAATTAAACTATATAATTTTTTTATTTCTTTTTATGTAATTCACATGACTAAAGTTATATATTAGAATAGTTAATTTTGTTTTTTATTTTTTATTGTTAGTACTGAGTTAATTGAAAAATATGCTTTATAATTTGTTTATGTTTATGTTCTATAAAGTTATCTTAGTTTAATAACTTAAGTCAAGAGCTTGATTGGTTGACTCAGATGATTTTCCGTGTTTTTGTTTTTTAATTTTATTCTTCAACATTGAATTGATTAAAAATTTTATTTTAATTTGTTTTTTATGAAATTATTTTAATTTTATGATGCAAGTTTGACATGTTAATTCAAGTTATGTTAATTTATTTTTTTAATTGAATTTTATTTTTAATTTTATCATTTATTAAATTATTTAAGATGAGTTTTTATATATAAAATATTTTGAAATTATATTATTTTAGTTTCTACAAAATCAACGTTTCAAACGTAATTATCTTAAGGCTTAGAGGAAGAAACATGAACTATTTCGCGGTAATACTATCTTTTAAGTGTTTGTATTCAGGTCTGTGGAAACTAATGAATTTCTTAATGACTGTTGTATCATTGAAACATAAGGTCGGTTTTTTTCTTTTAATATCAAAAGTCAGGATTATGTTGTTTTCAATCTCTGTGGATATAAATCCCAAATGAAAAAAATAAAAATAAAAATCAGTAATTAGAAGGACAAGTTTATATGTTAAGCATAAATATTTAGATGATCACATACAATATTTCAAATAAGTTACATACAATATCTAGATGATCACACAGTATTTCACATAAAACTGAGTGGCAACCATCGGGAGCAACTCCAGGAATATCGTAAAAATTAGAACACGGCATGGAACGAGAACCATGGCAGCAACAAACAATGAAAAACCATGGAAATCACCAGCAGGAACTACGAGAGCAGCAACATGGAACAAATTGAAGTCCCCGAATAACCATCAGCAGAAACCCGCTGAAAGCTGGGAAAAAAATCAGACAAACATAGAATTTAATAATGATTTAGCAAGTCAAATTTGCTGAATGAATTAGTTATCTTTTAATTAGGATGTAATATCGTGACATACCCTGTCTTGTTCTTTTGCCCTGGCAAAGCTGATAGAGTTCCATTTGAGATCAACTCGCGGACATGACACAAGCGTTAACATGTTCCAAGTCGTCGTTTGGATTTGATGATTGTATGAGTCCATGTGCCATCCAAGATTGCACCAGTAAGAGATCCAGGAAGTTGGGTTCCCTGTAAATAGAAGTTGACATAGCATTATAACTGCTTAGGTTCCTTAAAATGCAGACCGCAGCCTTCAGCCTTCACCACAGGGCCTTGGACAGGAGTTGGAACTGTCTGTGATCTATTTATAATATTGCATGAAGAATAATCATCCATTCATCATTAAGTATTAGAGCAAGCATGAGGTGATAAAAACCAACTGTTCATCAATTTATCAATGGCAAAAAATCACAAACAACTAGCAAAGAAAACAAAAGAAGGAGAAATTAAACAAGGCAGACACATCGAGCCTCAAGATGATCTTTGCTAGCAACTAACTATTGTAGAAGATCTTAACCGACAGGACCCTCACGGGAAGAAACTAAACCAAAGGTCAACAGTGAGAGAGAAAATTCCGTAGCTAGCAAAAGAACTGAATGACAACATCATGAACAAATCCAGAAATATTGTAAGCAATTAAGCAAGTAAATCACCAGCAGTGATTACGAGAAAAGCACACAGAGAATGGAAATTAATCCCCAGCAAACATTCTTCTTCTTTATTTGAACAAGCTAGATTATCAGCAACAACATCGAACAAATTGAAGTCCCTGGATAACCATCAGCATTAACCCCATTAGAACTTAAACGATGAAAGAAATTGAAGAATCGAATAAAACGTGAAACCAAACATGATAATATTAAATCTCATAATTTGTACCTGATTAGATGTGTCTTCAATAATCATCAACATCAACTTCAAGGATATGAGTGATCTTGGGCCAATCTTCTCCTGTTTCCCTTTAGCACCTTTTGCTCAACGTCGTACAATCTACAATTTGAAGATTTAGAAGTTTATTTATATAACCTATGCAATCTGGCAATTCTTTAGTGTTTGGACAACCTTTGATTATAAGTTTTCGTCAAGAGCCCGTAGATCCTTGAAGAAGTTGTTTTGGCAATGCCAGTGTTGCTCGCAAGTCTTCAAATGGTATAATTTGAAGTGCAAGTGGTTGGATTTCTTCCACATTTTCCCCCTCCATTATCATTAAATCAAGCTTTTCATAATAGTAAGTGTACAATTCCTTCAGACCATTTAAGCAATTAATATTTCGTGGCAATGAGATCAAGCTTTTACAATCAACAATAATCAATTTTCGAAGACTTTTAAGACCTTGAATATCTTCACTCAAATATTCAAGATTTTCACACTCCACAATGACTAAAGTTTGAAGACCCTCCGAACACCCAATCCCTCCTTCTGGAAACCGCTTCTGCTTAGTACATAGAAATAAAAATTCAAAGGTGATCATGTACCTCACATCTTTCAGCAGCTCTTCTAATCCTTCACCTACAACCAGAGCTTGCAAATTTTGTAATTTGAAAATAGATTTTGGGAGCCTTCGTATTTTTGCGTTGTTCCAAAAATTGAGATATCTCAAATGTTTCAAGGCGCCAATCCTCTCCGGAAAAGCCTCAAATTCAGAATCATTCATTAATTCCAAAGACCACAAATGCTTAAATTCTAACAAACGTTTCTCAAAGCCTGTTTTGCACGTAGACCCTCTAGACTAGTAGCTAAGAGTATTGATCGCGGATGATGTAATTTCTTTGGGAACTTGGGGAGAGTTTGATGAAAAAATGAATCAGAGTCAAGAACTGATAGATGACGCCTGGTCTCGGAAATTTGGTGGTTTTGAGAGCTTATGTTTGAACACTCATTTTGTGACAAGGATGATACAAGATCATGCATTAAATCATGCATTTTAAAGGAAATAACAAACTTCTCATCCACATAATCCTGGAAGAAACATGTTGAGAACAACTCGCGCTCATAAGGCTAGTAAAATCTTTCGTGTTGTCATTTGGATTTGATGATTGAATTAGTCCATGTGCCATCCAATACTGCACCAATACGAGATCCATGAAATTATAACCTTTTGGAAAAACCGAACAATAAAGAAAGCATCTTTTCAAGTGAGCAGGCAGTCTTTGATAGCTTATTTTCAAGGCAGGTAAAATACCATCTCCCTCTTCTTCCCACTTCTCACTGTCTCTGACCGATTCCCACTCTTTTTCATCAGTCTTACCATACAGTTGAGTCCCCAAGTTAATCACTGCCAGAGGAACTTGCTTGCATTTTGCTACTATTTCTTTCCCAATCTCAACCAAATTTGGATGGAACTCCATTTGCCTTTCCTTAAATGCACAGCTGCAAAACAACGACAGACAGTCCTCATGACCAAGAAGACTTAAATTGTATGCAGCTTCAAGTTCCCTTGCCAAACGAAGTTCTCCAGCAGCAACAGAGCCTAACTTCCCTAAAAGGGATTTTGCAATGTCAATTGCGAAAGCTTCTTCCATTTTCTTTACGAGAGGATAGGAGAAGTGGTTGATAGGAATATGATTGAGAT
Organism: Populus ilicifolia; assembly: GCA_015708895.1. Lineage (NCBI taxonomy): Eukaryota > Viridiplantae > Streptophyta > Magnoliopsida > Malpighiales > Salicaceae > Populus > Populus ilicifolia. Next base: position 532,218 of record SRLM01000202.1, on the reverse strand, counting down.
GAGAGTGAAGTTATGTTTTCACAAAGGTAATCCTCTTGATATGTAGCTACGAGTATCATCAATATCTAATATCCAAGTGAAGGCAACACAAACGCCTGTAATTTTACTTTCTGACATTCCCTTAATCTCTACTTTGGTAGCAGATAATTTATCTCTTACTTTGGAAACAAACTTCCTATGAATGTATCCTTTACCTGGAGCTTCCTGAGCAGCAAGCACAAGAGTACTATAAAGAATGTTTGTACAAAAGCAAGTGATGACGCCTCTGTCAGAATCTGAGATGCTTTCGATCAAAGATTATCATGACCTATCCTACTTTAAAATCAGAAGAATTGTCAATAATGACAGTGATGATGTATCACCGTTAATTAGTTTTAGTTAGGTGAAGTTGTTTGAAGTAACAGTACAATGAGTCTCCTTTATCATAAAAAGGACTAAAAAGTTCAAAAGAACAAATTTATATATCTAAATGTATGTATGCATATGTTCACTTACTACACTGTGCTCTATATTCTGTATATATCAAATATAAGAGCAACCTGGGAGTCTGCCAATTTTGAATTAATTTTTTAACAGCTCATTAATTTTTCTTGATCAACGAATTCAGGACATTATTGTTTTACAAGGTGGGGGCAGAATGCTTGCATACTAGAGTGGACTGGCTGGATTGTATGTAAAGAAGATTACTGAACTTGGTTTGTTTGATAAGAAGAACTTCTATTTGCAAGGGCTCTAGAAGGTGGTGTTTGTCCATACGCGAAGTTGCTTGATGCTCCAATTTTTTTTATTAACAAAAAAATTGAAGATTTTATTAGAATTGTAATTTAATAATTCAAAGGAACTAAAAATTTCAAATTAGAGATTGCTCTAGAGTTTTGTACTTGGTTAGTTCTGATTAATTTTAATTTTGGTTATTGAAAAATTAATTTTAAACATTGAAAAATATTTTTCTATCAGCATCATTTAAATAATTTGACTGAAAATAACAGTTGATTCAAAATGATTTAATTTTTTTTTAATCTCGGTTGATATAGTTTGACTCGTATTGATATAGTAAACACTTTTTTAAACAAAAATAATAATTTTGACTTAAAACAGTTTTAAACTTATTTTTGAACCTGATTAACACGGTTTACTCCACATTGCCCCCATGGACATGGTTTTGACTCAAAATGATATGAAATTCATTTTTACCTTGGTCAACATGGTTTGACTCACATTGCCTTGTGAGATTGGTTTTCATTGAAAATGATAGTTTCAACTTAAACCGACTTAGAACTTTTTCTTTTTTATCCTGATTGACATGGTTTCACTTATATTATCCGGTGGGATTGGTTTTCATTGAAAATGATAGTTTTCAAATGACATGGCCTAAAACACTTTTTTTTTTTATCTTGATCAATATCATTTGACTCGTATTTACTCTGTAAACTCATTTTTTATGAAAAAGGCAATTTAATTGAGAACAAAATATTTTTGAATTTTAAAATTCTTTTTAGTATTTTTTGGATTTTTTTGAATAAAAATAAAAATAAAATAATATACAATTTTTTTTTGAATAATCCAAAATTAAATTATTACAATTTCCCTCTTTTTAAAACATTTACTATACAAAGTCTTAAAAAAGACTTTGCATTGTATGCTTGTAAGGAAAAGAAAACAATGGAGTTAACAAAGGATCTATATACTTGAAAATGTGGTAGTAATGATCTTCTCAAATCTACTTGTATCAAGATAAAATTGTATAATTTCATCAATTCATCTTGATAAAAAGAAATAAGAAAAGAATCGTATCATCTAAACGATTCTCGTTAATATAAATCTCATGGGCGACTTACTCGAGTATTGAAAAATATAAAAAAAATTTAATTGATTTATTTTTATAAACGACTTGGCTAAATAAAAAACATGAAAATGTTTGTAATATTGGTTCTATTTTTCAAGTAATCTAGATGTTTGTAAAATATATTAAAGAGATTTCAACATTATTTTATAAAATACATGAAAAGGATTCACCAATGCCTTTATATATTTCTAACACTTAAAAAAAAATAAAATCTGAGGAGCTGTTCCAAGGAATAAAAAAATAATGTGCCAACATGGAATCCATACAAAGAAAAGAAAATATACTAATAGTTCATTCCAACAACAGCTCCTGCTGATTCCAAAGAACGTTCTTATTAGCATGATGAAGTGGGTAAATTAAAAAACAAGAGAGCCAGTTGTATTGGACAAAAGTCAAGATGGTATTGGTAGCTAGCAGGGAAGCCACCACCATCAATGTATCATCTTCAACACCTTCTTATTAGCATATATGACTGTATATGCACAACTATTTAGACCAACATTGTTTTTTGTCTTTTATTTTTAACTAATTGGGCTGACCAGTGACCGTCCTTTCCTTCTCATCACTATATAAACCTACCCATGGTATCACTTTCCTCACTCGTCTTCATTCCTGACTTCTTCCTATTTCATCAACAGTACTGAACATTTCTCTTGATCACCAGCCATGGTTATCTCCAAGACAGCTTCAGAATCTGATGTCTCCGTTCACTCAACCTTCGCCTCGAGATATGTCCGAGCTTCACTTCCGAGGTACTTGATCATGTATTTTCTTTATTTACTGTTCCATTTCCTTCAAATCAGCTCTGTAAATGGAGTTTCTTTATTTTTATTTTTTTCACTTTTGGATAGGTTCAAGATGCCAGAAAATTCGATCCCAAAGGAGGCAGCCTTTCAGATCATAAACGACGAGCTCATGTTGGATGGTAACCCTAGGCTTAACCTAGCGTCATTTGTGACCACATGGATGGAGCCTGAATGTGATAAGCTTATCATGGCTTCTATCAACAAAAACTACGTTGACATGGATGAATACCCTGTCACCACTGAGCTTCAGGCAAGTCATCACCTCCACACACACACCCCATATATTTTTTTTTCCAAAAAAAAAGGTTAAATAATTATCCCATGACCAACTTTTGGAAACTAGCTAATTTTATATATAGATCATCTTAATCTGGTCAAGTTCACCCCGATCGATTTCAACATGGGATAGGGGCGATCCGTTAAAATAATGGATTGGTTCTGGCTAGGTAGTTCCTTCTTAATTATAATTAATTAATAACATTAACTATTGCCATAACTTTTCGTGGGGAGTGGGGATATTAATTTCAAAGTAAATCCAATAGTGTTTATAAGCGCACAGCAATGGTGAAGAAATTTAATTTTGACGAGTAATGTAATCTTGACAGGTTCGATTCTTGAGATGAGTGTAGAGAATGTAATATAGATTGGACGGTTAATTTCTTTAGTATAAATCTAATGTTTGAGCTGAACTTCTTGGTGATAACATTCAGGAACTGGATCTCAATACTGTTCGTTGGTGCCTCCATCGTTTTAATTAGCATATTATTTATTCCTAAATCTTGATTACAACTGAGATTACGCCTTAAGAGTTTACTGTTGGGAAAATACTTATAATATCCATGTGCACGTCTCCACTGGCAGGCTTCGGTCAGCCACATCACATGACTGTATAATAATTTAATAAAGACAATTACTAGATTTCAAATTTGCTAAAAGCAATGTCATTTCCTAGATAAGTAGTCAAATTGAAACAATTATATTCACATAAAAAGTCAAGAAGCTGTGGCTGTTTGATCAATACGCGGCAGCCAATGAAAATAGAGGAAGAGAAAAATACAATAAATTAAATCCTTTTTAAATCCATCTAACTTTCAAAAGTGCATGTCAGTCTCAAATTTCTTTTTCAAACTTCTAGATCATATGTGATGTGATATCATCTACTGTCAAAAGCAGAGGAGAGTAGATAAGTTTAGGTGAGGCAAGTATAATAAAATAATCAAGAGAATATAAAAGAATGCTTTTCAAATTACCTTTTCAACAATTTGATTTATAAATTTACAAATTTTGGTTGTTTATATGTATTCCCTAACTAATATATATATATATATATATATATATATGTACAAACTAGGTTAATGTCAACCCTTTTAGTCCCTCCTGCAAAAGAAAATTGGATTCGGAATAGTTAGTGCCTTCAAATTGAATTACTTTAGTCTTCATTCTTGCCGAAATTGAAGCCATTGATCTGCAGTTGTAGGTCCCAAATTATTTATTGAACTATTAGCTGTGTAGATGGTGATAGGATGAGCCATCCAAAACACACGGCATGATTCAACTGCCGGCCATAGAAAGTTAGAAATTAATTATAGCTATCCACTCTCTGAAATCTATGAATTGAACATGTTATTTTGTACAAAATTCTGTTAATTTGCTTGATTTTTTTCCAAAACCAATTGCCAAATGCAAAGAGTTTCTTAGCTTTTGGACACTTTTTTCCTCGTACAAGTACTTTCAGGACTATTTCCATGTTTTATAATATCGAATCCACTAGACCAGTTGCCCCATATCAGAAGTGCTCTTTCATCTTATCTCAAAAGGGAATTAGAAAAGGACAGGTACGCTTTTGGTCCATGGAGCCAGTGATGATGATAGATGAATGAATGGAGTCAGTGTACTGTATGGACCAGTCACGGCTCTTTAATTCTTGGCAACTACAACAAAAATTACGTTGTTCATGATTTGTGTTGAACATATGATCCTTTCCCCTAAGAAAATCTGATTATTCCTCAAGGCTTAATGATTTTACAAAAAAAAAAAGAGAATGGAAATCTCTTCTAGAACAAGTTCTTAAGAGTAATGCTTTTACAAAAAAAAAATGGTTTTGGATAGGTTCAATGTGATTTTAATCAACAAAAGTAATGGATTCATTAGCTACAATTAAATTAGTCTCTGCAAGAAAAAATATTTAAAAAAAATGGTAGCAATTACTATCCAGAGTGAATTATTGATTGATACATTTGTTTGTCTGTCTTCTAAATTGGATCGATGATTTATTTCAAATGGTGATGTAGAAAATATGAAATTTTCAAGAACATTTTGACCAAAGGAGCTTAACAGTTTGATGATTGTTTATGCATGCAGAACCGATGTGTTAACATAATAGCCCATCTCTTCAATGCACCACTTGGAGACTCAGAGACAGCAATTGGAGTCGGAACCGTAGGATCCTCGGAGGCTATAATGTTGGCTGGTTTAGCATTCAAGAGAAAGTGGCAGAACAAGAGGAAAGCTGAAGGAAAGCCCTATGATAAGCCTAACATTGTCACTGGAGCCAATGTTCAGGTATTCTATTATCATTAGTTCATACGCCACTAGATAGCTTGTAAGTTATAACTTGGAATCATAATGCGCTAACAATCATACCAAATGATGTGATGTTCATTCATGTTTGAAGGTGTGTTGGGAGAAATTTGCAAGGTATTTTGAAGTGGAGTTGAAGGAGGTGAAGCTTAGAGATGGTTACTATGTGATGGATCCAGAAAAGGCTGTGAAAATGGTGGATGAGAACACAATCTGTGTTGCAGCTATCCTTGGCTCCACCCTTAATGGAGAATTTGAAGATGTTAAGCTCTTAAATGATCTCTTGGTGGAGAAGAACAAAGAAACTGGGTAATCTCTCTTTTTCTTTTTTGTAAACTTCATGATATCATGGGAATGAAAGAATTTATCAATCTGAGTATTCCAATTTGCATTTTGTTTGATGGTGATTTTCTTCTTCTGTAGATGGGATACTCCGATCCATGTTGATGCGGCCAGCGGCGGCTTCATTGCTCCTTTTATTTACCCAGAACTTGAGTGGGATTTCAGATTGCCGTTGGTGAAGAGTATCAATGTTAGCGGGCACAAATATGGACTAGTCTATGCTGGAATTGGTTGGGTCGTTTGGAGGAACAAAGAGGACTTGCCTGAAGAACTTATTTTTCATATTAATTATCTTGGAGTTGATCAACCCACCTTCACCCTCAACTTCTCCAAAGGTATAGATCTTGACGAACATCCATATTTCTTAATATTTTCTTCAGTATTTCATGAATGGAAACTAAACTCAATGTGCCTTAATCTTATCTTTCGCAGGATCTAGTCAAGTTATTGCTCAATATTACCAACTCATCCGCTTGGGTTATGAGGTGAGTCTAACCATATGCGGATAAGCTTGTAACTTAACTCGCATCCATGTTCCTTTTTCATCAAGAGATCTCGAGTTTCGAACCCCTTTTTTATATAAATATATAAACAAATTTTGTTTACCTACAGGGATACAAAAATGTTATGGAAAATTGTAGAGACAACATGCTGGTGCTTAAACAAGGACTAGAGAACACAGGCAAGTTCAACATTGTCTCAAAAGACAATGGGGTGCCATTAGTGGCCTTTTCATTGAAGGACAATAGCAGCCATAAGGAATTTGAGGTATCCGAAATGTTAAGGCGATTTGGTTGGATTGTGCCTGCCTACACCATGCCCCCTGACGCTCAACATGTTACTGTCTTGCGTGTGGTGATCCGTGAAGATTTCTCTCGGACACTCGCCGAACGTCTTGTTCTTGACATTGAAAAGGTCTTACATGAGCTTGAGACATTGCCATGCAGGATCAGTACCAAGATTGCTTTGGCTAATGAAGAGAAGGAAGCTGCAGCCAACAAAGAGAAGAGGGATCTGGAGAAAACAAGAGAGATTACTACAGCTTGGAGGAAGTTCGTCATGCAAAGGAAGATGAATGGTGTGTGTTAGAGAATGGAAAGATCATGATGGATTGAGCTGGAATATTTCACTTTCGCAATTTTATTATCTATAATGTTGAGCGTCTTGTCCATCGGATTGTTTTTATTTTATTTTATTGGGGTACCATCTTGAGTTTCTTTATAGTGCAACTACTTGATTATGCGTATCTTGGAAATCGAAAAACGGATATGCTTCGAATACTAATCAAGCAAGGATTACGAGGAATTTATATATTTCCTACTTCTCCATAGTTTCTTTTGTAAGTATCTATTAATCTTGTCATCAATTGCATAACAAACATTGACAAAGGGATACAATCGAGAAATTAAAACATGTGAGACCTAATAATCAATAAAACATTTTATTTTGGTACTCAATTGAGAATAGGTATATCTATTTGCATCTAAAATGAGTTTTTCTTGTAAATATACCTTTCCACTAAAATTACAATGTTCACTTGAATTGTATTTCCCTTCTATTCCTTCCTTTCAATGCATCCAAGCCTTGTTAGGGTTAGTTTGAGAGTGGAGATGGAGTTTGGAATTATTATATTTTAAATGATATTTTATAAAAATTTTAAAAAATTATTTAAAATTAATTCTTTAATATTTTCACATCAATTGAAATATAACCGATGGGAGAGGGAGAAGAATTTTAAGGAACCTGAGAAGTTCCTCTTTCTCTTTGAGCAAGACCAAAGGGTTCTCTTCTCCTTGTTTATTTTCTATCTACTTTTTTTTTTCTTTTCTTTTTTGTTTCTTTCCTTTCTTTTTTGTTTTTCCTCCATCATAATCTTGTAAGAATCTTTAGAAGAACCAGTCATGAACTTGCTAGTCATCTTTAAAATTTCACTAGGAAGACTAGCAAAAATCAAGAAAACCTAAAGCCCGGATGCGAGATATCTTCATAAGTTTTATCCTTGAACCATCTACTCAACTTCTAATCAAATTCATTAAGAAATAGTGCTTTAATGACTATTTTACTTAATGACCTATATACTCTTGATCATGTAATAAACTTTGCCTATATATTCTAGTTTTTGAATATTTTTATTATTATGTGGTCTCGCATCATGTGATAATAGGACCCCCTATATTAATTAATAAGAGGCAACAAGTTGCCTCTTTTACAAACAAAATATTACTACTATAGCAACATAATGGTTTTTAACAGAAGAGAGAAGAGAGATCACGAGAGAGAAAGAAAAGAGGCAATGAAAAAGTTTGTCTTCTTTTTTTGATTAGCAGCTCGTTAACCATTGGATCAGACTGAGATTTTAACAATTGATTCTAGACACGTTGCTTTTCATTATGATGGATGGATCGAAGATTGGTGGTGTATAAGCTGGTTTCTTGATCAAAAAATAATGTTGTTAGTATTGCAAGTTTTTCTCAAATATTTTTTGATTTAAACTTGTCGTATTCCAAGAATAGATTGTTATTCATAGTATGTATGTTGTATTCCTTAGTTATATCTAAAGAAGAACACTTGTGAATCCATTAATTGTTGCTAGTGGAAGTTTTTATCTAGACTACAATCTTGTAATTTTTCCCGCATTGATTTTTTTTGTAAAAATCTTAGTGTTAATTTGTGTGTTTGATTGTATTGTTTTGTTGATTAGATTATCCTAATTTTGATTGCACAAAGAGAAAAAAAGATTGGAACTTATGAATTGTGAATACATATTTAGTTAGATTGGTGTCCGATTATTTGAATTTTTCCTAACAAAATGATATTAGCGCATTGGTTATGTAAATTGAATTTCTTGTGCAGTTAAAATAAAAAAGGAAGATTCAGACATAATAAAGCTCACTTCCTCTCACTATTTTTTATAAACAACAATGATGAAGGATCACCTATATTACAATGATTTGGTTTTGCCACTTGAGTATAAAGAAATAAATCCTAGTGAAATAGTAAGGCAAGATAGAATGAACTTAATTGAAAGAATGAACTTAATTGAAAGACAACTATTAATATTAGAAAATAAATATCTTCTAAATCTATTAATCATATTTTTCAAGAACATGACTACTATATAAATTGAAAGATGTTGGAAGAAACCTTTGCTAAGGAGAGTGCACAAAACAAGGTTTTTATAAAAACCTTGTGAATTTGAAGTACATAGATGGTGAAGATACTTCAATATACATACATGAATTCCAAAAGTTCCTGAATCAATTATCATTAATGAATCTTGAGTTAGTCGGTGAAATGCAAGTATTAATTTTATTAAGTTTATTGTGGATAATTAAGAGACCTTAGTGATTTCACTTATTAATTATACTCTGAATGAAAACATTATTTTGAAGAAAGTGATTTAAAGGGAGGTGAATGCAATTGAAGATGAAGCTAAATTAGTAGAGTAATCTTCAATTGCATTCACCTCCTTTTTAATCACCTTGACATGCAACATGTAGAGACCTATCTTTTTCCCTTCACTTTCTTTAAAGTGATCTTTTCGTTTGAAGTAGAATTGTTAAGTAACACCACTAAAGTCTCTTAATTATTTAACAATTAACTTAATAGGATTAGTTCCTATATCTTATCAGCTAACTTTAAATTTATCAATAACAAGTGATTTAGAAACTTTTAGAACTTATTTATGTACACTGAAGCATTTTTACCATATTTGTATTTTAAATTCATAAAGTTTTTAATTACAAAAACCTTGATTTCTGCACTTTCCTTAGCAAAGGTTTCTTTCAAGATCTTTCAAATTGTATATCAATCATGTTCTTAAGAAATATGATTAATGGATTTAGAAAATACTTATTTTTTAACATTTGTAGTCGCCTTGTTTAAATAAAGAAGTATTCGGAAAAAAACTCACAACACTAACAACCTTGTTTTCTGACTAAGAAACCAACTTGAACATAATCAATCTTCGATCCAACTATTTAGAATAAAAAGCAAGGTGTCTAGAATTGTCTATCAAAATCTCATCCTTGTCCAATGATTAACAACAAAAAATAATGACAAACTGCTTATTGTCTTTTTTCTTTCTTCATCCTGTGCTCTCTTTTCTCTCTTATGTTAAAAACATTCTGTTGCTACAGTGGTAATATTTTGTTTTTCAAAGAGATAGCCTGTTGTCTCTTACTAGTTAATGTGGTGTATTATCACATGGTACGACTCTATACACAACAATCACTCCCTTCTTTGTTGTTTCAAGTAAAGTCCCTGCAACAACCCTCTCTTGTTTTTCTTTAAAAACTTGATAAAGAAGCCTCTTAGGTTCCTTTCTCAGTTGCTTACGAAGGTCAACAACATCAGGAGTCTCAACTCCAGTTGGTGTACCTGAAAGGCTATCAACGGAATGAACATTGCCCTCCAACTCCTCTTCATCAAGTTGTTCCTCCTCCTTTTCTTCCTCTTCTTCTTCCTCCAAATCACCCCAAAAACTCTTCTTTCCGTACTGAATTGTAACCAGACTTGCTGAATCCAGAAGCTTCACTAAGGGATGGGTTGTTAAAAAACAATCTCAATCCAAAAGAGTTACCTCATGACCGTTTATTTATATTTTGATGTTATGTTAAAAACCTTCTCATCTAAAAAAATTAAATTATTAAACAAATTTTCAAAATATAATTTATATAATTCTCACCTGTACTACTGTTGTTTGACTTCTTACCTTTCTGCTGGTATTGTTGTTGTTTACTCTTTGGGCATGGGTTTTCAGCCTCTCTTCTTTTCTGTGTTTGGGGCTGCATCCCTTGCAAAAGACGGAAATTGCATCCATGGCTAGGTGGAGTGTTCTCTGTCAGGATTGTCTGCTGCACCTTCTTTATATCAGGATTGTAACAAATCAGAACTCGTAACTCAACTCAGAAACCAAGTTCTGCCAGGGTTGATTTGTTGCTTTCAAAACTGTCTCCTTTTAATTTTGAACTTTCCTGAACTTTCCTTCTCCTTTTCCTTGTAAGATAATTCCTCTTTCTCCGCCGATCTAAAGCTGCTGGAAGTCCTTCTCCACTAGGACTGTTTGCCGACGTACTGACTTTGCTGCTGTTTCCTTGCTTCTGCTTTCTGCCGTAGCTTTCCAGCCTAGTTCTCATCAACAGTGTACAACTCCTGAATTACTGGAGATGCCCCGTTTTCTCCATATTGCCACCTCTCTCTCGTTCTCTTTCTCTCCATATCTGATCTTTTCATGATCATGACTCACTCCAAGACTGCACCAGACAACCATGTTTCTGTCCACTCAACATTTGTATCTCAATATGTTCGAACCTCATTTCCAAGGTGATACTATCTTTTTTTCCTACTTCTGTATCACTAATTGAATCTGTTTAATTTTGAATTCTGAATAATTTTTTTCTGCGGTGGATTTTCTTTCAGGTTCAAAATGCCAAAGAATTCAATCCCTAAAGAGGCTGCCTGCCAAATCATAAATGATGACTTAGTGTTAAATGGTAATCCTAGGCTTAGCCTGGCATCTTTTGTGACCACATGAGTAGAACCTGAAAGTGCTGAACTCATCGTGGCTTCTTTTAACAAGACAATGTTGACATTGATGAATATCCTGTCACCAATGAATTACAGGCAAGAGATTTAATTATGTACACATAATTAAGAGTAAGACTCCACTTTGTGATGCAATGATATTTATTTTTCTTGATATTCAATTATAATCTTGTGTTGCAATCATAAATTATCTTTACTCATGGATTGCACAAATAATTATTTTAAAAATGGATGTTGCATTTAGATCCGCAACTTGTTTCAGCTATTTGGATCTGTAATCTTTTAAGTCTGAATTATTGTCATCTTCTATGTAAAAATAAATGAAATTAAGACAATGGACCTCACCTTTTTTATTCCTATACAAGCAGAATAGATGTGTTAACATGATAGCACTTATGCAAACGAGCTAGTAGCTCGGCTGGCAATAGTCATAGCAGTTTTGGTGAGAATATTTCTGGTTCAAATTCTACTCACTCGCATTTCTCAATCCATACGTAAATATGTGATAGACTAAGGATATCGAGTTGGCGAGTTCTCCCTCAATGTTTGGATTTTAGGAGTGGCTGCCACCCATGGATCGTATCCACAAGTGTGTCCATGATATATATATATATATATATAAGAAAAAAGAAAAAGAACAAAAAAAAAAAACAAAAACAAACATGATAGTACTTCTCCTTAACCCCCCTATTGGAGAACCAGAGACTATAGTTGGAATAGGGACTGCAGGATCTTTCTGAGGCAATGATGTTGGTTGTTTTAGAATTCAAAAGGAAATGGAAAATAGGAAAAAAGAGGGAAATCCCTATGATCAACCCAACATTGTTACTGGAGTCCCATTGGTAGCTTTTTCTCTGAAGGACAGGAGCACTCACAATGAATTTGAGGTATCCGACATGTTAAGGCGGTTTGGATGGATTGTGCCTGCATATACCATGCCTCCTGATGCCCAACATGTGACCGTGCTTCGGGTTGTCATACGAGAAGACTTCTCACACGCTCACTGAACAATTTGCCAGAGACATCCAGAAAGTTATACATGAGCTCGAAGCCCTGCCATCCAAAGTTTGTGGCAGGATTTCAATTTCTGTTGATGCTGATAAAGAACAGCATGGGGCTGTATTTGTTTTGAAGGAAACTGCTATATAGAGAAACAGAGGGAGATCACTACAATTTGGAAGAAATTTGTAATGGAAAAGAAGAAGATGAATGGTGCCAAGATTTCAGTTGCTCTTTTTCCTCTCTCCCTCCTCTTTTCACCTTGTAATGGAGAAGAATCAAAAGAGGTGATGACATCATACAAACCTCTGCCCGAGCATGATTGAAGAGGTAATAGATAAGTATAATTGTTGGAATGAATTGGCAAGCTGATTAAAATCAAATAGATTTTGGCATAAAATTTGTTATAAAAATAATAAAATATAATGGAGCAATTCATGTTCTATTTTATTCAACTGATATGCTTCAAGATACGCAGTAAAAGGACAGTCCTTTTCCCAGTTTCTAAATCCCCTCCACTTCAACAACTTACGCTCACATGACTAACTATTCCAAGGAAAACAATCTACTTTGCCACCATGATCCCTGCATGGACCAGTTGGGCGTATAGACCAGCCACATACACCACAAATAAAGCTATCCCTCTTTCCCGTGTAGACGTCAAACCACTTGTTTCCTCCATTCCATACCGCATTACAAAAATATAAAGTAACTCCCCAAAAACTAGAACAAAAATCAAATGACCAGCTACCTTGAGGAGCGAGGTATTGTTGACCGAGATCAACACTTCCGGATTTGCAATGAAGTGAGAGCTGCAAGCCTGGTCCCAGATCATTAGTGAGGGTAAGGTATGTCCTTTTTGTCCAGCAGGCATCACCCATGGCAGTGAACAGCGTAAACAATACAGATATTGCCCTGAAATATTTAGCGAAGGAATTCATGTTTATCAAGTAGTTTTTCCTTCAAGTATCTGGGGTTTTTCTTTATTGTTTTCCACTTACTTACAGGAATTATTCACGTTTGTTTATTTTTTTCAGACCAAACACAAGATAACGTTTCTTAGAAGGAAATACAAACAGATAATATGCATGCACACACAAACGTCATCCCTTGATGATGGATAAGTGTTGACATTTACCTTTTTTCTCATGTTTATCTGTAATTTTTGAAACGTATCCTTTGATTTGTAATCTGGAGAAAGTGTTGGGTAGACCACAGATATCTTTGACAGATGTATTTCTATAAAGGATTAGGTAGAGCTTGTCTGTCACGTCATATGCATATTCATAGATTTGTGTTCTGGAAACAGAACAGACGGTGTGATGCTTGAATTGTCCACATCAAGGCAGTGCTTCTGTGCTCGTGGGTTCTCTTAAAAGACTGTAAAAGGAGGAGAAACTAAGACGGTGTGATGCTTGAACTGTCGCTGTGTTTTTTTTTTTTGTCCTAAGATGGGGAAAGAATAGTGAGAATTTAAGAGGGAACCTTCATTTTTATCCCAAACAAATAACCTGATCCTCATTTTCATCTCAAATTAATTAATTTTATCGATACCATTTTCACTGTGTCCGATGTTACTTTTAATTGGGTCCAAATGTTCGATATAATACCCATGAATGGAAGACATAATTGAAAAATACATGATAATTTAAGGACCAAACTAAGAAAATATTTAGTATAGGGATCCAATTCAGATTTACGGATAGTTTTTTTCCAAATTAACACAATACCGAACATGAATCAGCAGGCCCCCACAGCAAATGTTTGATTGGAAACACTCCCTACGTGTGCATCAATGTTTGTGTCGGGTTTTTTTTTTGACAAAAAAAACTGTCAGTACAAGTGAGGAAAACAAATATCTATTTATTTATGATATTTACTTATTTGCTGTGTTTATATTCTTTACATTTTGGTTGCCAGAGACAAAAAGAGAAAATTAAATTTATATTATTTTAATATGTGTTTTTGTGTGATTGATTATAATTATTATTTTTTGTTTTTTTTATACTAATCAATTTGAGATTTTAAAGATGGAGGGGGTGCATATTAATATCAATATGCTTTGGCATATGACAAAAGGAAACTCTTCCTGCAAGTGCATAAAAGACATGGGCTCAAATTTTAAGGGAATCATCCATACAAACATCACGCTTTCTTCACGCCATCACTCCTAACTTGAATCTTCTGATCTTACCAAACATAAATGAGACGAGATAAAATACTGTAAGAAATAGATGAGAGCATGCACACAAATTTAGCCTCATAATACTGCCCTCAATCCCATTTTGTGCCACACAAGACAGATTCTTGAGGACATTAAGGTTTGGATCCCTTAACCACGGTGACTGGACATGAAGCATTTGTCACCACATAGTAGCTAACACTCCCAAGCAAAACCCTGCAATCAGCATAGTTGAAAATGACTGTTAATTTTAGTAATTTGATTGAGAACATATAGATGTCAGACTAGACGCGGTTCGACCCTGAATTTGAATTTGATCTTATCTGTTTTGGAAATCAACTCACAGGTCATCGGGTTAATTTATTTCAATATTTTTATTTAAAACAATGTTATTTTATTTTGGAAAAGAAAAATAAATTTATCCAAATTTAGTTAGTTTGGTGAAATTGACCCCCAACATGTTTATCTAATCAATTGCTAAGCCGGGTTTAATAACTATAATGGAGTCAAGAAATTACTCCGCTTTATTTGTTTCCCTTCATTAGCTCGTGGATGATATTGAGAAGAAGTAGAAAGTAACAAGAGAATCCAGCATGATATTGAGAACAAGAGAATTAAAATAAAGTAGCTAGTAAGAATTAAAATACCTCTTGATAGCACCTAAACCCCTACTTCCGATAACAAGAGAATCCAACTTGAGATCATCCACAGCATCAAGCAGCTTCTCCCTTGGATCCCCCCAGTAAACCTTTGCCACCACCTTAGCCTGCTACCCACACCATCATCAATTTATATCATTTTCTAGCAGGAGATTATAAAGAGAACGTACAGATCAAAACATCATGCATACCCCTTTGGTCTTTGAAACTGTATCAAGAATGTCAAGCACTTCAGGATCATGAGTGAGCCCATATTGCTTTGAATAATTAATCTCCCTGAATTCCTCAAGTGGCACTAAAGCTGAACTCATCATCCCCAACAACAACAAAAAAGACATGATCTTCATAAATAATAAAAATAAAATATGAATGTACACCAGTGTGCATGATCCTGAATCTTCAGGGAATGAGATAGTGGTGAAATCTAGAAAAATACTTACGCGATCCATTTTCCTCGAAAAGCTGCTTCCTGGTATGATCAGCTTTAGGAGGCTGAACTTGGATTAGGATAACTCGGTTTCCCTCATCTATCAAATTCTCCGCTGCCCAACGGAGGGCTTCCTTGCTTGTCTGAGAGTAGTCCATGCCAATACCAAACGTACGTGCTTTTCCCATCTCTAAAATGCTCTCTTTCTCTGAAAGCTATTGTTGGAGTTGCTGTATTTATTGAGTGCTGGATGGTCACAATCTATGTTACATGAAATTCCCTTTGGCTTTTGATTATTTATTTATAGAGCTGGAGGGGATGTTCTTGAAGCCACCAGTAGCTTTATTCTTTCTTGATAAGACTCTATTCTTCCTTGATAAGACTGTGATCATGGAAAATAGGTTTTGGATAAAGGGGGAGGAATTTAGCGTCATTAAAGGTTGCTACAGTACTGCCCGTAGTCTTCAAAGACGTTTTCCCCGGCCCTTTATATTTATTGCCATGCCAAGAATAGATTTATCTTCCAAAATTATATTCAATTAAGGTGGTTTATATTCACAAGTTATGTCATGTTTGTGGCATTAAACTAAGTTATGAGAGATAAAATCTCCATTTTCAAAAGAACGAGTGTTTTTTATATATAAAAACTCTTCAATAAAGATCGATGACCTGTATTTGATTAGAGCATAGAAATAAATTTAATTTTAATATGAAAAAGTTAGTCTAGGATACCGCTTAATCAGAGAACTAAAAACTTAAAAATATAAAAAATAATAACTTAAATGGTCAATCTTTAGCTTTGTTTCTAAAAATTATTTTATAAATCTCTTAATTACTAGCTACTTATATCAGCTACTTATATGATCTACTTGTAAAATTAATTAATTAAAATACATGTAATCCAATCCTATGTTAATTAAAAAGAAAGACACCTAGATGACGAAGCTATGAGCTGAATTCAAGTCCTATATGCTCTTATAATTAAAACAATTTAGAATGTCTACTAGTAATTGACTTGTTTTAAGATATATTGTGTCTTCGTCATGTTTCCATAAAAAAAAATGTGTTATTTCACTGTTGGAAAGAATAAAAGGGGCGATTACGTGCTGGTCTCCAAGGTAATAAGATGGTGTCAACGTTCCTCTGTTCCCAGCACCCACTAGACAGATCATCTTCCTCTTGCCCCTTTAAAGATAAGCATAAATAAATAAAATACATAATGGAATTTGAGTTATATAACACAAAGCAGTGGAATTCGTCTTAATAAATACATAAATAATACAGGAAATGGTCTCTCACTATATTCAAATCAGGATGCTTATGCTACAGTACTGTTGGCTGGATACATTAAAACATTTCAACGCAAAATAAAATTTTAATTTTTAAAAAAACAAAAAAAACAAACAGTTTCTAGAACTTAGCAATAAATAAAAAGGTTTCAACTTTTTCAAATGCTTAGTTTAGTACTAACTAATGTAGCAATCTTAACCATTGGGATCTTATGAAAATACTTGATTTACTGCTAACTAAAAAATACACTGACTTTTTTTTACAAAAAGAAGAACATACAAAAATGCCCCAGAAAATTAAATAGAATTGCTTGTTTCTTATATGCTTTCTAAATTGTTTTTTCACATTTGGGAAAACATTAAACTAATATTTTTTCAGGTTTTTTTTATGATTTTAATATATTGATATAAAAAATAAATAATAAAAACCTAAAAAACATCACTTTAATATATTTTTAATTAAAAATACTTTTTTTAAAAACACAATATGCACGCTTACTATGTAAATTCATTTTAAGTTAATTTAATTTCAAACCCATTAATTAAATCTCATTTAATTTATAATCAATTCCTTACAACACACAAATATAAAACAAGAAGGGAAATAAGCGAATGGAACTACAGAATGTTAGGTTGGTTGCCATTAATGTGCAACAACCATTTGGTATTGCACCAAACATGTGCATTCATACAAGATGTCAAAGGTTGGCAGCCACCATTGTTGAAAAAGAGTTGGAGTTGGCAGCCACCTTTGTTGAAGAAAAGCCTCCATGAATGCCTATAAATAGAGGCATATGTTAGAGAGCAAAATGAGTGAAGTAGTAGAGCCAAAGATGTGAGAGATGTAGGAGAGAGTGTGCTGCCAAGAGCAGCAAGCAGTAGCTGTCATTGCAGCACTGCAAAGAGATAAATAGAGTGAGGTTGAGAGTTGCTACAAGAGGGGATGATTCCTCCTCCTCTATTGTTGTAAATCTTGTTCTCTCCCTACATAATATAATGGCTTCTCCCGTGGATGTAGGCGGATTTGCCGAACCACGTTAAATATTGTTTCAGTGTGCTTGGCCTTCTATGAGCAAATATCAGTACATCACCGGTCGGATTCCCCAACAATTGGTATCAGAGCCTTCGGTTTAAAGTGGTATTTGATTTTGCTCAAAAATAAAAGTTGTCAAAATTATGTTTTGACCATACCACTGTGTAGAGGAGGAAGAGACAAAGCCACTGGTGAAAACCGCGTCGAAATCGGACGTCGGAAACCGTCGCACGCGCCGGCGAGGGTGTCTGTCCACGTCAGCAGTTCTGCACAGTCAGCAGTCCTGCACAGTCATCAGACACGCCAGCAGTTCTGCACAGTCATCGGACACGTCAGCACTGCCATATCAACACTAGTTAGCGCCACGTCATCGTTGTGGGTCCCGCAGCCACATCAGCATCATCGAGCCGAGTTGGAGCCGAGCCGAGCCGCGAGCCGAGAGATGGGATTCTGTGTGGCAGAGTCTACGTGCAACCGGATCTGAGATTGAATCTGGACCACTAATTAGGCGAACATTGTTTTGATGAGATCTCAGCCGTCTAAAGTGCGATTTGGACGATTTCAGACTTGTTTCCAGCTAATTTGATCGTTCCGGATGCAATGGTACGGTCCGATCGTTGAGATTGAGATCAGAAATGGCAGTGATGAATTATTAAAGAGAGATTGCCCGATCAGGAGGCATATGATGGTCATCATGGTGGTCGATGGAGCTGAAGAAGAAGAAATCACACATGTTTGCGCAATTACATGTGGTGAACTATTATGTGGGGAATTTTAATTACTTTAAGGGAAGGTAAAATTGGGACACTCTGGACACCCGATCGTGGACAATTTCGAGGTGGAGAGTGAAATTTGATGAAGACCAATCTTGACGAATCTAAGCACTGATAGTCTCGCCAGATGTTGAGAAATCAGGTATAAAACAAGGATACCCCA
>SRLM01000202.1:478828-512196 GCA_015708895.1 Populus ilicifolia | reverse complement strand
ATTGTTAGGTTGGTTGCCATTAATGTGCAACAACCATTTGGTATTGCACCAAACATGTGCATTCATACAAGATGTCAAAGGTTGGCAGCCACCATTGTTGAAGAAGAGTTGGAGTTGGCAGCCACCTTTGTTGAAGAAAAGCCTCCATGAATACTTATAAATAGAGGCATATGTTAGAGAGCAAAATAAGTGAAGTAGTAGAGCCAAAGATGTGAGAGATGTAGGAGAGAGTGTGCTGCCAAGAGCAGCAAGCAGTAGCTGTCATTGCAGCACTGCAAAGAGATAAATAGAGTGAGGTTGAGAGTTGCTACAAGAGGGGATGATTCCTCCTCCTCTATTGTTGTAAATCTTGTTCTCTCCCTACATAATATAATGGCTTCTCCCGTGGATATAGGCGGATTTGCCGAACCACGTTAAATATTGTGTCAGTGTGTTTGGCCTCCTATGAGCAAATATCAGTACATCACCGGTCGGATTCCCCCAACACAGAATGGATTAAAAAGATTTGAGCAATCATCTCAAATCCGAATCCAGGAAAGAAGTTCTTCATCATTCGAATAATTTGAATGCAAATGATCTATCCAAAACCCAATTAAAGAAAAAAAGTGTTCTTGGTACAGGAATAATTAAAGACAGAAAGTTACTCGTAGTGTACGAACTCTTATACAAAAATGGCTTGACTGTTTAAAAAAAAAAAGTTTCATCACATTACAGAAAATATTAGAACATCAGAGTTAATGGCTTCGAGCAATACAATCTGCTGGAAATGAAAATCCAGCTGCTATCTTTTTGCGCCTGTCTCCATCAAGAAATCCCAGTAAAATTTACTATACAAATAGTTGTTTGTTCTCGTGAGGGATCCAAAGCCACCAAACCTGCAGCGCAGCTAACCTTTTATGGCTGCTAGGTGGAGTAGCATGTTGGTTGCCATTTAGGTTTGGTGAGCTGTGGAGTCATAATCCTTGGCATCCAAGCATTCACTCACCTTCAATATTAGAACTGCTGTACTGTCCCTTAATTCTTACTCTTCAAATATTTCACGTTAGTGTTATTGAAACTCGATAGATATTATGGGCTGATTCACGATTTGATTAAATTTATAAAAAAAAATACCTGAAAAAATCTGATTTTATTAAAAAAAAACCAACACTATTAGGATGTTATCAGAATAAGATTAATCTCAATTTATAAAAAATAATCTATTTAACCTCTTGTTGTAAAACTTTGTTTAATTTAAGGAGTTAATTTTTAATTTTATATTTATAAATTTAAAATTTGACTAGAATAAGTTAATAAAAATCAATAATTTTTTTAAAATAAAATTGTTTTCATGATTTAAAAAAATATAATTGATCAATATCAATACATTTGATTTAATTGAGTTGACCTTCAATAAAAAAAATTTATATTTATGTTTGAAACGTTTAAATTTTTTTTATTAAAACTAGAGTTAAAAAAAACTCAATTTAACATTATTATTTGATATAAGACTCATATCATTAACTAGAATGATTGACTAGAGTTAAAGGAACAATCTAAAACAATATTACTTTTTAAAAAGTTATCAAATCAAACTCTTATATATTTAATCGTAACTAATTTTATGGGATCAACTCTCTAATCTCATTTGGCATGAAACTCAGTGCAGCTCCCTTAGATCTTGACCGCGTTTAAATAACATTAGTTAAATAAAAAAATGAAATTCCAAAAAAGACCTCAATGATAACTTGTGAAAAAAATAAAAAAATCTCATTCGTTGTGGGATGATAAAAGAAAAACTTCTGTTGACACGGGGGCACAACCGTGACACGCCAAAGGAGTCTCCAAATTTATAATTCTCGCTTCCTCGATCTATCTCTCTATGCATCTGTGAGATATAGTTACAGAAAGAAAATGGAGAAGAAACTGGTGCCTTGTTTGGTAGTCTCTATTTTGATATTTTGCGGTGTGACCCATGTTAGATCAGGTGCATCTGATCATCGTTACAAAGTAGGAGAGGATGTCCCTCTTTATGTCAACAAGGTTGGACCCTTTCACAATCCCAGGTAATCCAATTTTCTTCAATTTTGGAATTCAATTCTTGCAGTTTTAATGTTGTAAATTCATGGGGTTCCTTCAAGTTTGAGGCTTTTCTTATGATCTGGGAAGATGGGCTTTGAGGGATTTGGATTGGAAATGAAATTGTCAAGTTGAGTTTTGGAGAATTTGATTTTAGCATTTAAGGTTCTGATTCTGAAGAAACCCCCTTTTTTTTTCTCTTATTTGTGTTTGTTTCTTTGATTTTCGTGGATCTAAACTAATGTGGAACTGGATCGGTGATTTGGTGTCCTGTAAAGGAAGATTAAATATTGGAACTTGAACATGGTAAAGAGATGAGTTGGTTGCTAATGAAGTTGGGAATCTCGTATGGCTTAATGATTATACTTGGTGTTGATTAAGGGGGCCATCTTATGCTGAGGTTAGTGGCATTTTGGAAATGAAATTTTTTGATTTGGATAGAGAAATCTGTAAGCAGGAAGAAGCAGTCAATAGAAGACTGGAACAATGTCTAGAGATTCAGGAGGCGTTTCTTTCTCTTGTGGTTTCTTGGGAGCTAGAAAATTTCCTGTATTTTGGAGAATTTTCACTTTTATTTCGTGGATGCTGAACTTGGATCTACATTCTCAGATCTTTTCAGCAATGAGAAAACCATCATTCTTATGTAAAATTATTTTAGTCTAAGTTCATTTGTGTCGGGCGTATCTTGCTTGGATTTAGAAGTCTTGGCTGGTAGCAGATTGGATTAGTTTGAATTAGATAGGAAACTTGTTTAGTGCTTGAGTCATTCTCAATCTTTTGTTATTATATTGAGATTTTAACAGTTCCTCTATAAATATCATAATATTTTCCCTAGTCATGATTATCTGATGTTATCTCATTCTAACAGTGAAACATACCGCTATTTCGATCTTCCTTTCTGTTCATCAGGTATGTGTCAATCTTTATTATTATTCCAGCTCTCAATGCTTCTGTTTCTACTGTGGAAGTTTACTGATGATGTTTAATACAGGTCCGACAAAGGACAAGAAGGAAGCCCTTGGTGAAGTGTTGAATGGTGATCGTCTAGTCACTGCCCCATACAAACTTGACTTTTTAAATGACAAGGACTCTGAAATTGCATGCAGAAAGAGGTTGACAAAGGAGCAAGTTGCTCAGTTCCGAGAAGTTGTTTCTAAGGACTACTACTTCCAAATGTATTATGACGACTTGCCCATTTGGGGTTTCTTAGGGAAAGTTGACAAGGAAGGAAAAAATGACCCAAGCGAATACAAATATTACCTCTTTAAACATCTTCACTTTACCATCTTTTACAACAAGGATCGTGTCATTGAGATCACTGCACAATCTGATCTTAACAATGTTGTGGACCTGACTGAAGATAAGGAAGTTGATGTGGAGTTTATGTACTCAGTTAAATGGAAGGAAACAGAAATTCCATTTGAGAAAAGGATGGAGAAGTATTCGCAGTCTTCTTCACTTCCTCATCACTTGGAAATTCATTGGTTTTCCATTATTAACTCATGTGTGACAGTTCTCCTCTTGACTGGTTTTCTTGCCACAATTCTCATGCGAGTCCTGAAGAACGATTTTGTCAAGTAAGAAGGACATGTCAATGACTGAGTTATTAAAACATGTCTGCTTATGCTGCTTAAACTGTGTCATTTTCTTGCTTTCTGATTCCCCATGTGTAATAGGTATGCTCATGATGAGGAGTCAGCTGAAGACCAAGAAGAGACTGGGTGGAAGTACATCCATGGTGATGTATTTAGATATCCAAAGTATAAGTCTTTGCTTGCAGCAGCAGTTGGCTCTGGCACCCAGCTGTTTACCCTGTAAGTTCAACTTCAAAGCTGTGCTTTTGTTGGTTTTGTCTCAAATCCATTTTTTTGAATTATTCTGTTTCTTAGCAGTCTGCTAACTTTGCTTACATATGTGCATTGGCAGCACAATTTTCATTTTCATGCTTGCACTAGTTGGTGTCTTTTATCCTTACAATCGTGGAGCTCTATTTACTGCACTGGTTGTCATATATGCTCTGACAGCCGGGATTGCAGGCTACACGGCAGCCTCTTTCTTTTGCCAACTGGAAGGAACAAATTGGGTTAGTGGTTTTTAATTCCTATTTTACTGCCTTGGCATGTATCATTCCCGGGCATGTCCTTGACACTTGTTATGGCTGTATTTTTTTTTAAGTTTAATGTCTTCTGATTCAATATCAGTACACATGCTTAGTGGAATTTACAATGTTTCTTTAGAATGTGTGTGTTTTGGGATAAATGTTTTGTGAAACTTGGTTTAAGCATTGCCAAAGGGGGTAAAAATGACCTAATGCTTGCAAACTGTTTTCCCCATTCATCATATCTGAACCAATTGGATGCTATAAAAGCAAGCTTTCCTAGAGAAAGAAAAGAGTGGACTTGAAAGTTGATGGTGTGCAGCCTGAAAGTTTGCATTAAATTTCAAATGTGATTTTTAGAAGTCTTTAAAAATGAGATCAACACTTCAGAGTCACTTTTAGATATATCAGTTTACATGCGCTGAAACTAAGTAATGCTAGACACGGATATGACTGCAATTCATTATTTTATGTTGGTTGTCTTTCTGAAAACTAGCACCTTCTGCATTCATTTGTTTAATGATATTGATGGTAATTAGTCATTGTTGCAACGATGTTTTTTTTTTGTTTGTTTGCATTGGGATCGTTGGTCCTTGTAGTTCTATTCTGTATTATTGCAACACTTCTAGCTCTACTCTATAAACTACCATTCAAATTTCAAGACGTTATCCTTGACAGATTTGTAATTTTGTTGTTGCAGGTCAGGAACTTGTTGCTAACTGGAGCCCTGTTTTGTGGTCCTCTGTTTCTCACCTTTTGCTTTCTTAATACCGTTGCAATTGCATATAGTGCCACTGCAGCATTGCCATTTGGAACAATAGTGGTGATATTTCTTATTTGGGCTCTGGTAACAACACCATTGCTGGTACTGGGTGGGATTGCAGGGAAGAACAGCAAGGCTGAGTTTCAGGCTCCTGTCCGCACCACTAAATATCCCAGAGAGATTCCTCAGTTGCCTTGGTATCGGAAAACACTTCCTCAGATGGCCATGGCAGGATTCTTGCCTTTCAGTGCAATATATATTGAACTTTACTACATATTTGCCAGTGTTTGGGGTCACAGGATCTACACCATATACAGCATCTTGTTCATTGTCTTCATCATTCTGTTGATTGTCACTGCTTTTATAACAGTGGCATTGACATATTTCCAACTTGCCGCTGAAGACCATGAGTGGTGGTGGAGGTATGTTTTACTATTAGATTGATATAAAGTTGACACCGTGAAGGTTATTTATTCATTTCCAATCATTATTTTCTCAAAAAATATACACGTTCAGCCACAGAAAAAACATTCTTTAATGTTTTTTTTCTAAATTTGAGTCAAATTTTGGAATATTTTTAATTATGTTTCTCACTCCTGAGATCTAAATTGCTGGAAATATGCTAAAGCCATAACGTGAATTTTGGCTTTATGCCCTCTCCAAGCTTGCTTCCTTTTATCCTCAGCATGGACTTGTATTTTCTGTAAGATGTCATGCTTTAAAACGATACTTGATTGCCTGATACATGTTTCTAGACACTCACTTTTATATATTTGGTGTTTCATAGGTCTTTCCTCTGTGGTGGATCAACTGGCCTGTTCATTTATGGCTATTGCTTGTATTACTACTATGCCAGATCAGATATGTCCGGCTTCATGCAAACCTCATTTTTCTTTGGCTACATGGCCTGTGTTTGTTACGGTTTCTTCCTCATGCTTGGAACCATTGGTTTCCGTGCTTCCTTGTTCTTTGTCCGCCACATCTACCGCTCAATCAAGTGCGAGTAGGAAGTCATATGGTCTTCCTTATGTTCAGTGAGTAGGCTGCCTTCCTTTCTTTGAATACACTTAATTGAAGGCAACTCTGCGTGTTTGTATTGATGAAGGTGGTCTTATAATGTCCCATGTTACAGGAGAAGCCACAGTTGGCTGGGAAAACTTGTTCTGGGATTGCAGGAGCTTTATGCTACTCTTGGAGGAGGATGGCACGTTCCATGGAGGACTTTTGTAATAATCTTTTTTTATATAGGAGAGGAACATGTAGGGCTTTAGAATGCTGTTAAAGAATTTGCAGTGCTTCAATGTGAGATAATCCATCATTTTGAATGTATTTTATCACTGTTAGAAGCCTTTAGAGTTTGTGTTACTGGTAGCAGTACTTCGAAAATTCTTGTCTCCACAATTTATTATAGTTGCAAAATATATGTTCTGTCATTTATTATCAGAGGCTGGACTAGAAAACTTGAGTATGAGGATCGTCTGTTTTGTCTTTTGTTCTAGGGGAAACATGACTGTTCATTTTTCTAATTTCACTATTTTTGTTTCAATTTAATGATCCAAATTATCTGAGAAAAAAAATCGAGGTAGCATCTGGATGCCATCAAAAGAGATGAATTAAGGTCGTGGAGACTAAGAGGACATGTCATGTAGATGGAACCATAACAGGACAATAACAAGCCCAGAATGACAAAAGTTAGGCCGAATTAGGATTACACAAACTTTAAAATTGTATTTTATTTCTCAATTAATAAGCCTGCTAAAGAAGTTTGTAGTGCTCTTCATAGGTTAGAAAAATCGATATGGACTAGGAAACAGAAGTTGGAATCCTTATATACAAAGAAAAATAGCATAAAATCTTAAATATATAATAAAAACCAAATATTTAGAAAAAATAACAAAATTAGCCTACCATTGATAAGTGACCCAAAGACTTTGCATATGAAAACTGCTGCTTGTAGAGTTATTTGGAGAAATCTGGGTTTGATTTAACGGGTCAAGTATTTTGTTATTGTAGTTTTAAATTATTATTCTAATTACTGCTGCTTGTAGAATTATTTGGAGAAATCTGGGTTTGATTTAAGGGGTCAAATATTTTGTTATTGCAGTTTTAAATTATTGTTCTAATTTAGTATGGTCAAGTTTTTTTTGGAGTCTAAACTTGTTTCATTACATTATAAAAATATATATTATATCATTTAAATGATATATTTGAACTACATTCTCAAATAACTTATCAGAATCTTTAATCTCTCAAAATCAATTGCATCAAAATATCTTTTTATTTTTTTATTTAGAAATTATAAAAATTTATATTAGAATTGTTATCATTAATACACAGTAATCATAAAAGAATCATTTGCAACCTACTCTAAAAAAAAGATGTCATTGTTAAAAGACTACAATGATAGGTGAGTATTATCAAATAAGTTGCATCAATCATCAACAACATGATACAGCCTATATGTTGTCACCATTAGTACTATAATTTATGGTTAAGTTGTCTCATCATTCATGTCTATGAATAAAGATATAAATTAGAGATCAAAATGAGAAAGAGTGTGTGTCGAGCTAAAGATATGAAAAATATAAGAAAGAATGAGTTGTTAAGAGCGGTAGGTAGTGACTGTCATTGCAACACTGCAAAGAGAGTAAAGATTGAGGTTAAGAGTTGTAAAGAGTGGATGATTTTTCCTTTTCTATTATTGCAAATCTTGTTTTCTCCTTATATAATAAATAACTTCTCTCATGGATATAAGTGATTTGCTTAATCTTGTTAAATATAGTGTCAATATACTTAATTTTCAATAGGTAACTATCAAAATATCACTAGTTAGAATTCTCAATAATTTATTTTAAAACTAAACATAATTATTTTATATTTTTGCAAACTTTTCAACATAAATCTCTCAAGATTGTCAATTTTCTTCCATTATTACAATTCTCCTTTGCCTATTTTTGTAGGATAAAGACTTTTGATATTATGTTAATGAAAGCTTAGGTCAAAGTAACATATCACCATTTGATGGCGATTGAGGCAACTAGATTATCTTTTTCTTGGAGATATCTACATAAAGATTATTTAATCACTTTGTAGAAACTTAAATTTGTTTTTAATACGTTAAATCTCTTATTATTATAGTTTTAATTTGTTATCTTAATATGATATGATCAAGTTTTCTTTTAGATCTAAACATGTTTCACATCTTAGATGTTTAGAGTAAGTCCTCAAATAATTTATTAATATTTTTAATTTTTAAAAACTTTTGAACTTGAAATCTTGTTTTGAAATAATAAGATTTTATTTTAAAAATAAAAATAATTCTTTTATGTTTTTGCAAACTTTTCAACATAAATTTCTCAAGATTGTCAATTTTCTTTAGTTATTGTTGTTCTCTTTTGTCTATTTTAGTAAGATAAAGACTTTAATATTATGTTAATAAATATTTTGGTCAAAGGGACATCTCATCATTTGATGGATGGGGTATGGCAATTAAAGCAAGCCTTTTCTTTTCTTTTCTTTTTTGCTGGTTTTCTTGGCTAACCAGTCCTATTTTATCATGCACATTTTAACAGAATAAGTATGGTCGGCTCTAAGACCAACAAAAACATTGCAATAAGATTTAAACATAACGCCAACTTCTATTTATATGTAAAAGAAAATTATTTGTTATTTAGGAAATTAGAAACAAGATAAAAAAAAAAAACCTAAGCAAATATAATTGCTTATTACAACATTTCGGTTTTGCTATTAGATTTGAATTTAATTGATTATTTTTATTATTTTATTTAAATATAATAATACATCATTGATAAAAGATTCAAGTCCCATGTTATTAACGGGTTATCTTTATTATTTTATTCAAACCTAATAATATATTATTAATTAATTATATAAATTTCAAATTATAAATTTAACGAGTTGAATCACTTCATAATTTACTATAATTTTAAAAAATAAAAAGATATTATTTTATTATATTAAAAATAAAACTGGTTTAAAATAAAACATGTCTCAAATCAAATTCTAGTTCGGTAAATTATTGATTTAACTCGTTAAATAGAGTTTTATAACTATATTTAACACTACTCATCAAATAGTTGAATAGTTAGGGGGGAAATTATAAATTGATAACAGTTTTGACTAATAAACAGGCATCGCAGGACATAGATTACAATTCAAATAAAAATAAGAACATATTAAAAATTAAAAGATTGGATCAAACCTTCATTAAATAACAACTAACAAGGTCGTTTGTGTTCTTAACACATAAAGTTATTTCTTTGTTTTTTGTTAGTCTTTTGACCTGACCTCCATACTTCAACTACATGACAACCACATCATGGAAAAAATAGCAAATCAAAGTGAAAGCAATGTACCATAGAAGCTAGCACACACCTCAGAATTAACCACAAGTAGATGGCATGACAATTTTGATATCTAGGGTTGTTGGGTTGTGAAATTGTAATCCTTGGCATCCAAACAATCACTTGTCTTTGAAGTTTGGAGTGTTCCTTCCATTTCACTCCTCTCAAGTCTATGTTGAGATCTAATCTAAATGAAGTCAACCTTCTTTTTCATATTCGAAGGATATAGTTTATTGCATGCATTAGAAAGATGGGTCTAGTTTTATTTTAATTTAAATTGATCACATGTACTATCAAGTCACAAAGCATAGATGTAAATAGATTATTTACTAACATTGTTCTGCGGTCAAATCAGTTTTTTTAACAAAAATAAATAAATTATTCAAGTATTAATAATATGTTTTCTAATAAAAGTTTTTTGATTATAAACTCAAAATAATATGTATATTGGATGATAATTTTTTAAAATATTGATATGATAATATATTAGATGATATTTTTTTTTAAAAAAATATTGAGATTACAACATCTTAAATTGACTCGAGATAACTTATTAAATTTATGACCTGAGTCATAAAACCTAACAATCCTATCGAAAGAAAATCAAAGTAAATTATAAAATTTAATTCTTAATCAATCTAATATTAAAAGGTAAAAATTAAAAATTAAAAAAAAAACAAATACATAAGTAAACTTAACTTGCCAAACTCATAATTTGAGTCATAAGATAAGATAACTTCATAAAAAAATTTAAAAATTTTAAAAAATTAATTTCCAATCAAATCTATCTTGAAGGATGAAATTAAAATAAATTATTAAAAAAACTAAGTCAACATCAACAAACCTATAAAACTTGTTACCTAAATTATAAGATTAAAATACATTCATAAAACAAATATGAAACTCTATTTCTAACTGATCCAATGTACAAGGTTAAAATCAAGAAAAATAAATAATGAGATTATAATAACTATACTGAAATCAAATTAAAAAAATTATAAAATTCAATTCTTAAGTAATATAATATTAAAATATAAAATTAAAAACATAACTAAATAAAAAAAACTGAGTTATTGAAGGATACATAAAAATGAAAAAAACATATATTCAATTAAAAAAGGATAAAAGATAAATTTAGTCAATGTTAGTCAACCTATCAAAATTGCAACCCTGATCATGAGATTAAGATAACTCTATGGAAAGAAAATAAAAAAAATATGAAGCCTAATTAAAAAAATATATATATATATATTCAATGAACAAATGACTAGAAATAAACAGAGTCAACGTAGGTTAAATTGTCAAACTCATGACTTAGGTCATGAGATTTGGATAATGCTATTGAAAATAAAAAAAAATTATAAAGCTCAATTTCTAACCAACTCGATATTGAAGAGTAAAAGAAAAAAATAATTATAAAAGGTGACAAATAAATAATCTAAGTCAACCTATATTAACCTATTAAATCGACAACTTATGTGACAAGATTTGGATAATTCATAGAAAAAAATATAAAGCCTCATTTTTAATAGAACTAATGTTGAAGGTTGAAATTTATGAGATTGATACATAACCCAACAATAAATAAATAAATAAATAAATAAATATAAAATCCAATTCCTAAAATAATTAAATTTTAAATGATAAAATTAAAAATAAAAAAAACTAAATAAAAAAAGAACAAGAAGATTAGATTGTTTGAAGGTTAAATTGAATAAAAAGAGATAAATGAAAAAAGCTAAAACAAAAATGCAAAACACTATTCTAATTAATAATGGTTTGTGGATGTAACAATAGTCATTTAATTATATTTTCTAGTGTTTTGTTAACCAAAAAAGAGGTGGTATAAGGAATTCACAAATCAATGTTGAAATAAAAATAAATAAATTATTGTGATTACAAAATAAGGGATGTATTAGGATTTTTAGAAAAGTTATTTTTTTTCTATTTAGTTTATAATTTTATTTTTTCATAGTTAGTTTAAGAATTTTATTGGTTTAAGAATTTTATTATTTTTCCTTCATTTTTGATTTTTATAGTTTTTTAGGTTAATTTTTGTATTTTATATAAATTGTAAGTCTCTTGGAGAGGTAAATTATTTAAAAACAAATGTTCAGTAATAAGATTGCAAGTTAGGTTTCTATATGATCCCTTCTTTTAAGAATTATATGTTTTTTTTTAATGTTTATTGTTTTTTTGTATTATTTTCTTCCATGTCAATTGGTGTTAAAGTCCAATGATCCCGATACTTATTTTCTTGTTTGTGTTGGATTAACATGGATGGAAGAGATAATAGAACAAGATATGCTTATATACTAGGGGATGGGGAAGTTTCTCTTGAAAAACAAGATATTCAAAAACCGGTGATAAAAAACATGCGACAATAAGTTGAAGAATTGAAAGGAGGTGTTTAGGATATGGTAATAGAAAACATGCAGAGATAGATTGCAAAATTAACTCATTTATTGGCAGGAATGAGAAGCCTAAGAGATCATGAAGAAAGTGACTATAGATCCATATCTAATTTTGAGAATCATTTTAAAGGTTCGAGCAAAGAAAATAACTTATTAATCTGGATGAGAATGATCGTACTTCTCTTGTGAATTGGAATCAAACATCAAATTTTGATGAGAAAGTTGAAGGCGATGTTAAATGATGTGTATCAAATTTTTCCAATGAGGACTTTAAAAGTTGTTGCTATCTAATTTTTTACCCATGTTTTTAATAAATTTTTAGAAAAAACAAAAATAAAAAAACAATGAAAACCCTTTAAAAAATGCATTTTTGATATATTTGCATTCTTTTTAGCATTTTTAATGTCATCCCAAAAGAATTTAAATTTTCAAAGGTATTTTAAATGCATTTAATTTTTAACATGTTAATTTTATAATCACTGATTTTTCTTGTTGAGTTGACGTTGATATTGTTCACTTTAAAAAATATAAAAAAATAATAAAAAATCAAAATTGATAAAAAAAAAAGTTGAGGGACCAATATTTTTTTGGGGCCAACCCATTTTGCTTATAAATATAGGTCACAACAGACAAAAAAAAGGGAGGAGAAAATTCTAGGAGGTAGAAGAAAAAACATAAATCCACAAAAGAAAAACCTCTAGAAACCTAAATCCTCTCTCCCTCTCGCCCACCTTTTTCTTTGAGAAGAAATAAAACCCTAAACCCTTTTTTCTTCTTCATTAGTGGCTCCCTTCTCCCAGCAAGCCTAACCATCGTTGCTACCAACAAGAGCGAAGACCATCAACATATATTGACCTTCGTCGCCCACTGACATAGGAGATCAACCACAAACATCATTTCTCCTTCCCCCCCGACTATAGTAGCACCCCAGTGCCACTGTCAACTCTAGTATTATCGAGGCTATCGCTATCAATCCAAGCACGACAGAACCCATAGAACCCGTTAACCATAAGCCAGACACCTTGACCTCAGAGTCGACCGCTTGAAATAGAGAAGAAGGAGAAGCCTAAAGAAAAAAACAAAGCTTTGTAAAAAAGCAAATCTAAAAACATCCCACTGTCTCCAAGTTCTTTTTCAGGTAGGGTGCGTTAAGGGTGCTAACACCTTGCCTAGCTACAACCAGTTCCTTAGTCTTGAATCTCTAACAAAGACTAGTTCGTTCGTGTTTCCTAGTAACCCTCAATCAAATACTAGATGACAACTCTCAAAACAAGAAAATGAACGAAAAATCACTATTGAACGTGGTACGGGGACGTGAGACAAAAATGATCAGATTAAAGTTAATGTTATTGTATTTTTGATAAAAATTGTGAGATATATTTTCAAATCTTCTACTAACACTACAGGTGGTCTCATTTTCAAGGAAGCTAACCATGTTGATATGATGTTTTTAGCAAAAAGATCAGGCATATAAATGCTGTAAATTCTTGATTGATCATTTACAAGATCGAGATAAAAACAAATTAAACTTGAGGAGTAGTTCTTTTCAATCTAGAAAGACTGATAAAGAAGGACTTTTTTTTGTTTTCTTGGTTATTTTTTCATATTTAGTTTATAATATTAAATATTATGATTAATGATTTTAATTTTTGTAATTTGTTTATGATTTTAATTTTTTTTCTTTATTTTCAAGTTTTCTATTTTGTTGAGGTTATTTTTTGAGTTTATTTAAAGAATTGTAAATCTTTTAGAGGGGTAGACTATTAAAAAATAAATATCCAATAATAAAATTATTAATTAGGGTTTGTGTGTAATCCATTCTTTTGAATTTTTTGTGTTTTTGTACTTATTATCTTTTTTATATTATTTCTATATTTGTCAATAAGTTAAAGTTATAAACACTAAAATAAAATAAAAAAAGATTTTTATGGGATGCTAAATACCAAATTATTTTGAAAAATAAAGGTTGTTCAAAATCATTCATATTTTTTTAAACTAAAATTTAAAATTTTTTCCCTTTTTTTTATAAAATAAAATTTCTATAATTTTGACAAAGCTTGCTGGTTTTGCATTAAAAAAATAAAAAATAAAAAAAATTATTTTTTGTTTGAAGATAAAACAAAAAAAATAAATGACATTAAAATAATGTTTGATTATCATTTTGAAATAGAAAAAATAAAAATAAAAGTCATGGTTTAATAATATATAAATTTATTTCAAAATTATTCTAAAAATTACTTATTTTATGTCCTTGTTTTTATTTCTGTAATAAAATATCTTTTTATCTCTTTATATATATATATATATATTTATACTATTCTAGGATAGTAACAAGATGAAACACAAATAAAATCAAACAACATCTAATAATTTAAGAGTTCAAAACTTAAAACTGAAAATTCTCAAAACTTCTAGGATGGCGCATGGACTTCCAAAGCAAAACCTAGTTTATCGTGGTCATATATTCTTTTTTTTTTTTTTTATGGACGCATTTAAGAATAAAAATAATTCTTTTTTAACAACTCTCCTAGTCTCTTTCTTGTTATTTGAGGAAGGCCTCATTTTTGACACGAAGTAAAACCATTTTAGATTTGTTGGAGCCACAGCCTATGAAGTCTCCATCTTTATAAATCTCTCTCCTCTCTCTTTCGATAACTCTCTAACTCTCTCTTCTCTTTTTGTGAGTTACAGTGATAGAAAATGGAGAAGAAACTAGTGCCTTGTTTGGTTTCATTTGTTTTGATATTGTGCAGCGTGTCTCATGTTAGATCAGATGCATCTGATCATCGTTACAAAGTTGGAGATGATGTCCCTCTCTATGTTAACAAGGTTGGGCCTTTTCACAATCCCAGGTAATCCAATTCTCGATCTTTCTTGCTGTTTTGATTAGGTTAAGGTTATTGGTTTTGTGGGGTGTCTTCAAGTTTGTGACTTTTGATGATTTGGGACGTTGGGGTATGTGGGATATGGATTAGAAATGGAATTGTGTAGTTGGGTTTTGGAGAATTTGATTTTAGCATTATTGTGCCAGATTCTGTAGAGCCCTTTTTTTTTTCTTTTTTGGTTTATGGATTGGTTTCTTCAACTGTTGTGGATCTGAGCTTATGGAAAGTGGATCTTATGATTTGGTTTCCTAAATAGGAAGATCAAAGATTGGAACTTGGAGTTTAACATGAAAATGCTGTTGATGTCACTTAGTTGCTAACTAAGCTGGAAACTTAGCATAGCTTAATGGTTGTACAAGGAGCTGGTCTAGTTGATCCCTGGGGAGATAGTTTAGGAAATGCTTAATGGGATTTTGGAATGCAAGCTTTTGGATAGTAACATTTGCAAGTAAGTAGAGTCTATTAGTTAAAGCCCAGAATAATGTCCAGTCACCAGGTGTTGATTTCTGTTTCTGGTTGTTTCTTGTGAGCTGGAAAAGTTCAAGTATTGGGTTTTCCTTTGTTACTGCTGTTTGAGATCTTTAATCAGTAGCTGGAACTCTTTTTCTGTAATCGTACATGAAATTATGCCGGAACTTAATTGATATTTACTATGGTCATATCTAGACTTTTGGTTGGTTGTCATATTGAGATTTTAACTGTTCAACTGTGAAAATTTTCTTTAGTATTTTTTTTATTCATAATTTTTTGATGTTGTTTCTTTCTTGTTTATTCTGTCAGTGAAACATACCGCTACTTTGATCTGCCTTTCTGCTCATCAGGTCTGCATCAATTCACATTGCTCCCACTATAAAGCTTTGTTTTATTGTGGAAGTTTGCTGATGATGTTTATTACAGGTCCCACAAAGGACAAGAAGGAAGCCCTTGGTGAAGTGTTGAATGGGGATCGTTTAGTCACTGCCCCATACAAACTCGACTTTTTAAATGACAAGGATTCTGAAGTTGCTTGCAAAAACACGCTGACAAAGGAACAAGTTGCTCAGTTCCGAGAAGCAGTTTCCAAGGACTACTACTTCCAAATGTATTATGATGACTTGCCCATTTGGGGTTTCTTAGGGAAAGTTGACAAGGAAGGCAAGAATGACCCTAGTGAATACAAATATTACCTGTTTAAGCATCTTCACTTTACCATCTTTTACAATAAGGATCGTGTCATTGAGATCTCTGCACAATCTGATCTGAACAATGTTGTGGACCTTACTGAAGATAAAGAAGTCAATGTGGAGTTCATGTATTCAGTTAAATGGAAGGAAACAGATATAACATTTGAGAAAAGGATGGACAAGTATTCACAATCTTCTTCACTTCCTCATCACTTGGAAATTCATTGGTTCTCAATTATTAACTCGTGTGTGACAGTTCTCCTCTTGACTGGTTTTCTTGCCACAATTCTCATGCGAGTCCTGAAGAATGATTTTGTCAAGTGAGAAGAACATTTCAATGAATATGTTATTAAAACATGTCTGCTTATGTTGTTTAAACTGTCATTTTATTATCTTTTGATCTTCCCATTTGTAATAGATATGCTCATGATGAGGAGTCAGCTGAAGACCAAGAAGAGACTGGGTGGAAGTACATCCATGGTGATGTATTTAGATATCCAAAGTATAAGTCTTTGCTTGCAGCAGCAGTTGGCTCTGGCACCCAGCTGTTTACCCTGTAAGTTCAACTTCAAAGCTGTGCTTTTGTTGGTTTTGTTTCAAATCCATTTTTTAAAATTATTCTGTTGATTTGCAGTTTGCTAACTTTTCTTACATATTGGCAGTACAATTTTCATTTTCGTGCTTGCTCTAGTTGGTGTTTTTTATCCTTACAATCGTGGAGCTCTATTTACTGCACTGGTTGTCATATATGCTCTGACAGCTGGGATTGCAGGCTACACTGCAGCCTCTTTCTTTTGCCAACTGGAAGGAAAAAATTGGGTAACTTGTTATGAATTCCTTTTTCATTTCATTTTCCCTTTTGCACTTATCATTGTCATTGTTTGGTGTGTTCTAGACAATTGTTGTTACTGTGTGTCTAAGGATATTGTAGTTGGTATCAAATTTGGTAAATGGTATATAGGAATTCTCAGTGTTTCTTTGGAATGTGTTTTGCTTTAAGATAAATGCTTGGTGAAAATTGACTTTGTCAGAATCAATTTGGTTTTGCTATAAACACTTTGTGGAAATTGGCCAAAACATGGAAATGGGGATCAAAACCACCTTGTGTTTGGATAATGTTTTCCTCTCATATAATAGCTGAACTAATTGGGATTTGAAAGAGAAGCTTTCGAGAGAAAACAGTGAAAGAAAACAATGTGCTTGAAAGTTGGTGTACTGCTTCCTGAAGGCTTGCGCTACACTTGAGAAGCTAACCTGAGAAGACGATAAATTAGAGCTCAACAGTTCACAGTTGCTTCTAATAAATTTACATACATTGAAACTAAGTAATTGTAGAATTGGATACGAGTGCGATTGACTATTTTGTGCTGGTTGTGGCTTTCTGAAAATTAGCATGGTTTGCATTCATTAGTATTATGATAGTGACGTTAATTGATCATTATTAGAATGATGTAATCACTTTTCAGCAGAGTTTTTTGAATCCATGATGTCTCATGCTCTATCATCACAGAACTTCTAGCTACACTCTAGAAACTACCATTCAACTTTGAGACATGCTAGGCTAAGAAGTTCTGAAATTCTGGTGTTGCAGGTCAGGAACCTGTTGCTAACTGGAGCCCTGTTTTGTGGTCCTCTGTTTCTCACCTTTTGCTTTCTTAATACTGTTGCAATTGCATATAGTGCCACTGCAGCATTGCCATTTGGAACAATAGTGGTGATATTTCTTATATGGGCTCTGGTAACAACACCATTGCTGGTACTGGGTGGGATTGCAGGGAAGAACAGCAAGGCTGAGTTTCAGGCTCCTGTCCGCACCACTAAATATCCCAGAGAGATTCCTCAGTTGCCTTGGTATCGGAAAACACTTCCTCAGATGGCCATGGCAGGATTCTTGCCTTTCAGTGCAATCTATATTGAACTTTACTACATATTTGCCAGTGTTTGGGGTCACAGGATCTACACCATATACAGCATCTTGTTCATTGTCTTCATCATTCTGTTGATTGTCACTGCTTTTATAACAGTGGCGTTGACATATTTCCAACTTGCTGCTGAAGACCATGAGTGGTGGTGGAGGTATGTTTTGCTATTTGATAGATATAATTTCATGTGTAAAATGCTAATATCTCTGAGCTTATTGTTTCAGTTTTGCATCACTATCAGCACAAATAAAATATCTGGGAAGTTTTGCTCACAAATAACATTCTTTAGTTTTGTTTTTTCGTTTCCAACTTTTTGTGAAAGGGTAGCAGATTGTGTTTTTTCATTCTATGTTTTCACTCTTGAGATGTTATTTGAATTACTTGAAATATTCAAGTCACAATTTAATTTTTTCATCATTGGGGTCCTGTTATGAATTTTCCTGATCTATCGGTCTCCTAGCTTGCTTTTTTTCATCCATTGCATGAATTTTCCTTGTGTTTTCTGAAGTGTCTTGTTTTAAAAGGATATCTGATTGCCTGATTCATAATTCTACGCACTCACCTCTCTGAATTTGGTGTTGGTCAGGTCGTTCCTTTGTGGTGGATCAACTGGATTGTTCATTTATGGCTACTGCTTGTATTACTACTATGCAAGATCAGATATGTCAGGCTTCATGCAAACCTCCTTTTTCTTTGGCTACATGGCCTGTGTTTGCTATGGGTTCTTCCTCATGCTTGGCTCTATTGGGTTCCGTGCCTCCTTGTTTTTTGTCCGCCACATTTACCGTTCAATCAAGTGCGAATAGCAAGCCATATCATCTTCAGTATGTTCAAAGGGTACGCACACACAGTCCTGTGGATTCTCGTAACTAGCATAATTGTTGAGGTCTGCACGGTTGTATCCTTGAAAGTACTAATGGAATCTCTCATGTTACAGGTTAAGCAGCGGTTGGCTGGGAAATCTGCTCCTGGATCGATGGAGTTCTGTCACTACTTTTGAGAATGCGGGCACATCACATGTAGGACTTTAAAGATCTTTTGTAGGAAGGGATTGTGTAGGACTTTAGAATGCAGTTGATGATTTGTAAGCACAAGCTGTCTGTTTTGAGTCTATTGTAAGCTAACGCCGTTATTTAACAGAGAACAAGTGCCCCATTGCTGGCAATGGCGAGTCTCAGACAATGACAGCTATGGTGCCGATATATAATGGTAGCGGCCGTTATTGTAAAAATAACTGGTCAATAACGGACTACTCACTCATGATTGTTGTCTTTGCATTTTGGGTTCAAGTTTCACACTACCTCTTCTGATAGTTATAATATAGTGCTTAATGCTTATGTGACATTTAACCAATGAATCCTTATTATCTTACATGTAAAAACATCAACGAATTTATATCCTCGAGGAAAATTGCGATGACCCTACAAACCACATCAGCCAAAGCTACCAAAATTTGGTAGCCAAACGCGCTTACTCTCAGTAACGACGGTTTTTACATGGTTAAGACATTATTTAAAATTGCTAGAGATACAATCTCTTGAATAGAAAGGTATTCCCTTGCAAAGATTCATGGAATTTATATCCTCGAGGAACATGGTACCGGGTTAGAAACCACTGACAAAAGAAACATATTAGAAATATGACCAAGAATGTTCTCTTGCGCATTTAATGCAACAAGTTAAATTGGAAATTATCTGAGTTTTTCTGAAACAATTGTACACATGAAACTTAAAAGATAGGTTGGGGCTAATGTGCACGCTGCCCTACAGCTCAACAACACGCGGTCAAGTGTTTCCATGAATCTGTAGCGAAAATCTAGAACTTTGATTAGAGAAAGGGGGGAAGTTTATAATGGCGACCATTTTCTTGATTCAAACAGAAATTTGGCCTGGCTGAAGACCTCATTGATACAGCTGATCTGACAGCCACGGAAGCTACTGTTTGAAGATTGAACTACCTACCCTCCAAGTAGAACCACTGAGTCTAAAAACCTCTTCACCATCATTATCCCTCCAAGGAACTCTTTCGAGGCTAGCATCCCCTGTCTGATCACTAACATCACCATAAAGATCTTTGAGCTTAGCCAGATTGCTAGGCGCAGATGTCTTATCCTTGTTTCCATCCCTTTGAGGAGTTGGATGGCGATCAAATGGTGAGGCGCCAGCTTGCGAGCTTTGGCTCCTGCTCCTGCTGTGACTCCTGCTTCGACTGCGGCTTCTATATGAACTACTTTCTCTATAATGCCTACTTCTGTCATGGCTGCTCTGTTCAGAATCCCTTCTGCTTTCCCTATCAGTGTACCTGGAACTTCTATCATAATCATACCTTCCGTCTCTATCCCTTTCCCGAACCCTGTCTCTGTACCGGCTCTGATCCCAATCCCTTTCACGATCCCAGTCCCTTTCTCTCTTCTGATCCCTATCCCGAACCCTGTCCCTCTCTCTATCCCGATCATGGTCTCGGTCCCTTTCCCTACCCCTACCCTGATCCCAA
Source organism: Populus ilicifolia (assembly GCA_015708895.1). NCBI lineage: Eukaryota > Viridiplantae > Streptophyta > Magnoliopsida > Malpighiales > Salicaceae > Populus > Populus ilicifolia. Next base: position 492,036 of record SRLM01000202.1, on the reverse strand, counting down.
TCCGAATATTCTTTATCAGAATATTCACGACTCTGGCCAAGTCGGCTTCGTGGTTCATCACTGGTTCTGTCATAGGAGGGTGGAGGTATTGTGCGACGAACAGGAGACGAATCCCTAGTAGATGCACGATGAGGAGCACGCTGACCAAAAGAGACTGACAGTGCTGCCTTCACAGATGGTGGTCGGCGTGCTGTATCGTCAGATCCATGACGGTTTCCATCCCCTGTTGAACCAGAGATTTTTGTTGGTAGCTTCAACTTCTCCAGATTCGATGTGATCTGCCGCATGACAGGAACAGGAATACGGGGGAAAAGGGTATCAAAGTAGTACTGCAAGAGAAAAACATGACAACAATATTCCTTTTGGCCTGCAAGGAAGGATAACAGAACCTGAAAATACTAGGAGGGATTAGGGATTGTTTCAACCTGACCTGTCCGAGAAGCAAATCACGCACATATACACCCATTGTCGTCTTCCTTCCACTAGTTCCTGGAGAAAATTCCTGAAATATAAAGAGAAACTTAAGCAGCCGATGAAAAAGGACATGCACATCATGTCTAAAAACCCATGAAGTTTGTGAAGTTGTCAGGTTTGAGTTATAGCATGAATGCATTCATTAACAGTGGCAGTGTAAGGGAAGATGGAATTAGCTAGACAACTACTAGGTTATGGTAAAAAGTGAATACATTAATGCATTTATTAACAGTGGCAGTATAAGGGAAGATGGAATTAGCTAGACAACTACTAGGTTATGGTAAAAAGTGAATACATGAATAGAAAGACCAGATCTGGGAAAGCAGGATCTACTAGAATATTCACGTGTTAGAAATGGAAGTCTTTCAATCAACCAATCCAAACAGAAGCTAACAGATCTCCTAAATTCATTTGATGTTTAGATCAAAAGTTCTCAGCAAGCTACTCAACAAGCACAGGGGTTGAAGTAAATTACAAAGTGCTCTTTTGCATTATACATGTGAGCAACTGCAGGACAAACAAGAAACATGTGTAAATGGTATCCCCTGTTATAAGTACATTCAACAAGCAATTAGAGCTGCTAGTTGTTCTAGTCAAGTAATAGCCGCTTTGCCAGTTTCATCATAAACTTTTCACCATCTAAAGAACCATCAGATATGAGCACCACAAATTTTGTATCTGAAAAGCAATTGGTGAAAACCAACAGCATTCTGTTTGACCAAGTTTTTATTTATAGTTAAAATTTATTGCAGAAGAGCTAACTAAGAGTTTGTCCATCTCTATGTATGTAGTTTATTTGTATTCGTAGACAGCTACCCTAAACAAAAGGCCACATACTGCATCTCTAGTTCAAAGAATAAAGACCACATACTGCATCTCTAGTTCAAAGAATACAGAGCACAGCAATTGCAATAATCACTTCACCTATAAAATGCATTCTAAATAAAATTGGACTATATCAAAGCCTGTGATAAGTTATTGTTCAAGTTGAATACCCCTCCTCCACCCAACACTATAGGACTTTGAAATAATTAAAAAAATAAAAAATTCCAACAATGGCATTTGACTTGTATTAATTAAGCAACTACACAGATCACTATGGAAGTTTTTTTTTGTTTTTGCAAAATTCAGATGTGGAAGAAATCTTAAGCACAATTCTTGAGGATTCAATTCCACAAACAAAAATGTTTCTAGAGTCATATTGAGTTGTAACCTGCAACTAACGCTTTCAAGAATCAGACGGCATCAATTTGCAACATATTATACATAGGTTCATGAGAGAAATTTGAGCTGTAGTGCATGAAAAGATATAGAGAAGAAAGTACCTCATCATCTTTAATATATGGTTCAAACCAATTCCACAGTGTCTTCGGATCCCCAGCATATCTCAGGTAGAGGAACCCAACCTGCAAAAAAATTTGGGGACACCAATCAAACACAACGCTAAGATAAAGCAGTCCCTATGCTAACCAGTACATTCTGCAAATCAAGCAGAGAGAGAGGAAAAAATGTGTAAATGCAGGTAAATGTGAACCAAGCTTTGATTCCAAAGGGATAAGGGATCTCTATCCTTATTTCAAAGAACCAAAATGGTAACAATAACAGCTCCTGGTCAATAGAAGTGGGTAGCAAAATGCCAGTTCTAGTTTTCCCATGATTAGCGAATAGCAACAACAACAGTCAAAGTGGCAGCAAGTGACATTGGGTTAAAAGACAACTAACAGTATTGATTCATGATTAAAACAGTCAACTGACAGTATCGATTCATGATTAAAAAGCCTAGGAGTGAGAATAGAAAAATAAGACACCCCAAACCTCAATTTTGCGAAATCTGCTCAGCAAAGCAAGGGCAGATTATGTAGGAGTGAGAAAGTCATAGCAACTCAAAGAAACAAGAACACTTCAACCTTGGTTTGGAGAGATCTGCTATGAAAAACAAGGACATTATCATGTGTGATGTGTAAATCAGAACAGAGATTTTCAATTTTATGAAAATTCAGATATGACAATGTTTTGTCCATTACCTTGTAACTTCTCAGCAGTTCGCACACCAGAAAAGTAGATAAAAAGTGCTTATAAGTGGAGCTCAACTCTTAAAAAAATTATACATTCAATAATTTGCAGTTTATAGAACAGTGTTAATCAAGTTGCATTGAAAATTTAACTTTCAAGTTGCATTGAAAATTTAACTTTCCTTCGTGTAGATAATGTACAATGCTAAATCACTCCCTGAGATACATGACACTAACCAAAAGTTCCCAAATTTGATAAAATGCTCCTCAAGTTTCCAAAAAATGGTCAAATTAGGTAAAACACTAAATAGAAAAGATAAAAATGAGTAAAGGCCTTGAAAAATTGATAAGACATGAGCTAATGCTGAGTCCCACATAAGACAACCTATGACTATAAAACTAAACCCCATCATGAATGTCTTACAAACCAAAAATCCTTTTGAATTCACATTGCTTCCGCAAATGAAATGACCTTGTAAATACACCTAATACAAGAGAGAAGATAAAATTGATAAGCAAGCAAGGATATCTCAAATTCAACAATGAAGTGAAGCATGTGAGTAAATATCCAAGCATCAGGAATTGACAACCAACTCATGGAAAACAAAAATCAGGGTATGGCACAATTACCGCTCTGATATAAGGAGAATCCTTGTGCTTTAGCAAACCATGCATTTGTTTGACAGTGAGTTTCATGGTGAAGAACTTGTATAGAAGGCAAAAGGAAGTAGATGGACCACGACAGTTGCCAGTCATCCATGGCTCAACATGATCAACTTGATTGTATATTTCATCTATCACTTCATGGTATGTCTTTAATCGGTAAAGCTCCTTGAAGTAATCTGATGATAGTATGTTCATACAAAGGACCTTCTCTAACAGCGAATCTATTGGTTTCCCATTTGTCTGTATCTCCATACTGTACTAAACAAATCCAAGCACTCCTGAGTTTAATAGAATTGAAACAACTGCTTATATTCTCAACTAATTATCATTTAATCAAAGTTTATCAAACTGCACTCCTGCAAAAACATAAAATAAAATCATGAAGTTAACAGCATGAAACAAAAACAATCAATAACATGAAACAGAATGCAAAACCAACAAGCTACAAGTTCCATTTGGTGGGACTCTAAATGTGTAACAAAATCATAGTTTGCATCTTTAGCTTCATTGATAAGTCAACAAATCCAAAAGCTTAATCCAAACATATTTTTAATTAAAAAGTTCCTAAGAAGTCAATAAACTCAAGTTCTGATAGACTTCTTTAATCTTTTTAAATAAATTCCAAAGCTCGTAATTGAGCCGGGAACCTAAAAACACCTATTTCTTCACTAAACCAATATATTTAACAAAATTAACCCATAAGAAGCAAAACCCCATGAAACTAAGCAACAAAACCAACCCCTGTACTGCTGCCAAAAAATGAGTCAGATTGTAGCGTGAACTAATTCAAATATTTCACTCAATTGTGCGTGTCTAGCATATTTTTCACAGTAGCGGGATCGCTATAATTGAATCCATTTAGTTCGCCACCATATAGCTCAACGGTTACACCTGCTTGTTCAACACTATACTTCAATTCTGCTCTTCGAAAAAGAACATCAGCTCTAACAATTCCGTCTCTGTCTACCAAAACAACTGGAAATTTTTCAAAAAAAGTAGGCATACGATGTACAAAAAGCTCACGCCCTTCTTTATCTCTAAATATAGGATGTCTTAACTATCCAATAGCTATTCCATCCCCAAGCTAACAAACTTCAACAAAAGAAAACATCCATACATCTCAAGCATGCATCTTTAGCTTCATTGAGAAGCTAAAAATCCCTTTTTCCCTACTAAAACAATCAATAACACGAAAAAAAAGAGAGAAGCAAACCCCATATTTAGTACCCTAAACTGAAATCTTCTAAAGTTCGGATCCTCCCCTTCATCAAGGACCCATCAAACCAAAAAAAGAAAACCCAAAATCTCAAATAACCAAAACATCAAATAAATTACACAAAGGGTCAGCTAAATTAAGAAATGGTTTTTTTTTTTTTTCCATACAGCCAGAACTGTAAATCTTAGGAAAAAATAAGGTTTCTAAGTACCTGAAAAGGGAGAGGAGAATTGAGTAGATAGAGTCGCAAATGAGGAAACAAGAAGAAAATTTACGATCTTTGATGAGTTTCTGGTGTTTGTTTTATTGGGTGCTCTGAGATTCGGAGAGAAAAAAAGTAATCAATGAAGAGACCTCATTGGCAGTTATTTTTTCCCCCTGGAAAGGAAGCAGCCTCCCTCTCTTATCATCTTCTTCATGGTCTCTCAATGAAAGTTGGGTCCATTCATGAAACGACGTTAGTTAGAAAGGCCTATTTAACTTGGCCCAAATACATGCACACACACACCCCGTTTGAACTTTGAAGTTTAAATATTCTTCTAATTCCTATAATTTGCAAAATGTTGCCTTTTGATTCTGGTAAAAGATTCATAGCATGCTGCATAATCTAATTCTTTGATGGAGAACGAAGCACGAACAACAATAACTAAGAAAGACAAAGCTGATGATCGAAAAGGTTAAATATAATGATCTGAAATTCATTTCATAGTTTTATTTTCAAAAGATAATCATGAATTCTGGTATATTTTTGTTAGAGATTTATAGCTTCCTAAATTGGTTAGAAAATAATCTTTATGAGAAGGTAAAATCAGAATTCTCAAATAAATAAATAAAATCACAAACTTTTATTGTTTAGCTGATCCCATCAACACATTCCTTTGAATTTTTCTTTTTAAAGAAAAATTTATGTTGATGGGGCATTGCAAATCTTTATTTCTTCTTGATCCTTTGATTTTTTTCCATAAATTTTTATTTTAAAAGGTTGCGTTGCTGGAAAGGCTGCAACTAATAAATTTTTTGTTGGTTGCAATACAAAAATATGTTAGATCCGATTTTTTCTTCCAAATGTGCTTGTTCGCAAGCTTTTTTTTTGTGACTTTGCTATTATTAAAAAAAAAAAAAACAAAATGGGTAAAAGAATTACAGTCTACTTTGATAATTCATTTCCAGCAAAATGAAATGAAGTGCTTAATGGGGGCATGCACGACCATACTGCTAAAAGACAGAAAAGAGGGTGACATGGTTTTTAATAGTACAAAACGAAGTACAATCCACCTTATTGGTAAGCAAAACACCCCCCCAATTGAAAAGGACTTTCGGCTATGAAAAAGCGACTACTTACACCCACTACAAGACCTACCACATGATCTAAACAGTAAACACTATCAACACTCCAAATTATACAAGACTAAAGTGGACAGCAAGAAGAAATTAACAGCACAGAGAGAATACTCCACTCTGTTTTTTCTCCTACAAATCATGGCAATTTATTTACTTAACAGGCTTCCAGGCATGACCATGGGGATGAGCATGTTCAAAGTAGTAGTAAAGTTCATCCTCAGGGATGCAGCTCCAACACTTGCTGTTCACCATGTGGAAACTTGGCTCTCTAGGAACTGTCAATGGCCTGCTTGATCTGCACCAAAGATAGAGATCAACCTGTTTGATATCACACAATGTTCTAGCTAATGTTTTTAGTCCTGGGCAGCAAATTTAGTTTAGTTAGCCTCTTTAAATTATTGCATGAGCTTGAACTGAACAAATTTCTGTCAAGTTTCTTTACCTTTGGGGAAAGAAAGGTCTGTCAAAATAAGGCATCAATTGAGCTCTTGGAACCATCTCCTTCCTCATCATACGAACCTCTTCTTCTTCTATGATCTGCACACAATTTCATTAGCAGGATCAATGTTATGTACTTGATGTAATTCTCTCTTGCACCATGAAAAAATGGGCACTAGCTTGATACCTTTTGTATCCTCTCTATTTGCCTCTTCTGTTGCTCATTCATATATATCTTGGTTGCCACCTGAAATTATAAATAGTTCAGAGAAAAGATTGGAATAGCAGAATAAACATTGAAAAGCAGGATGCTCTTGTGCTGAGATGGAATTAAGTTGCTTACAGAATAGTTGAACATGGCACGTTTGAGAGCTCTTTGTCCAGTGTGGAGTTTGAATTCTTGGGGCTTAGTGTTTTCTTTTGCAAGGGGTTTTGGGGCAACCTGCAGCATGATTATGGATTCAGCACAGTCAAAAATACCCAGATAGATGAGAGAATTTATAAGGTCTAGTGATCCATTTTACCTTGGATTTGTCATAAAGCGGATCCTTGAGATCATCTTTCGCCTGTGAAAATATATTCCAAACTATTACTCATAGAAATTATATGTGTAGGCAAGAAAATATATTTTGGTGACAATGAGCTGCATTGGTGACACACTTTTTACCTAAAAATTACTTCATGCTTAAAATGGAAAAGAAGGCATGAAGCTAGCAACATTTGAAACGAAAGGCAACACTCCAAACTCCAAAACATTCTTTGAGAAGAAAGTCTCAAAAGGAGATGACCTTTTTGACATGCAAAGTGACAAAAATCATTAAAAGAAGACTCTCTTGCCTCTTTCTACATCTTTTCCCAGCAAAATGTAGCTTTCAATGACTAATGATTTGTCCCTGGAAAGAGGCAGAGCTGCTGGTAAACTATCTGTCATGTCAGCTGGGAACATAGCATTAATTGCTTTAAAAGAGTGTTTTGGTTAAAACTTGGAGGTTGTTAAGAGGGGAAAGAGAAGTTACGAGGTTGTTATCTTTAATTAACATAATTAAGAGGATCCGTGAGACTAGAGACTTAAGACACTGACTTTGAAGTCAATGATTGGATACTGAATAATGCATGATCGTTGATGAAAGAAAAAACCTAAATCCTATTCTCGAAAGGCTTAATTTTGCTTTCTTGTGAGAACTAGCGAGTTCCTATTCTCGAAAGGCTTAATTTTGCTTTCTTGTGAGAACTAGCTATTTGAGGTGCAAGGAATGTCATCTCACCATTCCTCTAGCAGCATTGCTCCATGGTGCAGACTGTGAGCTAGCCTTAACAAGCTTCTAAAGAAATGCAACAACACGCATTAAGAAATTAAAGAATTAGGGAAGTGGAAAAAAAAGAAGAAACACAAGAAGATATAGCACATATAACTAGCTAGCTAGCAACCTTAAGAGCAGATTTTGTGTGTGCTTTCTCCATGGTTAATCAATTAGCTAGTTATAAGCTCTGACTGCTGCTGCTGGTGGTACAATTGAATTGAATGAAACATAACAGAATTGAAGAGAATTTATAGTGAAAAAGTTCGAAGTTTGGAGATTAGTAATTGTCTGTGTCCTTTTTTGATCTGTTGCTACATCACAAACATGCTCAGGCATTTTGTTAAGCTCTCATGCACCAAACTTTCTGATTAAATCTCCCTCTCATGCATGCACATTTGTCATACCTGACTACATGTTCCTTCAAATCTCCTCTTCTATTAATCAAGAACTTAATTCTTCTCACATTCATATTAACCGATCAAAGAGCTGACTTAATTACATAATCATTGCTAAATTAGTCTTGGCAATAATGTTATAGCTCAGTTAATCATGTGCCATGAAATATTCTGGTTTTAGTGAGCAAATTAGCTCCTAGGCTAGCTTCATTGAGTTAGTTGCTAAGTAATATCGATCGGATTATCAAAGTTTATAGAAAATGTTGAACCAAAAAGAAAATTTCCTTTGAAAATTCCAGGTAGTACATGGTATAAGTTTGCTAGAAAATTTTGGCCAGAAAATAAAATTGTGCCAAAGGGAGAGAGAGAGTGCTTTAGTACTTGAGATTTGAAGTTTTAAGACTCCTCTATACCTGTTTTTGTTTTAAATCTTTCTTGGTGTATCTCAAGATCCCTCTATACTTGCAGTTTGAAGTTTCTTGGGATTTTTTTTTCTTCTGAAGGTGTTAAGATTAAAGCAAGATATAAAAAGACATGGTTTTTGGCCGGTTTAATACCTCCCAACTAACATGTTTAAGGTGACGCCTATGTATTTCAATACCATGTAGTTATTAACATAATTTACTTAGAGAAAGTTAATCTGAGAAATTTAAGCCTTGGAATCTAACCTAACGTAAATTTTTATTTAAATTGAATTTAATATTCATCTAATTAAATTTGAATGAATTAATAAATTTATTTATAAAAAATCTTATTAAATTAATATGTATTTGAATTTAGCATATAGTAGAGTCTAAAAAAAGTTAGACTTGATTTTTTACAAGATCTCCTTACTATGGATTTTAGTCTTTCCTAAGCTTTTATGATAAATATTCTTTCTCTTGATATTTCCTAGTAATGAGTTTTATGAGAAAAAAAAAAGTTTTTAGTATAAAATATATTGGTTTATGAACTTGAATATAACTTTGATAAAAGTGAACGTTTCATTTAAAACTTTGATTATATTTTAAATATTATTTGATATATAATTAAAAAAATATTTATTCCTAATATATAAAATTTAGCTCAAGAATATCCTTGCATGTTAGACTTTAAAAAATATTATCGCTAGAGAATATTACATGTTGTTTGTAAAAAGTATCAAATATTCGCCCTGGTGGCTGCTGGCTCGGTAGTGGGAATAAACAATTACTGATACAAACAGCAATGACCTGGTCGAGACGGTGTCCGATTGACTCAAAATACAATACCATTGATTTATGTCACTTCCATACAGGTTATGACCATCTAAAAAGAGAGACAAAGGGTAGCTAATCACCCACTTTCAGGTATTTCTTGTTAAAGCCGTTATCCAACCAAGGCAGAAGCTTACAAGGTTCTGATATAATCAAGGCAAAAAACATGATTATAAGTTGTTTAGTTTATCTGACTTTAATTACATCTTAAGGGTAAGAGGCATGTCAAGTGTTTAGTTAGGTCATGAATCGAAAATTAACCTACTGAGGGCAATGCTTTTTATTGAAGTCTTGGTCGGGAAACCTCTTCAAAAAACAATACTACTGTTGACGAGCTTTTTAACTAAACTAATAGACCAATGGATAGTGCTTAACTTGGTCTTGAAGAATTGGCTCTCTTTTAGGGTTTTGGTGCTCGATGTAACTTGTTAAGAAACTGTTTTCATGTGTTGGTTGGAGAATCATAGGTTGCTTCTTGAAGATGCATCACACAGTACTTTTGGCAAAGAGTGCTAGTTGTTTAGAGGTCATCAAGGAGGAAGGAGGGGGAGCTTACAAGGAAACAGCTCAATGGCATAAACGCAATAAAGGAAAAAAGAAAGGCCAAAACAAACAGCTGAGTCAGTAAAGGAATGCCTCGAATCACTATGTTACTGAGTCAACTCATGGATCCCTTGTTCAAACTTGAATTTGTAATTTTTATCTACAATAATATCGTTCTAGTTTTTATTTTATTTTTTTAAAATTTGGGTTTTGATTCAAACATTTTGAGTTGCTAGATTTTATCCAAATCAATATTAAAATTAATTTAAATTTAATCCTAACTAAAACTAAACTTTAAACCACCGACTTAATTTTCTAGTAAATTCATCAAATTAAATTAATTTTAATTGATAACAATGCCATCAACCAGAAGAACATAATAAACAACACCCAAAAGCCAACATAAATAACCAACATAGCATCCCAAGGCAAAAACAAAAAAGAAAAAAAGAAGCGCAGCATTGATCATTGTTCATATGAGCATAAAATGTAATTTTTGCATTAATTAAAAGAGTTGGTGGGAAACATGGTGGAAATGGGGGTAGTCGTCAACTACTTCTAGTTTATCAGCCAAGGGATTCACTAGTTCGCTACTTTAGATGATATAAGAAGAGATGGAACTCGTAAACAAAATTTTGAAGACACAACTCAAATTAATAATTAGAACAATTATAAAATCAAAGCTTATCTTGAGATATATACGTCTAAGATTTTTAAAAGTATAATTAGTTCTTATAACTACATAGAAAATAATTAATCAGGAAATTAAATATCCGAAGCTCATCAGAAATTCATTCAGTACTACAAGCTTATTCAAAGCAAATGCTTTAATGCTAGGTATTTTGTATAATCCTTTTTTAAAGTGCAATTTTGTAGTTGTAATTGTTTTTTAAAGTATTTTTTACTCAAAAAAATATTAAAATATTTTTTTTAATTTTTAAAAATTATTTTTGATTAGCGCATTAAAATAATAAAAAATATGAAAATATATTAATTTAAAATAGATACAATAATTTTTAAAAAAAAATATTTAAAAATATTAAAATAAACCAATATTTAATAGATCTTAAACCTATTTTGTTTGTCTCGAATACATATGTAAATATGTATTAATGGATTCTCAACCAAATTCTTATAATAGAGTAAAGAATTTGTGTTTTTTGCAGCTCCGCCAAGTCATGAATTGATCTACTATATTATTTATATTTTACCAAATCAATTTTCTAAATGGATAAAAACAAACTTGGCTGGGCTTGGTTTCATGCCCATAAATTATAGGGTTTTATATTCATGCCCACATGAATATAAAAACACGGGCTATTAGCCCTATTATTACTAAGGCTGTCGAAAGCCCATAAAGTAAAATAATGAAACAAACTGAGACTAGTTTAAATTACAAAACTGACCAGCTACTTGAAAGAAAAGCCCACGAAGAAAGGCACTGGTAGCCCACTCGTGATAGATTTGCTTACCGTTCCTTGTTGCCACAAAAACTCTTGAGCATGAAGAAATCTCCATTTCATTCTTTCTGTAGCATAATCTCATTTGATTCTCAACAGTATAAGCTCCAATTCTTCCAGAAACGAGATAGAGATCAACAAATTAATTTCATGTCTTCTGTTTTTGGTTGTGGGAGGCATGATCCTCTCTCATTCTTCACATCACCACCACCCTGATGTTCTCTTTGTTTGGAACGAGGAAGGATAGATGAAAGAGGATGGACGACAGGAGGAGGAGGAGAAGATGAAGATGAATTGATAATTTCCTTGCTCGACGCCATTGACGATGACCTCTGAAAGAAAGGAAGAATCATTCCCATCTCTCTTGGTTTCAAAAATAAAATAAAAAAATGCAATTCCTCCAATAGTTGTCGTTTTGTATAATTATTTGAATTTTTTTCCCATCACCCCGTTGATTTTTTTACCTAATATACTAAAACAACACAATTAAATAATAAAAATAGGTCTAAAATAAAGTTTTCGCTACAAATAAACAGGCTTAAGAAAATCACAAATTCTAATAAATGAATAATAAAAATATAACTTGGGTGACTTATTTTCTTTAAAAAAAATATCTCGAAATATGGGAAAATTGCTCGAATTACCTAGTCCTCGAACTTTAAAAAAAAAAAAATGGTATCCAAATTTGTCTAATAATCCATTTTGTTTTTAGTAGTGACTCCTACCTCCATCCGTCCCCTCTCCTTTCCTTCCTGCCATCGAATTTCTCCATCATCCTGACAAGTATATCCTCAAAATAAATGCTAGAGTCCTTTTTAACCCCCGCAACCAATTTGGGTGTTTTGCATGAATAATTTCTAATTAAGATTTAAAAGCTAAAAGACTAAAAATAATACCTTCCTTTAAATTTGTAATTGGTATCCAATTCACGCTCCAGTATTCTTCTCCTCAATCTCGGACCATTAAAAATAATAGTTACAAAACCTTGCCTAGCCTAACCGACAAGGCAACTTAGTGATACACCGACTTGAGATTTGATTTTTACTTGTATTTTATATCAAACTAGATTTGAAGTTGATCCGGTCAAATTTAATTAAATCCCATTAAAATATGTTTTAAAAATATTTTAAAATTTTTTATTTTTTATTTTAAATATACTTTTTTTTTGTGAGTTTTTGGATCAATTTGATATGCTAATGTTAAAAATAAATTTTAAAAATAAAAAAATTATTTAAATGTATATTTTTCAAAAATTTTGTTATATTTTTACGTGTTAAATTAGCCAAGTTGGCCACGTGACAAAATGAAATATCTTGCTATCCTCCATGCAGATTCAGTGGTCCATCGGCTGCCACAAATAGCACGTCGTTTTGGTTTACCACTCTTCCTTCCTCTTGACCTCATAGTATACTAAAAAAGCCTTTTGATAATATGTTGGGGAATCCGACCGGTGATGTTCTGATACTTGCTCATAGGAGGCCAAGCACACTGACACAATATTTAACGTGGTTCGGCAAAACCGCCTACATCCACGGGAGAAGTCAATATATTTAGAGATAGAGAAAGAATACAAAACAAATACATAGAGGAGAATCATAACTTCATTCTACTCTACTCCCCAGCCCTCTCTTTGCTGTCATTACAGCTGCTGCAATGGCAGCAGCCTTGCTGCCATTGCAGCTCTCTCTTCCTCTCTACTCTCTTCTCTCATTTTGCTCTCTAACATATGCCTCTATTTATAGGCATTCATGGAGGCTTTTCTTCAACAAAGGTGGCTGCCAACTCCAACTCTTCTTCAACAATGGTGGCTGCCAACCTTTGACATCTTGTATGAATGCACATGTTTGGTGCAATACCAAATAGTTGTTGCACATTAATGACAACCAACCTAACAATCACCCCCTTTGCCATTCATGTGGGGCAACTGTCTTCTTTCTTCAACACAAGCTTGCATCTTGCAGCTCTTCCAAGTTTTCTATTCTGAGAGCGTTTGTGGCCAGGTTTACAGGTACTTACCAAACCTTTCAATCATCAGAGTAACCTACGCACACCTTTTCTCACACAAAAGGATCACTATAACCAGATGGTCTGCCACATCACATCTGAATAGTGTTAACGCTTGTCTCT
>SRLM01000202.1:450732-477918 GCA_015708895.1 Populus ilicifolia | reverse complement strand
TGTCTCATTACAGTACCTCGTTGGATCCTCCGGGTACTCCTACACAATCTCCGTGTGTCCTCGTGCATTTTCTGTTCTCCAGATTTCTATGTTTGGAGCTTCTACACTTTTCTGCTTAACAGCTCCACCCACACCAACTCCCTTTGGTATCTTCACCTTTCATCATAGGCGGTCGTCTTTTATCACAGGCATTTGCACCCCCTCAATTAGGTGCTTCTACAACAGCTGATCCTTCCATCCTTGCATGCATTGGAAAAGTCCTCGCTTGTTGCCTTTATCAAGAGCACAAGAGACTTCTTGTTGTACAACTTCTCATAATCTCTGCTCTGAGCTTCATCTGGGAACTCTTCTACTTCTTGCACCTACTGTCTCATTACAGTACCTCGTTGGATCCTCCGGGTACTCCTACACAATCTCCGTATGTCCTCGTGCATTTTCTTTTCTCCAGATTTCTCCCTATTCTTTGCTTATGTTTGACGGCAGCTCATCCTGTCACAACATTTAACCAAGTCAAAATAGGGTGCCAATCTTTATCCTTTTGCTGTATTTCTCTTCCATTATCAGGGTCTTCATCAATACTCCCCTCGAGAAATTACAATCACCGAATCTAACTTCCTTGGAGAAATCATCACTCCATCAGATCCTTGATCATACGGAACCCAACTGTTCCTTTGTGCCGTCATCCTGCTAGTCTTCAACAGTTTCATAACAAACTGTCACATATACGAAAATAGTACCGTATGGATAATCCTTCCACTAAGCAAGTTCCCAGGAAAGATTGGAGGGGTCACAACGGTCCCGCTTAAAACCCAATCTCCTAGCCAGAACTTCTTAGGTCATATTTATCTATCGTACTGTCTTTTCGTATATACAACCATTTGCTAGCTTTGTCGCGGCTTTCCTTTACAAGTGATCTTGGGTATCCTTGTTTTATACCTGATTTCTCAACATCTGGCGAGACTACCAGTGCTTAGATTCGTCAAGATTGGTCTTCTTCAAATTTCACTCTCCACCTCAAATTGTCCACATGATCGGGTGTTTAGAGTATTCCAATTTTACCTTCCCTTAAGGCAATTAAAATTCCCTACGTAATAGTTCACCGCATGTAATTGGGCAAACATGTGTGATTTCTTCTTCTTCAGCTCTATCAACCACCATGATGACCATCATATGCCTCCTGATCGGGCAATCTCTCTTTAATAATTCATCACTACCATTTCTGATCTCAATCTCAACAATCGGACCATACCATTGCATCCGGAACGATCAAATTAGCTGGAAACAAGTCTGAAATCGTCCAAATCGCACTTCAGACGGCTAAAATTTGATCAAAACAATTTTCGCCTGTTTAACGGCCCAGATTCAATCTCAGAACCGGTTGCACGTAGACTCCGCCACACAGAATCAAAATCCAGGGAGCTGACGTGGCTGTAATGACGTGGCATCCACGTAGGACATATAGGTCAGCCGAATCTGACGTGGCAGTTTGACTGGTCAGAGTGCTGATGTGTCAGGTGACGTGTCTGATGACTGTGCAGAACTGCTGACGTGGCTAATGACGTGGCAGTTTGACTAGTCAGAGTGCTGATATGTCAGGTGACGTGTCTGATGACTGTGCAGAACTGCTGACGTGGCTAATGACGTGGCAGTCACCCCGCCGGCGCGTGCGACGGTTTCCGACGTCCGATTTCGACGCGGTTTTCACCAGTGGCTTCGTCTCTTCCTCCTCTACACAATGGTATTGTCAAAACACAATTTTGACAACTTTTATTTTTGAGCAAAATCAAACATCACGTTAAAACCATGTGCTCTGATTGTAAGGATTACGAACACCACATATCTCCACATTTGTATGATATTGTCCAGAAACTTAAATTTATCCCTCCAAAAAAAAAACCAGACAAAACTATATNTATATATATATGTATGTATGTATGTATTATTTTTCAGATTTTCCTTGAGATTGGGTGGGGTTCAAGTGGCAACTTATTAGCCACCCAGTGGGCCAGATGTTTCTTACCACGCAAAAGCTAAATTCACTGCACAACGACACCAACGTTCCTCCAAAGGACAGCAACACACCGAAGCTTCCTCCACACCCCTAGTTGATCATCACCGCCGAATGAAGAGTAAATTATAAGTTAGTCCCTATACTTTCAATAAAAGAATAAATTAGTCTATCTAGTTTGAGAAACTACATAAACAATCCTTATATTTTTGAATCTATTAATAACTTAGTTTCATTATTAAAAATTGATAAATACAAACAGAAATACCCATGAATATTTTCATCAGAAATTTACCCATAGATATATTCCTTTAATATATATCGAGGTAATTACAGTAAGAAAAAATAATTAAAATAAAAAAAAACAATAACTTATTATTTTTACTATTGAAATTATTAATAAAATTTATTTTATTAGTAAAATCATCAATAATTATGAAAATTATTCATCCTATCAATTACAAAGAGAATCATTAATAAAAAATCTCATTAATATTTTTTAAAAAACTTTAAAACTATTTACTTTTTAATTATATTATTAATTATTGTTCTTTAAAAAAAAATTACAGCTGATAAAAACAATCCCCAATTCAATATTTTTATCTCTAAACTATCCTTGTTCCCAATTTTCATCTCCATCGAAAATATTAAATCATCACAAAAATCTTTTTCTTTATCCTCGCTCCCTTTTCCTTTCTTTCTTCTACCTCCTCTTCTTTTACTTTTTTTTTCTAGTTATTTATTAAAACTGGCTTGCTCTGTCAATCAATTTTAAATTAAATTATAATGTTTTTTTAAAATTAATATAAAGTTAATCTAATCAACCCAACAAGTCAATTATTAATTCAACAAATTTGATTAAAACTTAATTTTATTTTTTAAATGATATCATTTTATTTTTATTTTTTAAATAAAAATAATTTTAATTTAAATAATCCAAATTAACACCCTAAACAATAACCAGATGTATCTACCAGGTTATTATTCAAGCCATATTTGATATCTTTGCCCCTACTATCTCTACTCTCCTCCTCTTTTCCTTACGCCGGCTGCCTTTTCTTATGGGGCATTTCAAGTATCACATATAAATTTGACATATGTATAAAATAATTAAAATTTGGGGACTAGTTAACTAATTTCAAAACTAGATGAACTATTCCATTCATTTTCAAACATACAGGGACCAACTTACAATTTACTCCACAGACTAGAAGCAGCAACCTGTCCCTATAAATATAAACAAACCACCAGTAATGGAAAACTACGCACCAAAACACGTAACTCAAAAGACAATTCTTCTTTCCCCTGTTTTCTGCATTAAACGATTGATTTTTTTCAAATAAAAATTCAATAAATCCGATCCATGCAATCGTCTCTTCTTCATCAAATTCAAATCTTAGGTCTAATTCAAAAAGAAAAAATAATTTTGAGAGAATTTAAGAAAATCTCTCCTTATGAGCTCTCTAAATCGTAAACAACAGCAGAAGCAGCAGCTCCATTGCTCTTCTTCTTCTTCGTCTTCTTCGCCATCGAGCAGTCTTTTTAGTCGCTTTATTGCTGGAATTTTGTTATATATTCTTTATCACTCTTCTCAGTTAATCTCTAATTTTCCTATTCCTATACGCCTCTAAACGCATCGTTTTTCTTACTCTCTCTAAACAAACAAGCATTCGCGAGCGATCAGTGATTTTTTGAAGAATAATTCGTCGATTTGGGTGATTCTGTGGTTTTTTTAATTAAAAAATGGAGAATCTGATTAATAACGGTTAGTATATTATCTGCTTTTTATTTATTGAATTTTTAGTTTTAATTTTTTAATTTGATAAAGCTGAAATGAGAATATTGTATTATCTTTTTGTTTGATTTTAAATTTTTTGTTGTCTTCGAATTTGAGGATGAAATGATAGGGTAATTATGATAACAGTAGTTCGATACTGTGGCGTCGAAATTAATATTTAATTGTAGTAATTAATATTAATAGATTCTTAGGGATTAATATTAATATATTATTTTAGAAAAAATGTTTTAAGTTGAAAAATATTTTTTTTTTAAATAACGTGAAACATATATTAATTATCGAAGCAACTATCACGTGACATTACTAGCAAAGTTGCTAATGTGGATATGATAAAAAAAAAAAGAAGAAAAGTTGCTCATGTGGTGGCCGTTAGACTGGATGACCATGTTTGCAAATATGTAGATATGATAACATGCATGATGCGGTGCTAGCATTGGGGGGGCCTGCAATGTGGAGATTTACCAAGTGCTTGAGGTTTGTCTCTGAAGTGTTTTTAGAAGGTTTGAGTTAAGGTAAAAAGTAGGAGGTAAATTGATTTTGTTTCAAGAAAATTTGAGTTTTTGGGATTCTGAACAAATTTTGTGTTAAATCATTATCTTGTGATTAGGCTATTCGGGGGTGGTGCTAGATGAAATAAGTGTTCAAGAACACGGTTGAATTCTTATTTTCTAAATAATTAATTTATTTTATTAAAAATTAATTTTTTTATATTTTCAAATTATTTAGATATGTTAATATTAAAAATGCTTTTTAAAAACTTAAAAAAAATATTATTTTAATATATTTTCAAGCAAAAAATATTTTACCGTATTTCCAAATATCTCCAAGTCCTTTGCTATTGTATTGTACTAGGATGGGTATGAGTTGTTCATTTTATTGGCATGGAGATGGAGAGAAATGAAATTGAATAGGAGGGCATTTAGTAGTATTTATAAGTTAGCTCATTATCTCGGGACAGAAAAGATGGAGATATAGAAACAATAGGGATTGAGGGAACATGTCTTCGCTTCAAAATTGCCCTTGAAACAAATTTGTTTTATATTTTTGTCTCTTTATGTTAAACATGTTTCTGTCTCTATATCTGTCACTTATATCCTAACACATTAAATGCAACCTAAAGGATTTTGAGACATGAGATATTCAAAAAGTTTATTTTATTTATTTATTTTGCTTTTACTAGATTCTGTGATTGTATGATATCTGTGGCAATGCCGTTGTGAATAATGTTATAAGCTGTTTCTTTGAATCCCTTCGACATGATGAGTTTTAAGTCAAAATCAGTAGCAGGATAATTTTTACTTAAAGGAAAGGCTGAGTTAAAATCTATAATCTTCCATGATTACCAAGTTAGATGTAATATTCTAAATGTCTTTCCAGGCTTGCTTGCTTCTGTACTTTTTGATAAGTACATTTATTTTGTTCTGTCTTTTGCTGATTTTTGTTCAACTAATCAGGAGGCAATTTACCTTCACAAGTTGAGAGGCAAAACAGTTCAATTCCTTCTGTCATCGTGATTGGTGGTGGTATTTCAGGGCTTGCTGCTGCACGAATGCTGCATGAGGCATCTTTTAAGGTTAGCGTACTGTGCATACACATGTACATATGAGTCTAGAGTTTTTTAGTTGTATGTTGGGATAGGGCATTAATATGCATCAATTGGCTAATCGTTGTTGTTTTGCTTAAGGTGATCTTGCTGGAATCACGGGACAGACTCGGTGGCCGCGTTCATACTGATTATTCATTTGGCTATCCAGTGGATTTAGGAGCATCCTGGTATTTTTTTTTTCTTTCTCACTGATATTTGATCTTATTGGAACCTTTACCTTACTCTTGTTTATCCCTTCTCTTGCTTAGTATCTTGCTTATTATAGATTTTCACTCATATTCTAGCAAGGTGATTGCCTTGTTTTTGGGAATTAATGCACTTTAAATATGCTGGCATAGACAAGGTTGATACATAATGTCGTTTTTTTTGGGATGTTAATGCTCATTAATCATGTCTTGAAAACCCAATTAATTTTCTCTAGAAGCTGAGAAAAAGATCTCTTTTCTTCCTCATGTGTCATTTGGCTCTTTAAACTCGCTTTACCAGTGCCTGTAATCTGTGTTCGGTTTCCTTGAAATGTATTGTTTGTAAATGTGAAGCAACTGATAGATAGATTCCTCAAGGTGTTAATTCATTTCATGTTACAATCTAGGCTACATGGTGTTTGCAATGAGAATCCTTTGGCTCCGCTGATACGAGGTCTGGGGCTTAAATTATACCGTACTAGTGGTGACAACTCTGTGTTGTATGACCATGATCTGGAGAGGTCAGTCATTTCTAGTTTTACATTTATATCCTCTGCAATTCACTTCAGATGTTGCATTAAGCAGACTTCTAAGTTTTCCTTTTGCCTTTTAATTTTATGTGTTTGTGGTTAAAATATGCATTTCAAATCCTACAGTTTTTTCGTATCCCAGTTCTTGCTTGTTTCATGGAGCAAATTGCATCCAATATTACCTTTGCATTATAGCTTTGAATTTTCATAACCAATGCTGTATTCCTGTATCTTTCAGAACATACAAGATCATACAAACATTGGCCAACTTCTTTTTACAATGAATAAAGTTATACATGCTCCTAATTGAATGATGAATTGATCAATAGGCCGCAGTCCTACCTATAATTTGGTAGAAAAAGCTTGGATCGAAGCTGCAATGTTTTGTACCTTATGATTTACGATTGTTCTTATTAATTTGGATTTTGCCCTTCCAGTTATACCCTTTTTGACAAGGAAGGACATCAAGTTCCACAACAGATGGTCATTGAAGTTGGAGATACATTCAAAAGAATTCTCGAGGAGGTAGATCTTCTCACTAATTTCTGTGACGAGAACCTTTCTTTTATGATTAGAAATTACCGTCTTCTACAACAAGCAAACTAAGTCCTTTGTTTACACTTTAGACTGAGAAAGTAAGAGATGAACACACTGATGACATGTCTGTTCTTCAAGCAATTTGGATTGTGCTAGATAAGCATCCAGAATTAAGGTATGGTTAAAAGAACAAAGTGTAACAAATTCAAGTTTTGGAATTTATCAGCATGGAGTTTTGGAACTGCTAATAAAACTTCCAATGTCTTTAGGCAAGAAGGACTTGCATATGAAGTGCTGCAATGGTACATCTGTAGAATGGAAGCGTGGTTTGCAGCAGATGCTGATATGATATCACTGAAATCTTGGGATCAGGCAAGTGTACTATTGATCTTCTGAATCTCTCCTAAGTTGCTTTGCATTGTGCTGCAATTTGTCTTGAACTGTGTGAGGATGATTCTGCTTTAATACACTGTTTGTTTCCTCATAACATTCTAGTATGTCAAAAAAAATGTTTTGCCTTAAAAAACACAGGTTGGCTTTAGATTCAGACTTTTTTTTTGCTTAGAGATAGCAGAAGCTAAGAATTAGTGAAATTTTTTTGAGAATCTTAGATTGCAGAATTTGCATATTGCAAAATTCTATACAAAGCTGTGCTATGTTAAGGTCACATTGAGTGTATCTTTAGATGAACAATGACACTGTTGAGGGCACTTCTTCACATGTAGGAGCAAGTTCTTTCCGGAGGTCATGGTCTTATGGTGCAAGGTTATGACCCTATAATAAAGGCTCTTGCAAAAGATGTTGATATAAAGTTGAATCACAGGTATACTTGCTCATATCTTAATATTTTGGCCGTGTTCTTGTTTTCTGAATTGAAAAGGTGTTATATGGTGATTCCCGAAGTGAATGATTTTCTTTCTCTAATAAATTGAGACAAGTAGGGTTACAAAAATATCCAACGGGCCTAATAAGGTGATGGTCACAGTAGAGGATGGAACAGGCTTTATTGCTGATGCAGCTATCATTACAGTACCCCTTGGGATTCTCAAAGCCAACTTAATTCATTTTGAGCCAAAGCTGCCACAGTGGAAGGTTGATGCAATTTCGGATCTTGGTTTTGGCTGTGAAAACAAGATTGCATTGCAATTTGATCAAGTATTTTGGCCAGATTTGGAACTGTTGGGCATTGTTGCGCCCACATCTTATGCTTGTGGCTATTTTCTCAATCTTTACAAGGCAACGGGCCATCCTGTTCTTGTCTACATGGCTGCTGGAAGGTTTGCTTATGAACTTGAGAAGCTATCTGATGAATCTGCTGCAAAATTTGTGATGTTGCAGCTGAAGAAATTGTTTCCTAATGCAACAGAGCCGGTAAATTTCATTTAGCCCTCTGCACTGCCCTATAATCTCTGTTCTTGAATTTTTTCTCAATTCGGTTCTTATGTAAAAATGTTATAAACTGGTATCATTGGCTCTGCTGGAACAGGTTCAGTATCTTGTAACACGATGGGGAACAGACCCCAACTCACTTGGTTGTTACTCTTATGATCTGGTTGGAAAGCCTGAAGATTCATATGAGAGACTCCGCGCACCTTTGGGCAATCTCTTCTTTGGAGGAGAAGCAGTTAGCATGGAGGACCATCAAGGATCTGTGCATGGAGCATACGCAGCTGGAATTATGGCTGCCGAGAGCTGTGAAAGACACCTATTAGAGAGACTTGGCTACTTCGATAATCTCCACCAAGTCCCTTCTAGAGGTGCAATCCATGATGCTACATTTCCTCTCCAAATCTCAAGGATGTGAAATAATTTATCCACAGGTAAATAGGCATCATTCTCTATGTTGGTGTTGCTAAACTTGAGAAGCATATGTAATATGCTGATATTTCATTCTAGTTCCAGAACTTGAACAAGAACTTCTCTACCTTTTATTATATCATCCTCAACATTAAGTCTCCATTTTGCTTGTTTTTCGGTACAAAATACATCACATGTGCACACCTGAATACTCATTAAGTCCGTTAACTTAGACATCAAATCAGTTATATTCATTGATCAAACTCTCATTAGTGCAGCAAAGCCCTGCATGGCCTCTGACCTCTAGTTGCAAATGGCTTGTATGATTGCATGAAGTCTTTCACCAACTCGGTCACTGTATTATCTCACTGCTAAATACTCCTCAGCCTGGCTTCCAGGGATAAGAAGAGTATCATAAATTTAGACGTTCATAGGTAGCTGTTAGTTTGAGAACATGACCTAGCTTTTCTCTGTAAACTATGCTAGCCATCCACTCATGCACTGCAGTTGAGCATCAGCCCTCAACCTTCTTATTCCAGCAACACAGCATCGACATGGCACCTAAGATCCTGAAGGGATTCAAAAAGGAATGTGTCCCTTGTTATCTTCAATGACACCTGACAAGAAGGGGCGGATTGAAGAAGCAAGGATTCTTATACTAACCAGACACATTTTTGTCAAGATATATATAATTATTCCACAGGAACGAAATCCTTTTATCCGAACTAGAAATCTTGCCTCCCAATGCCATCACAAATAGCTGGAAGATCTCAGGATGCCCCTTGCATGAAGCCCTAGAAATATCGCTGACATTAACAACGAATTCGTCTCTATATAAGCTTCCTCACCTCCCTCCATCTCCTCTTTGGATACCTGAACAAGCTGAAGATTTCTATTTCTCTTTGGATACGAAAATCTCTCTATCCTTTATTTAGATTTGGATGGATGAAAGCGGATCTCATTGGAATCGGATTTGCGATCCCAAGTTCAACCCAATGGGTGTCAGCATCAATGGGCACATGGTTTCATAGAAGGGGCACTCCGCCATCACTGATTCGCACTACCAACAATCCTAAGAGTTGTTGCTTTGAACAATATGGAAGTCTATTTTGTCCACAGGCAAAGATGAACACAAGTGACAAGGATTCCAGTAACAGATATGGAATCCATGTGTTATTTGATCCATGTGTTATTTGATACAAGATGGGTTTCTAGACCCAAAAATGCATGGTGTCTGCATCGTTATGTTATTTGAAATAAGATACAGGCACATTATTTAACATTGTAGCAGCTAAAATGACACTTGAATACCAAGTAAGGCCATCAACTGAGAGACAAACTCAGGGTGCCCTGGCCAAGCAGCTCCGGTAACCAAGTTCTCATCAGTGTAGCAGCGATCTATCGGATCAGGTTCTAGCCATGTTGCCCCTCCCAAGACAACATTCAGCTTCACCGTAGGGTATGCAGTACATTTTCTTCCCTGCAAACGTGATTCAAATTGAAGATTATAAGCCATGGGACATGTGATAGCATAGTATTTGTATGTCTATGAACAAGCTTCCTCACAAGACAACAGGAAACTACCTTAAGAACCCCAGCAGCAGCTAAGATCTGTTGCCCATGGCAGATGGATGCAACAGGCTTCCTATATTGCATAAATTCTTTCACCAAGGCAATCACTGTCTCATCCAGTGCCAAATATTCTGGAGCCCGGCCTCCCGGGATGACGAGAGCATCATAACTAGAGGCATCCAAACCTTCATAGGAAGCAGTTAGAATGAAATTATGGCCTGGCTTCTCACTATATGTTTGGTCACCTTCAAAGTCGTGGACTGCAGTTGGGCAGATATCCCCAGCCTTTTTCTTAGGGGAAACCGCATCAACATGGCACCCAAGAGCTAGAAGGGACTGAAAAGGAACAGTTACCTCATAATCTTCCATGAAATCCTGCAAGCAGAAATAAAAGAACAAAGGATTCTTAGTAAACAAGGAAAACACATGTTTCCTCAAGCTTGATAGTAAGAGACAAGTAGTAATTGTATTAGAACACTATAACTTACCCCGCAAAGAAACAGAATCCTTTTATCTGAACCAGTTACCTTGCCTCTGAGTGCCTTCACAAAAAGCCGAATGTACTCAGGATGAGCCCTATATATAACTCCAGTGATGATATTGCCATCAGCTACGCAATCCATCCTGGTTTTGGGTTCAATCCAATGAGCACCAGCATCGATAAGCACAGGTCCCAGAGCATGGAGTGCAGTGCACTTCCGACCTTTTACTGAGCCAGCAGCTGCCAAGATCAATTGTCCATGACAAATAGAGCCAATCGGCTTTCCTGAGTCGGAAAACTTCCTCACACAATCTAACACGGATTCATTTATGGCAAGATATTCAGGAGCCCTTCCTCCTGGTAGAAGCAGTCCATCATATTTACTAAAATCAACTTCATCGAAGTTTGCATTGAGACTAAAGTTGTGTCCACGCTTCTCTGTAAAAGTCTACAGTAAGTGAAGTTCCAAAAACACATATCAGAGCTAGGGAAATGAGTGGCTGTACTATATTTGCCAACAGAACACATCAAAAAGGGAGCTCAGTTTACACATTATGGACGTGAAATGATCCTCATAATAACTATTATATCTTTAACACCGGGCACAACCCATCACAAAATCATTATCATTCCCACCACAACCACTATCGCCATCAATTCAAGATCATCACTACTACATCTTCTACCATTACTCCAGCATCCATATCAGAAGACAAACAATTAAACAGAACCAAGTCGGAGTTGCAAGTAACTAAATTTGGATACATTTTATATCCAAACAAATAATATTTTCATTAAGAAATGGATATTGTAAGAGATTAACATAAAATGAGGGAAAGGAGACCTGATAGCCATGATAGGCACCAGAGTCTTGAATTGCAGTGCGGCAACAATCACCAGCTTTCTTGCCAGGACAGACAGCATCGACTGCTATTCCATAAGCCTGCAAGGCTTGAAATGGAACCATAGCCTGCAAAACATAAAAAACCCAATCATTTAAAGACTTCAAAGGGGGAAACAACTCCAAAATGAGAGTGATAAAAATGAAAGCAACCCACCTCATAATCTTCCATGAAATCCCCACATAACAATAAAACTTTCTTCTGTGGCTTGCAATTAGCCATTGCCGATGCTAAAAGTAAGACTTAAGCTTTAGTTTTGTTTACTGCTATCATCTCTCAAGTGGAGTTTCGTGCTTTTATAAAGACTGCAAGTGCAAGAGAAACGGAAGTGTTCTTTATCTCTCTTTGTTATCGTTGACTAAAAATGTTCTGTAACACTATTCGTTAATGTTGGATCAATGCACATGGCAACCAATAAAAATATTAAATGGGAGCTTTGTTATTGTTGGACTAGATCGCATTGAGACTAACTCACCTACTTGTTATCGCGATCAGCATGATCTTTAAAGTGATTTCATAACTTTTTACCATATCATGCATGAAATGACCCGGTCTTTGTATCTAAGATCATTCATATTATAAGCAAAATCCTCTGCCAATAAAATAACCAACATATCTTCACCATTCCGTGTACCAAGATCAAATTCAAAATTACGAGTTAGAATTGCAAGTGCAAGCAAAATTCCACATCTTTTGTAATCAAGCCACATGACACATTCACAGCACTCATTTCCCACAACCAACAATCCAGAAAGTCACTTATTTGCATGGTATAGAAGTCTATTTTCAGCACAGACAAACCGCATACAAGCAACAAGGATCCATGGGATACAAGATGGATTCCTAGACCTAAACACGGAAACTGCATACATCCCTATTATTTGATATAAGATACAAGCATAATAGTTGCATGAAAATAGCTAAAATGACACTCGGATGCCAAGTAAGGCCATCAACTGAGAGACGAACTGAGGGTGCCCTGGCCAAGCAGCACCTGTAACCAAGTTTTCATCAGTGTAGCAGCGATCTATTGGATCAGGTTCTAGCCATGTTGCCCCTCCCAAGACAACATTCAGCTTCACTGCAGGATACGCGGTACATTTTCTTCCCTGCAAAGATGATTCGTATTAGCAATTATACAGCCTGACACATGAAATAGCATAATATTTGTAATTCTATGGTCAAGAGAATTACGTTCCAAATATAGAAGATACCAAATATAGAAGATAAAAGGGCCCTTGAAAACAATTCTCATGGAACTTTAAATATGATGATCAAAGAGTTTGAATTTCACATGTGAAGATATAAGCCATGAGAAGTTGCACACGAAATTCTACAGAGCTAAATCTAATAAAAAAAGGCACCCAGTCCGGAGTTAAAGTTTGTACAGGGAAAGACTTCTCATGGCTTATAATTTTAAAAGGAGTATAATTTTAAATGTTAAAAGATGCATGGTAAAATTAATGTTTAAGCATTTCCATGTCTCCTTGAATGTTCAATGATGGCAGTTTTTCTAACAAACAAAAACATGTGCACACAACAATAAATTAGTTGCATTTGCACATATTCTAGGTGCGTTATGTGAAGAAAATACACCACATTCCTCGCAAGACAACACAAAACTACCTTAAGAACTCCAGCAGCAGCTAAGATCTGCTGCCCATGGCAGATAGATGCAACAGGCTTCTTAGAGTGCATGAATTCTTTCACCAAAGCAATCACTGTCTCATCCAGTGCCAAGTATTCTGGAGCCCGGCCTCCAGGAATGACAAGAGCATCATAATTTGAGGCATCCAAACCTTCAAAGCTAGCTGTTAGAGTGAAAATATGACCAGGCTTCTCACTGTAAGTTTGGTCACCTTCAAAATCATGGACTGCAGTTGGGCAGGTGTCCCCAGCCTTCTTCTTGGGGCAAACTGCATCAACACGGCACCCAAGAGCTTCAAGAGACTGAAAAGGAACAGTTACCTCGTAATCTTCCATGAAATCCTGCAAGCAAGAACAAAAGAAGCGAGGATTCTTAGCAACTATGAGACAACACATGTTTCATAAGCATGACCTCAGTCAATGGCAAAAAAAAGTTAGAACTAAAAACAAATAATTAGAACTTACCCCACAGAGAAACAAAATTTTCTTATCTGAACCAGTTATCTTGCCCCCCAGTGCCCTCACAAATAGTTGGATGAACTCAGGATGCCCCTCATATGTAGCTCCAGTGATGATATTGCCATCAGCAACACAAGCTTTCATGGTTTCAGGTTCAACCCAATGAGCGCCAGCATCAATGAGCACAGGTTTCACAGCAGGATATGCAGTGCATTTCCGACCTTTTACTGAATTTGCAGCTGCCAAGATCAATTGTCCATGGCAAACAGAGGCAATTGGCCTTCCTGAGTCAGAAAATTTCCTGACACAATCTAACACAGATTCGTTCATGGCAAGATATTCTGGAGCCCGTCCTCCAGGTATCACCAGCCCATCATATTTGCCAAAATCAACTTCATCGAATGTTGCATTGAGAGTAAAATTATGACCACAACTCTCAGTATAAGTCTAAAATCAATAAAGTTCCAAAAAACACCTATCAGAACTAAGTTTATGAAATTGATATGTTATGCATGTACTTTAATCAATCAGTAGAGCTACATCCACCAACAGGTTATTAGAAAAACAAAGCTACATCCACCAACAGGTTATTAGAAAAAAAACACACATAAATTATCATAAAAAAGGATCTTGATGAACACATAATGCATGTAAAACGATCATCACCACAACCATGCAATTATCAAAATTAGCACTCAGCAAAACCCATCAAAGAAATTATCATATTAATATTATCACTACTACACTGCCACCACAACCGCAACCACCATCATCACTAAGATCACCACGGCCACTACAGGCATTCATTTCAGTTATCACAAAATTATTATTACATTAAGAAAATGTCTTTTATTACCTTATTAATTAATCAAAAATTAAAATTTTAATAACAAATATATGTGAAGATTAGTCTCAAAGTATTAGATTTTATCCACTAAACTACCCAAAGAAGACATACAGCAACGATAAAACCCAATAATATGCACATTAAGAAGTAAAGTGTGAAGTAAGAGCAATATATAGAGAGAGAAAAAACATATTTTGAATAAGTTAAAATTAACTTTACAAATCCATAAAAAACAAAGAAAGAAAGAAAACTTCCTTCTATTCATCAATTATTGAAAAGAAAATGCTAAAACTAAAGCTTCGATGACTGAACTAAGTAAGTCAGCAAATTAATAAGCTTTTTCGAAAACAACCAAAAAAAAGAATCCAATATGATGATTAAATGTATATAATGAGGGAGAGAGTACCTGATAACCAGCAGAATCATGAATTGCAGTGCGGCAAATATCCCCAGCTTTCTTGCCAGGGCAAGCAGCATCAACAGCAATCCCATAAGCATACAAAGCTTGAAATGGAACCATAGCCTACAAAAAACAAGAAGAACCCACAATTCTTCATCAATCCAAGATTCAAGAAACACTTCAAGATAGATAAAAACAAAAGCAGCCCACCTCATGATCTTCCATGTAATCACCGCATAAAAGTAAAACACTCTTGCCCATTTTTTATGCTGAAAATTAAGCTTGAGCTTGAGTTCTTTCGTAGTTCTATGCTTCTTCTTGTTTTCTTTTTCCTTTTTTTTTTTGAGTTCGTGAGTTTTATAGAAGTGATGATAATTTCGGCGAGAATTGATGTTTTTGTTATTGTGTTTTTTTATGAGCATGGCTAGTTCATGTGCTGTTTTGTCGTCATCAACGCAAGGACAGGTCCAAAATGGATTTTCCTTGACAGAAGAATCTGGATTGTAGAGATTTTGCGACTAAAAATTAAATAATAACGGAATGAGTTAAATGAAAATAAGTAATAACATAAAATAATTAATATTTTTTATTTAATGTTAAAGAGTATCTCAGAGATAGATTATGCTTCAATTGAGATTAAAAAATATTCTTAATATCACTTAAAAATGACTTAATTTATTTAGTTTCAATTTAAAAAAACAATTATTTAAATATATGTGAGTTACCACACAAAAAATGCATTAAATAAAAAATTAATTATTTAGACGGAGAAAAATGTTTCATGGTATAAAAATTGAAAAACATTAATCCAAGAACTAAAGTGATATAATATTTCATTATATATATAACACTTTAAAATATAATATTATTAAAAATAAATAAATCACTATTATATTTATATAGGAAATAATATATTAGAATATATTAATATATAATATAAAGGGATATTAATTTAATATATCAGTACATATAATATTTCAATTTAAATAATATTAATTAAAAAAACATATTTGAATACAAAACTTGTTATATTACTCATAATCATACATTTAAATCATATAAACTGTATTATAAAATTAGGATATCATAGAAAGAAAATTTGTTTTCAATTTTATCTAAACACCAAAAAATATTTGATAAAAATAAAAATTTTACTATTTTAAAAAAATTAATAAATTAAAATATAGTTTTCAACTTCTTTTATTTGATATGTCAAAAGACCAAAAAATAATTTTCAACTTATTTTAAATTATACAACTAAACATATTAATAGATTTTACTTAAAAAAATATTTGACAAGGTTTTAAAATGAAAAAAAATACTAATATATTTTGCTCAAAAATATTTAACAAGGCTATATGTCTATAATATCATATTTAAAATATTTATAGTATATATATAGTTATATTTTATAAAATAAACAATATATAAATATGTGATGTTCTTTTTTTCTTCACCATTACACTCTCTATATATGTTAAATAAACTTGAAAAAAAAAAACATCAATAAGTGATTATCTAATTTAATTTTCATGATATAATCAAATATTTCAAATTAATTTTCAATTATTTTTTATGTTACCATCAAACATAAAAAAATAATCTATTTTTTAGAAATATTTTTCCATAAAAACCACTTTAAAAAATACTTTTTAGCAAAAACCTTAACTTCATATTAATGGATACATAATCTATCTCAAAAGATACTTAACATTGAATAAAAAAAGATACAAAAAAGAAAATCTCAATTATTGTATATGTTATGACCTACTTTTATTTAACCCATTCCTTTGTTAATTATTTTTAATGATATGAAGGACCCATCTTTCATATCTGTTTGTGTCTTTCAAAGAATATTGGACTTGAATGAATGTTTTTGATGATTTTTTAGGATGAGGGAATTTAAGAGAGGTTAGCATTTAAAAATAGTTTTAAGTGTTAACTCGAGGAGGAAGGGGTAAGGAATTTCAATGATCGGGATTTTTTGTTTTCGTGACATTCCCTTTTTTTTTAATTCAAAATTATTTTAGTCTCGTTTATTCTTCCATTTCATTGTTAAATCACAAATGTATGTTGTTTAAATTCTTTATAATCTTATTTAATTTAAAATTAAGTGTAGTTCAAAATTCTTTTGGATTGATTAGGTTGTAATTTGATCATATATAAATACATACATACATAACTGAAATTAATTAACAATACATCATCACCATATCATCTTCAAAACGTCATGATCATCTCAGATTCTGAGAGGGATATCACCTACTTTTCTACGAAGGTTGTGTCATGCTATTGTGCTTACTTCTTAGGAAGTTCCAAGTAAGGGATACTTGGGAAGATTGTTTCCAAAGTAAGAGATAAATGAAAGAATATGGGAATGTCAGGAACAAAAATTACAGGCGTTTGTGGTGCCTTTACATGCATGCTCGTAGCTAGAAATCAAGAGGTTTGCCATTCTGAAAACTTAACTTCACTCTCATCTCAATCATTTTTTCCTATCAACAAATTCTCCTTTCTCCACTCAAAAAGAAAATGTCAGGAACTTTTGCAACCACCATTGCACAATCCCTTATAGGGAAGTTAGGCTCTTTTGCTGGTCAAGAATTTTGTTTGGCATGGGGACTCGAAGCTGACATTGCTCGTCTTGAAAAGAGATTGAAAACCATCAACGCAGTGCTGTCCGATGCCGAGCAGAAACAGTCAAGGAATGACAAGATTCGGATCTGGCTCAACGATCTCAGAGAAGTCTTGTATGATGCAGAGGACGTGCTGGACGAAATCGAGTGCGAAACTTTGCGAAGGCAGGTGGTGAAAACAACAGGGAGCACCAGCAGAAAGGTACGGCGCTTCTTTTCAAGCTCTAATAAGATTGCATTCCGTTTAAGAATGGGTCATGAGATAAAGAGCATCATAGAAAGACTAGCTGATATCTCATCTCTTAAGTCTGACTTCAACCTCAGCGAGCAGACTATTGATTGTAGTCTTGTCTTGCATGAGGAAACAGAGACGAACCGATCCTTTGAGAGCTTTTCCGGTCTTATCGGAAGAGATAATGACAAAGAACGCATCATCAACCTTTTAACAGCACCTTTTAAGGTTGGTGATGCACATCCCGTTGTCCTTCCGATAGTAGGAATGGGGGGCTTGGGGAAGACATCTCTTGCCAAATCGGTGTGTGATGATGAAAATGTAAGAAGTCATTTTCAACTGAAGATGGAGGTATGTGTTTCAGATGATTTTTCCTTGAAAAAAGTTAAACAAAAGATTATTAAATCTGCAACTGGGGAAAGATGTCCGGATTTGGATGAGGGTGAACTTGAAAAAAAACTTGAAGAAATTTTGAATGGTAGGAAATACTTGCTTCTTTTGGATGATGTTTGGAATGAAGATGCTAAAAAATGATTGTTGTTGAAGCCTTTGTTATCAAAAGGTGCTGATGGAAGTAAGATTATAGTAACTACCCGTAGTCAACGTGTTGCTGAGATTATGGGTACTGTTACTGCGTACAACCTAAGTCATCTTGGTAAAGAGGATTGTCTGTTGTTGTTTTGCAAGTGTGCATTCAAGGAAGGGCAAATGGCGTTGTATCCAAATTTGATTGGAATTGGGAAAGAAATAGTGGCCAAATGCAAGCAAGTTCCTCTGGCAGTGATTAACTTGGGGACTCAACTGTATGGTAAGATTGATGAAACAGAGTGGAAATCGGTGAGAGATAGTGAGAAGTGGGAAGAAGAGGGAGATGGTATTTTACCTGCCTTGAAAATAAGCTATCAAAGACTGCCGACTCACTTGAAAAGATGCTTTCTTTATTGTTCCGTTTTTCCAAAAGATTACCTGTTCGGAGATCTCATATTGGTGCAATTTTGGATGGCACATGGGCTCATTCTTCAATCAGCGAATCCAAATGAGAACTTGGAAGATGTTGGCTTGCGTTATGTGCGCGAGTTGATCTCAAGATGTTTCTTCCAAGATTATGAGGATTGTATTGTTATAGCTTACTTTAAGATGCATGATTTAATCCATGATCTTGCAGCATCACTGGCACAAAATGAGTTTTCAATCATAAGCTCTCAAAACCACCAAATTTCCGAATCTAGTCGTCATCTGTCAGTTCTTGACTCTAATTCATTTTTTCATCAAACTCTCACCCAGTTTTCAAATGAGTTCGACCATGTGCGGTCAATAGTCTTTGCAGATAGCATAGTGGGGCCTACATGCAAAACTGACTTCGAGAAATGTTTGTCAGGATTTAAGTATTTGCGGTCTTTGGAATTAATGGATCCTTCTGAATTTGAGGTTTTTCCGGAGAGGATTGGCGCCTTGAAACATTTGAGATATCTCTATCTTGTCGTGAACACAGAAATGAAAAGACTCCCAAAATCTATTTTCAACTTGCCAAACTTGCAAGCTCTGGTTGCAGCTGGAGAGGGATTAGAAGAGCTGCCAGAAGATGTGAGGCACATGATCAGCCTTAGATTTTTACTTCTATTTACTCAGCAGAAGCGGTTGCCAGAAGGTGGGATTGGTTGTTTGGAGTGTCTTCAAACTTTATTCATTGTTTGGTGTGAAAATCTAGAAAATTTGTGCGAAGATATGCAAGGTCTTAAAAGTCTTCGAAAATTGTTTATTGCGAAGTGTCATGGCTTGATTTCTCTGCCACGAAGTATAAAATGCCTAACTACTCTGGAAGAATTTTGTATTATTGATTGTGAAAAGCTTGATTTGATGACCATCGAAGAAGAGAAAGGGAAAAAAATTCAATCTCTTTCCCTTTCCCTTCGTATTGTAATATTTGAAGAGTTACCAGCAACTCTTGCTTTACCAGAGCAACTTCTTCAGGGATGTGCAGAATCCTTACAAACATTCATCATCAGAGGCTGTCGGAACATTGAAGAAATGCCAGAGTGCATCAGCAATTTAAATAAACTTCAAAATCTTGAGATCACTCGTTGTCCAAGGTTGAGCAAAAGGTGCCGAAGGGGAACAGGAGAAGATTGGCCCAAGATCAAACATATCCCTAAAATCAAGGTTGACAATGATTACAGTGGTCAAGAAACATCTGATTAGGTACGGTTTATGAGTATTTAAATTTATCATATTTAGTCACACATTTTTATCATAAAGAACAAGACAACATACCCGTAGAAAACATTCAATTATCATGATAAAATGCAAGTTAACTAAGTCATCCGGCAATTTAAATTTATTTGAACTTAATACATCATTATTAAATTCTATGTTTGTGTAATTTCATCAGGTTTACTACTGTGAGCGTCCTGTCGGCTAAAAGATCTTCCACAACATTTTGTCACTTCTGAAGATCAGCTTAAGGCTTGGAGTGTGCTTTGTGTAATTTCCCCTGCCTTGATTTCCTTGGCTCGCAGTGTGTGACGATTTGTCATCAATAAATTGATAAACATTTGGTTGTTTAAATAAGATACGCTCAATAAAATAAAGAGGCAAACATAATTATGTCATTGAAATTAATAGAATTATTTCTTATACGTTTATATGTGGAGTAAATTATTGTTTTGTCATTAGGCTTTTAAACATGATTCTTACTTAATCCTTCAAACAATTTTTGAATATATTAATTTTTATTTGACATTACTTTTTTTTTTCCTTCCTGAGCCTCGCTTTATTATTATTATTATTATTATTATTATCATTATTATATCTTGGGACAAGTTTGGTCCGTTACCCAAACACTACTAGGCTCATAACTTATTAAAAGTTCTAATTTTTAGATCTTATTTGTTTCGGGGGGTGGTATAACTTGTTTTTCATAAGTTTTTGAGATATTTTTATTTAAATTAATTATTTTTTTTATAATTTTAGATTTTTTAAATATGTTATTATTAAAAATTAATTTTTTAAAAATAAAAAATATATTATTTTAATATATTTTCAACCAAAAATATAAAACATTCATCCCAACCAATTTTTGAAAAACCGTTATTCACTTTTTCTCATACAAACATTACCTTCGGGAACCTCCTCGTCAAGACAAGCTAACAAGCTACTTTCCGACACCACCACAACCACCGCCATCTTCTTGGAAAAAATAAAATGACCCTCAAACAGAACTTCTTGCTTCCTTTAACCAGAATATAAATTAATAGGTACAAAGCAAGATTTATTGTTAAAGATTTCAATCAACAAAAAAGAATATAAATTATTTTCCTACATTCTTATCTATGTTAATAATAACTTTTACATGTACATTAATAGGTATTATAATTAGTAACAGGTTAGAAATACATTAAATTTATGGGAAAATCGTTTTTTTAAATGATGATTTTGGCATAGAGGTATTTATAAAACAACTTAAGAAGTTTGTTGTTAAAAAAAGAAATTAAAATTTATTAAGTTATTATATAGTTTGAAATAAACTTCTAAATAATAGCATGAAAAATTTCACAATGTTATACTACCAAGCAAGTTTAAAATCAATAAGTTTAATAAAAGGATTTATGTAAAAAATACAAATAAAGATTATTTTATTGCATCTATTTATATTGATGGATGTTAATTTTGGGTGAAAACAAATATTAACTAACCCAGGGGCATCTTGCAATGCTGAAGGATCGTCGAGCAGTAGCAGTCAAGGATGGCTACCGATCCTTTCATAATTTGTGTATTTATGTTGTTGAATCTTTTCTTCGCTTGCTACCATCAGCAACCATTGACGTCGCCGCCTTCACTCTCTAGACCACCACAGCCGCCCCCTGCTCTTTCCTTGATAAATTCACCTCTTCACATCCACTTTCCACATCTTCTTTATTTATGTTATTGTAACACGATTTTTAACCCCTCTTGAATATCTCAAAAAAAAATATTTCAACGCGAAGAAAATATTTAAAAAAAACAAGAAAAAAATTACAATAAGTGGAGGTTGAAATTCATTAAATAATTAAAAATTTAAAAGCTAAGGACCAAATCAAAAAAGGTGCCAATATTCAAGGACTACATGTAAAGCAATTAGGGATGAAATTGAGAAAAAATAGTTGAAATTTTCCAAAAATGAAACAATTAAAGATCCAAGAACCAAACTTGGGGGACCTTTAAAAAAATGAAATTTTCCCTCACATCAAAATGTCATCGCTTTTTTTTTTTTTTTTTCAAAGCATTAAGAGTCACTCGCCCTTTAAGAAGTTCTGTTTTTTAAACAAGTCCCAGACATTAGAGGCCTGGAAGCTCTTGAGCCTTTATAGTTCGAGAGATTGAGCTCTTTTTATTATAATTATATTTTTTTTTGTTGCTTATTTATTTGTTAAATTTCATTACTTAATATGTAATGGATTATTAATTAGACAATGCAACTATTTTGGTTTGATTTTTTTTTTCCAGTCACTTTGATATTTTATTAATTTTTAATTTTATAGGTGACACATTTGAGATACATTTTTTACATGGCGAACACAAAAATAAAAATACTCCCAAAATCTATTTTCAAATTACAAAATTTGCAAGTTCTGGTCGCGGGTGAAGAAGGATCAGAAGAGCTGCCCAAAGATGAGAGGTACGTGATCAGCCTTAGATATTTAGTTATAATTGCCAAGCAGAAGCGGTTGCCAGAAGGTGGGATTGGGTGCTTGGAATTTCTTCGAACTTTACTCATCTATGAGTGTGAAAATCTACAAAAGATGCTTTCTTTGTTGTTCCATTACTACTCTTAGGATGTTATTTGAATTGCTAATGTGTTGATGTAAAACAAAATTTAAAAAATAAAAATATTACTTAAATATATTTAAATAAAAAAAACTTTTGAAAAGAATAATTTTGCGTATGGTGCGCTCGTTGATCTCAAAATGTTTCTTTTTAAATGCATTGAATAATAAGCTCTCAAAACCACCAATTTTCCAAACTATTAAAATATTTGTCTGTCCCAACATCATGTACTTGTAAAGATTTATATTATTTAATGATATTTAATTTTCGGATGATTAATAAAACTCTAATATTTTATTAAAAAATTATTTTAATT
Organism: Populus ilicifolia; assembly: GCA_015708895.1. Lineage (NCBI taxonomy): Eukaryota > Viridiplantae > Streptophyta > Magnoliopsida > Malpighiales > Salicaceae > Populus > Populus ilicifolia. The sequence continues at coordinate 455,162 of SRLM01000202.1, read as the reverse complement.
TAATAATTTAAATTATTAAATAATACCTCAAATTATAATTTATATTGTTCTATTGCTGGGTCCAACAATGTGGTTGAAGGTGTCACGAGCTGGTTCATAGAAATTGTTGGTTTTAATAACTTTTTATATTTTTTTTATTAAATCACATGATAAAAACATATGCTTACAAAATTAAGCACTAACCTAAAAATAAACACTTATTTAAGATAATTATTTCTAAAAAGCAAATAAAATTCAATAATGCAGTCCATTTCTCAACGAATCTAATATTAAATGATGAAATCGAGAATAAATAAATTAAAAACAATTAAAAAACCAATAAAAAACATATCATATCGGTGGCTAAACTTATCAAATCTGCGAATTGAGTAAACCGGGTTACCATCTCGAACAAGTGAACTGAGTTATGGACTCCACTGGGCACTACCACAATCTTTACATTTATTGACAGATTTTTCCATCGATATTTGCACTATCATTCTGTTTATAATTAATTTACCAACAAAATCACTGACAGAAATTCTCTGTTGGTGCCTCTTTCGTTGGTAATTTTTTATTTATCAGTAAATTCATCGGTAATAATATTTTTATTATTACCAATTGATTTATTGATGGAAAAGGTACACAAAAAAAATTATCTACTACATTCCATCAGTATTTTTCTCGGTAAAATACCTTATGTAATTCCTCCGTAATTATTTAAACTAATCCATACATTCACAGGGAAAAAAAAAACAAAAAGAGGACTCAAGGGAAAAAGGAGTTCCATCCAAATTTGGTAGAAATTGGGAAAGAAATAGTCGAGAAATGCAAGCAAATTCCTTTGGCAGTGATTAAAAACACACGGGGACTCAACTTTATGGTAAAAGTGATGAAAAAGAGTGGGAATCGGTGAGAGATTGTGAGTGAGAAGAGGGAAGAAGAGGGAGATGGAATTTTACCTGCTTTGAAAGTCAGTTACCGAAGACCGCCGACACACTTGAAAAGATTACGAGGAAGCAATTTCCCTAGCTACCTTTAAAATGCATGATCTTGCGTCTTCATTGGCTCAAAATGAGTTCTATATCATAAGCTCTCAAAAACCACCGATTTTCCAAAACGACCCGTCATTTCTCAGTTACTGATTCCATTTCATTTTTTCATCAAACTCTTCCCAAGTCCCCAAATGAGTTCGACCATGTGTGGTAAATATTCCATGAGAGAAGCTACAACACAGTTGCATCACTTTAAAAATAAACTTCAATTTAATTATTATTATTATTAATAATTTTTGTGTTAATTTGTGATTTAGTGAATAATTTAAAGTTTTGATTTTGAGTGAATTTAATTAATTAAATCCGCGCCATTATGTCAATAAAATTTAAAAAAATAATAGAAAAAATGCATCAGAAGAAATTGATTTCCAAAAGGAGTCCTGAATGTTCTCTTATTGTAAGATTGAGTTTTACTTGGCAAAAGGATATCAACGCTGAAAATGGTGAATCAAATGAATATACAGATATCTGTACATTTATAAGAGCATGGTATTATATATATAAAAAATAATTTTTATATAAAAATAATATTTGTTTTATTTTTTAAAATTTATTCCTGACTAGCATATTAAAACATTCTAAACACGTAAAAATAATTTAAATGAAAAATAAAAAATTCAAAATATATTAATAATACTTCTAAAATACAAAAACTAACCATCCCTAAATTTGATACCTTGGCGTGGTTGGCCCAAATATATGATAGCGGTAGAGATTGCCAGATAGAATTTGGAGCTGTATACTGTGCTATTCCATTTGTAATATATTTACTCAAACCTGGTTTCCGTCATACTGGATTTTATAGCTAAAATATTAAACGAAACCAGGTTGCAGCTCGCGGAGGAGGCAGGGGTGGTGTTGTGAGCTCCGTTTTGAAGTCTATGTTCAGCCTTTTTTAATAACACCTGATTAATGATAATCTTCAAGTGGGATAGAATAAAAGAAGAGACCAAACGAATGGACCAGCTTGAATTTGATGGTCTGGAGGTATTGCACGCTTGCCTTTTGCCGTCTTGTCCATCTTTGACACAGAAAGCACTTCTATTACAGCATTCTACAGATGGATGAAGATGAAAGGTACAATTGAAAACTAGAATATGTACTCCACACTCTTCAGGTTAGCAAATTACAGACCTAATTTTTTAAAATTTTAATTCTAAAACCTAAAATTAACAAAAATAAATTTTAAAAAATCATAATAAAAATTCCAAAATTCCAAAAAAAAAAACATTGTTAATTATCAATGGTTTTTTCTATATTCTTTAAATTTAAAAAAATCCATCAAATCCATAAATTAGGATAATCTGTGTTATTTCGAGAAACCCATAAACTATGTTAATCTCATAAAAAAATATAAAATTAAATTATAAACTATTTTAATATTATAAAATAAAATTAATTAAAATCATTTTTTAAAAAATCTTAACAATAAAAAATATAAAAAACTATATATAAAAAATATTATAACAATGCATGTTTTGTTAAAAAATTAGAGTGATTTTTCTAATTCATCTGTACATATTTAATCCAGATATGGTTAAAAAATAGAAACTAACTCGATTTTTTCTGTGGGCAGTGCATATTTTTTTCAAAGCATCAAGGGTCGTCCGCCACTTAAGAATATGGTCAAATATTCTTTAATTGTCTAAAAGCAAAGGGACCCTCGTAGGTCCCAAGTAGGCTGAACCTGTCAACCCGTTAGATGGAGCCGGGAGGGAAGATGCCTGCTGGTTAGTAAATGAAGTCAATTTGAACGCGTGGATACTTAACGGTGGGGTCTTGTTTTGTGAAACTTTCGGCTAGAGAATGTGGACCTTGCATGTTAGTGATTCCTCGGTGTGAAATGTGGAAACTGTGGGCGGGGGCGGCCATGATATTAAATGACAAACATATCCCTGTTTTCCGAGCCGGAATTTCAATTGATATCAAATATAATGTATCAAATGAGTTAATAATGTATTTAATTTATTAAATATTATTTTCCCTCCACAACTTCAAATTTTAAGGATTAAGTAGATAACAAGCAGGGTGGAATAATAGCTTCTTAATACTCAAAAACAATTAAGGATTAACAAAAGCTGCTGGATACTTGTTGGTGTCTAGTTTTCCTAGCCTAGCAGGAACTATTGGTTGATAACTTTTTTGCATCTAATTATGCAACATGATTTTAATTCTTTGGTTTCAGGGTAAAACAAACATCTAGAGTTCCTTTATAACCCGGCAGGATTAGTGGTTATTGGATACAAATAAAATAGATAAAAAAAAAACCCTAGATGAACCCAAAAAATCCTTCAAAATAAGCAGCAAACAATGGTCGAGGATGCGGGTCCAAGCCAAAGAAGGGCACCGGCTAAGCTCATTTAATGAAATGGATGCATTTAGTAAAAGCACATAAATTCCATCGAAAAGAACTTTTAAAATTAAAATACATTTCAATGGTCAAAGATAAGGGTCCGTGCAAAAGACAATAATTCAAACACATATTATAAACCATATGTTTACAAAATTAAATAGTAATCTAAAAATAAATATTTGTTTAATATAACTATCTTTAGAAAACAAATAAAAATTAATAATGCAATCTATTTTTCGAGCAATCTAATATTAAATAATAAAATTAAAAAGAAATTAAAAGATAAATGATAATGTTTACATAATCTAATTCTCGAGCATCTTGGAAGATGCTGGCTTGTGTTAGGTGCGCGAGATGATCTCGAGATGTTTCTTTCAAGATTATAATGATTAACATTTTTTTTCTCAAGCTTTAAAATGCACGATCTTGCATTATCATTGGCTCAAAATAAGTGTTCTTGACTCCATTCCATTTTTTCATCAAACTAATCCAAAGTCCCCAAATGAGTCCGACCATGTGTGGTCAATATTCCATGGGAGAAGCTACAACACAATTGCACTACTTGTAAAATTATTCTTTTTTACTTTTCATCCCTTAATTTTATGATCAAGAAGATGTAAGGATTACGGACACCACATATCTCCACATTGGTATGATATTGTCCACTTTGGGCCTAAGCCCTCATGGATTTGCTCTTGGGCTATACCCAAAAGGCCTCATACCAATGGAGATATTTGTCCATCCTTATATACCCTTGATCCTCCCCATTTCTAACCAATGTGGGACTTTGGTCGTATACCCAACAATCCTTCCCTCGAACAAAGGACCACCGAGCCTCTCCTCAAACGATCATTTATCCATCCACTCTCTGCCAACCAGAATTTTTCATTCTCTACTTCTCTCTACTTCATCGTGTTGGGGTTAGGACACGTCTATGAAGTACCGGAGAGTACTACCTTGACTTTGAGAGTTTTTTTTTTTTCTCTTTGTAGGTCAACTCCTCTTCACCGTGTTGAGATCAGGACACGTCCATGAAGCATCCG
>SRLM01000202.1:397790-448527 GCA_015708895.1 Populus ilicifolia | reverse complement strand
CCAACCCCGCCGGCACGTGCGACGGTTTCCGACGTCCGATTTCGACGCGATTTTCACCAGTGGCTTCGTCTCTTCCTCCTCTACACAATGGTATTGTCAAAACACAATTTTGACAACTTTTATTTTTGAGCAAAATCAAACATCACGTTAAAACCATGTGCTCTGATTGTAAGGATTACGAACACCACATATCTCCACATTTGTATGATATTGTCCACTTTGGGTCTAAGCCCTCATGGATTTGCTCTTGGGCTATACCCAAAAGGCTCATACCAATGGAGATATTTGTCCATCCTTATATACCCTTGATCCTCCCCATTTCTAACCAATGTGGGACTTTGGTCGTATACCCAACAGAAGACTCAACGACTTCTACTCTCCACTCAGAAAGCGGAACTCCACTCTTATCTCAATCATTTCTTCCCATCAAACACTTCTCCCCTCACTCAAAAAGAAAATGGCAGATGCTTTTACAGCCGAGATTGCAAAATCCCTTATTGGGAAGTTAGGCTCTTTTGCTGGTCAAGAATTTTGTTTGGCGTGGGGACTTGAAGCTGACATTGCTCGTCTTGAAAAGAGATTGAAAGCCATCAACGCAGTGCTGTCCGATGCTGAGCAGAAACAATCAAAGAATGACAGGATTCGGTTCTGGCTCAACGATCTCACAGAAGTCTTGCATGATGCTGAGGACATTCTGGACGAAATCGACTGCGAAAATTCGCGAAGAGAGGTGGTGAAAACTACAGGGAGCACCAGCAGAAAGGTAAGGCGCTTCTTTTCAAGATCCAATAAGATTGCATTCCGTTTAAGAATGGGTCATAAGATAAAGAGCATCATAGAAAGACTAGCTGAGATCTCATCTCTTAAGTCTGACTTCAACCTCAGCGAGCAGACTATTGATTGTGGTCATGTCTTGCATGAGGAAACAGAGATGAACCGATCCTTTGAGAGCTTTTCCGGTCTTATCGGAAGAGATGCAGACAAAGAACGCATCATCAACCTTGTAGTAGCACCTTTTAAGGTTGGCGATGCACATCCCCTTGTCCTTCCGATTGTAGGAATGGGAGGCTTGGGGAAGACATCTCTTGCCAAATCGGTGTGTGATGCTGGGAATGTAAAAAGTCATTTTGACCTGAAGATGGAGGCATGTGTTTCAGATGATTTTTCCTTGAAACAAGTGGTGCAAAAAATTATTGAATCTGCAACTGAGAAAAGATGTGCGGATTTGAATGAGGGTAAACTAATACAAAAACTTGAAGATATTATGAACGGTAAGAAATATCTGCTTCTTTTGGATGATGTTTGGAATGAAGAAGCTCAAAAATGGTTGTTGTTGCAGACTTTGTTATCAAAAGGTGCTGATGGAAGTAAGATTATAGTAACTACCCGTAGTCGACGTGTTGCTGAGATTATGGGTACTGTTGCTGCGTACAACCTAAGTCTTCTTGGTCAGGAGGACTGTCTGTCGTTGTTTTACAAGTGTGCATTCAAGGAAGGGCGAAAGGAGTTGTATCCAAATTTGGTTGGAATTGGGAAACAAATAGTGGCGAAATGCAAGCAAGTTCCTCTGGCAGTGATTCACTTGGGGACTCAACTGTATGGTAACACTGATGAAAAAGAGTGGAAATCGGTGAGAGACAGTGAGCAGTGGGAAGAAGAGGGAGATGGTATTTTACCTGCCTTGAAAATAAGTTATCAAAGACTGCCGACACACCTGAAAAGATGCTTTCTTTATTGCTCCGTTTTTCCAAAAGATTACGCATTCTTTGATATCTCATTGGTGTATTTTTGGATGGCACATGGGCTCATTCATCAATCATCAAATAGAAAGGAGAACTTGGAAGATGTTGGCTTGCGTTATGTGCGCGAGTTGATGTCAAGATGTTTCTTCCAAGATTATAGGGATTGGAATTATGTAGTTGGCTTTAAAATGCATGATCTAATGCATGATCTTGCATCATCATTGTCACAAAGTGAGTGTTCGATCATAGGCTCTCAAAACCACCAAATTTCCAAAACGACCCGTCATTTGACAGTTCTTGACTCCGAATCATTTTTTCATGAAACTCTCCCCAAGTTTTCAAATGAGTTCCACCGTGTGCGGTCAATAGTCTTTGCAGATAGTATAGTGGGGTCTAAATGCAAAACAGACTTTCATAAATGTTTGTCAGTATTTAAGCACTTGCGGTCTTTGGAATTAACGTGTGATTCTGAATTTGAGGCTTTTCCGGAGAGGATTGGGGCCTTGAAACATTTGAGATATCTCAGGTATAGGCGCCACGTAAAAATGAAAAGACACCCAAAATCTCTTTTCAAATTACAAAATTTGCAAGCTCTGGTTACAGGTTTGGGATTAGAAGAGCTGCCAAAAGATGTGAGGTACCTGAAAGGCCTTAAATTTTTAAGTCTAGCTACTCAGCTGAAGCGGTTGCCAGAAGGAGGGATTGGGGGTTTGGAGTGTCTTCAAACTTTATTCATTGTTAGTTGTGAAAATCTAGAAAATTTGTGCGAAGATATGCAAGATCTTAAAAGACTTCGGAAATTGCTTATTAGCAATTGTGGAAGCTTGATTTCTTTGCCACGAAGTATCAAATGCCTAACTACTCTCGAAGAATTATCTATCAATAACTGTAAAAAGCTTGATTTGATGACAATAGAAAAAGAGAAAGAGAAAAAAATTCAACCTCTTTCCCTTTCCCTTCGTATTGTAAAATTTTCCAGCTTACCAGCAACTCTTGCTCTACCAGAACAGTTTCTTCAAGGATCTACAGAATCTTTACAAACACTTATCATCAGATACTGTCCAAACATTGCAAAAATGCCAGAGTGCATCGGCAATTTAAATGAACTTCGAAAACTTGAGATCACTCGTTGTCCACGGTTGAGCAAAAGGTGCGTGGAGGGAAAAGAAGATTGGCTCAAGATCAAACATATCCCTAAAATCAAGGTTGATGGTGGTTGCAGTGGTTAAGAAACATGTGGTTAGGTACTAGTGATGAGTATTTAAATCTATCATGGTTAGTTTCACATTTTTATCCATTCCTTTTTTTCCTTTTAAATTCTTTTCAATTATTATTTGACAAAAACCTCTTGTGTTTTGGAGGGGCAGGTTCAAGTGGAACTCCGTCAGATTTAACCAGAGCAAAAGAACATGACAAGGCATGTCGTGTCATGATAAAATGCGAAGTTAACCAATTCATTCAGCAATTTAAATTTCTTCGAACTCAATACATCATTATTAAATTCAATGTTTGTCTAATTTCTTCAGGATTACTACTGTGAGGGTTCTGTCGGCTATCTTCTACAACAGTCTGTCTCTTACAAAGATCAACTTAAGGCTCGGAGTGTCTGCTTTGTGTAATTTCCTTGGCTAGCTATGTGTGGTGATTTGTCATTAATAAATTGATTAACATTTGGTTGTTCTAAATTACTGGCTTGCCTCTTTATCTTATTCAACTCATCTTATTTTAAATATTGTGTGTGATCATTTAAATAATTGAGCTTAACATATAAATTCGTCCCTTCTAAACAAGCTAAAAGCTGAAGTTGGGAGGAGAAGGAGCAAGCTACTTGTCTCTAATAATACAACAATCATCAAGAAAATTGCCGACCTGAATGAGTTCATAGCAGATTATATATTTAGCATATTAATTTTGATTGAGTAGAGATTAAGCTTAATAATTTTTTTATATACAATAAATAGTTCTTCATTTATTAAAATATGTGTATAATTAATGTATCAAATAAGTTGATAATGTATTTAATTTATTATATATTATTATATATCAAATAAGTTTAATTTATGTATATTTAATTTAAAAAAATAAGTTAATTAATATATATATGTATAAAATTTTTAAATTCTATTTAATATTTTTTATGTATAAAAACAGGTAAAAATCTACAAATACATTTTAAAAAAAAATATAAATATTTTGAGTGTCAAATAGCTAGAAAAGATATTCTTTCACATCTTGTGTACTTTTACTTCTTTCCCACCCTTCTCCACTTGGTCAAATAAGGGCAACCACGATATTAACATATCCCAGTTTTCCAGGCCACAATTTCAATTTATATCAAATATAATTAATGTATCAAATAAGTTAATAATGTATTTAATTTATTATATATTATTGTCCCTCCTCAACTTCACAATTGGGTACATGAATTAAGATCAACAAGCAAGGTGGAATCATATCTTCCTGGTCAGCTCAAAAACAATTAAGGATTACGATCGCTATCAGCAATTCAGTTCTAAAGCTGCTGGATACTTTTTGGTGTCTAGTTTTCCTAGCCTAGCAGGAACTTTTGGTTGATAACTTTTTTCATCTAATTATGCAACATGATTTTAATTCTTTGGTTTCAGGATAAAATAAACATCTAGTGTTCTTTTATAACCTCGCAGGATTAGTGGTTATTGGATACAAATAAAATAAATAAATAAAAATCCTAAAAGAACCCTAAAAAGTCCTTTAAAAGAAGCCTGAAAAACACTTATTAGGTACGAAATATCAAACTCGAGCCCAATATATAACGAGAGGAAAAGAAACTGGGCTCGGGCATAAAACTAACGCCCATGTTAGGATGGGCCTGCACCAATCTACTAGACACACACCCAATTGTGGGCATACGCGCCAAGTGCTAGGTATTCATCCCAGCACCTTAGGTGCTTGGTGTGCGCCCAGTACCTGGATGGAGCACTCCTTGAGGTTGGGTTGCGCGCCTCAAACTTAATATGAATGAATTCAGACAACGTGCTTAAACTTATTTTTTTAATTTTTAATGGGCTGAACATCTTATTTAAACTCAACACTTGTTAAAAGAGTTTTTCTAGAACATCACATGGATTCCCTAGTATTTTTTACTGATTTTATATATTTTATTTTAAATATAATACAACTTAAAATATCAAAAAAATAAAATTACACTTCAATATTTTATTTTCATAAAAGCATAAGATTTATAGACTATTCCTCTATTTGAGATAAAATGTTTGAACTTCGGTCACTTCAACTAATTATTAATTTAATCATACATCAAATCTACATTTACTATAAACTATTAGCAAAATATTATTGAAAAACAAAGCTATCTATTTAGGAGTTTAACGAGACTATTATTATATAAATACAGATTTTTTATTTTTAACTCCACACACTAAAAATATAGCCTTTATATATATATATATAAATACATCATTAAATCTTGAATCTGTCACAGCTTAGAAGTACTAGAACCTTAAAAAAAAATAAAAAATCGGTGATTGTTTTTCATTAGCTGGTTGTGTATTTTAATTAATTAATTAATTAATTTTTATAAGATCTAAATGCAAATTTCCTGATTGTTCTTCATCAATAGCAGGACTTTCTATTCTATTTTTCTATCATATTTTAAAATCTAATTTTAAATCTAAATAAAATTAACTAGCATCATCACCATCATGATCAAAAACTCTTGAGAAAATATATAAGATAGGATAGGTCATGATCATCTATGATCAGATGCATCTCATAGCATGAGAGGCACATCACTTGGTTTTCTACGAGGGTTGTTTATGCTACTGTGCCTACTGCTTCGGAAGTTCTAAGTAAATGATAGATTCTTAAGATGATATTTTCCAAAGTAAAAGATTTGATGACCATCATGCTTCGTGATGGGTCATGGCCCAAACACTATTGGGCTTACAGCCTATTAAAACTCTTAAAAATCCATGAATCCAACATCCCAGCAAAACCTTGAAAAACTCTCACCGTCACCTTTTTTATATGGTCATGTTGCTAATAGTGTGTTGTTGCTAACAGTATAATAATAATTATTTTTTAAAATATTTTTTGTTTTAAAATATATTAAAATAATATTTTTTTATTTTTTTAAAAATATTTTAATATTAATACATTAGAATATCAGAAAACATTAATTTCAAGTAAATATTAAAAAATTTATTTTTTAAAAAAATACTTTTAAAACACAAAAAATAATAAATATTTAAATAATAAATGAGAACGTACTTCATTTGTTAAACAATGTTTTTCCGCTTCAGCAGCTTGAGATTTGGGTACATAAGTAAAGATTAAGTAGATAACATGAGGTGGGATTGGGTGTTTGGAGTGTCTTCAAACTTTATACATTGTTGCGTGTGAAAATCTAGAGAATTTGTGCGAAGATATGCAAGGTCTTAAAAGTCTTCGAAAATTGGATATTGGTGGATGTGATAGCTTGATTTCTCTGCCACGCAGTATAAAATGCCTAGCTAATCTGGAAGAATTTTGTATTATCAACTGTGAAAAGCTTGTTTTGATGACAATAAAAAAAAGAAAAAGAAGAAAAAACTCCACCACTTTCCCTTCGTATTGTATTATTTGAAGATTTACCAGCAACTCTTGCTTTACCAGAACAGCTTCTTCAAGGATCTGCAGAATCCTTGCAAACATTTATCATCAGAGGCTGTCCCAACATTGGAGAAATGCCAGATTGCATCCGCAATTTAAAGAAACTTCAAAATCTTGAGATTAGTGATTGTCCAAGTTTGAACAAAAGGTGCCGAAAGGAAAGAGGAGAAGATTGGCCCAAGATCGCACATATCCCTAAAATCAAGGTTGACGGTGATGACATTGGTGAAGAGACATCTCATGCAGGTAGCAGCAGCAAACCATATTGAAATCTATCATATTTAGTTTTACATTTTTATCCATTCTTCAATTCCTTTTTTTTTCGTTTAAATTATTTTCCCTGAAAACAATATTAGCTTTGAAAAAAAAAAAAAACTCACAAAACCTCTTGTGTTTTGGAGAGGCAGGCTCAAGTGGAACTCCATAAGCAAGAGAAGAAGACAAGGTATGTCATGATAAAATGCAAAGTTGACTAATTCATTCAACAATTTAAATTTCTTTGAACTTAATACATCATTATTAAATTCTATGTTTGTCTAATTTTCTTCAGCTTTCGCTGGGGTTATAATTCGGGGACTTCAATTTGTTCGGTGTTGTTGCTGACATTCTAGTTTGTTCAAATAAAGATGAAGAGTGTTCGCTGGAGATTATTATTCGTTCTGCGTGTGCTTTGCTCGTAGTTCCTGCTGGTGATGTTCTTGGCTTTTCATTTGTTCATAATGGTTGCCGATCAGTTCATTTGCTAGTCATGGAATGTGCTGCCTCGTTGTTGGTCTTTGGTTTGGTTTCCTGCTGTGAGGGTCCTGTCGGCCAAGATCTTTTACGAAAGTTTGTCTCTTGCAAAGATCAGTTGAAGGGTCGGAGCGTCTGCTTTGTGTAATTTCCTTGGCTAGCTATATGTGATAATTTGTCGTTAATAAATTGATAAACATTTGGTTGTTCTGAATTATTTAAATAATTATGCTACCTGTTTCTAATAATACAACCCTCATCAAGAATCTCGAACTTACTGCAATGTCTCATTCATTAGCTTCAAAGACCTTAACGAAGAGACATCCAATAACATATTAAAACTGTTTTTTTCATTTTTTTTCAAACAAACATTACCACCACTTACCTCGCCGTCAAAACAAGTACCACAGCCACCGCCATCTTCTTGCAAAATAAAAGGACCCTCAAGCAAAACTTCTAGATTCCTATACCCAGAAGAACCCCAACTTTTAACACTAGCTGCACCGCCTTCACTATTTATACCACCACAACCACCCCGACTCCTTCCCTAACAAATTCATCTCTCCAGTACACGCCTTCCTTCACTCTTCTTGCACAATCTCCACCGTTGGTAAAAACCTCCCCTCTCTCTTTCTCTAAGCTAATTATTTAACCCTGTTTCAATCATTTTTATTTTCGCTGACAGATTGCATCAATCATCACGGATTACAAACTCTCTTCATTACCAACCAGTAAACTCTGATTCTGACTATTAGAAATTAGTCTAAATAAATGAAGTTAGTTTTATTATTATTATTATTAATTATGTGTTAATTTGTGATTTAGTGAATAATTTAAAGTTTTGATTTTGAGTGAATTTAATTAATTAAATCGGCGCCATTATGTCAATAAAAAAATATTTTTAAAAATTGAAAAAAGAATATAAAAAATGCATCAGAAGAAATTGATTTCCAAAAAGAGTCCTAAATGTTCTCTTATTGTAAGATTGAGTTTTGCCTCGCAAAAGCATATGTAGGATGAAAATGGTGAATAAAAAATGGATATACAGATATCTGTGCATTAATAAGAGGGCATGTTAATATTACATAGTGATTTTTTAAAAAATATTTTTTATATAAAAATAATATTTTTTTATTTTTATAAATTTATTTTTAATCAGCACATTAAAAAGATTTAAACATATAAAAATAATTTGAATAATAAAAAACAAAAAAATTCAAAATTTTATTAATAACACTTTCAAAATAGAGCTATCTCAACTATCATTCGTCCCAAGAAATGGACATTCTCTGCCATCTTCACCTTCACGGAAACAACACTTCTCTTCATCCCCTCAACCTTCTTGTGTTTAGCACTCAAAATCCTTGCTGTAAAACACATCAACAATCCCAACTATCCACCAGTTAAAGGCACAAACTTTAACCAGCTTCTCTACTTCGACAGGCACTATGACTGCCAAACTGAGCTTATCGTTTCTAACTCTGGAGTGGATTGTGTATTCATTGATAGTATATATGGATTTCTTATATATATATATATATATATATAATAAGTGTTGAATATACTCATCCTAATTTAATAATAAAATCAATGAATATACACTTTTTGAAGACATTTTCTCTTATAAAAGATATAAGAAATTCGTTCACATAGTAAATCAAAGAAGAATAGCTTAGGTGGTCTCATCAAACTATAGATGAAAGATCTATAATCAACATCCAAAAATTCATTCCTACTAGGCTATAAATAGATCTTCAAGAGAGAGAAAACTGAAAGGTAATAGAACCATCCAAAAATACAAAGCAAGATTTATTTTCAAAGGTTTCAAACAACAAAAAATATATATTATTTTGCTATATACTTGTCTATGTTAATAATAACTCTTATATTTTCATTAATAGTTATAACAATTATTAACAAGTTAGAAATACATCAAATTTATAAATAAATAAAAAATAGATTTTTTAAATGGTGATTTTGATGGAAAGGTATTTATTAAACAAACTAAGAGGCTTGTTGTTAAAGCAAAAAAAAAATTAAAACTTGTGAAGTTATTATATAGTTTGAAACAAGTTTTTAAATAATATTATATTGTTAAATAAGTTTAAGATCAATAAAGTTAATAAAAGTATTTATGTAAAAAATATAAATATAAATTATGTTATTGCATGTATTTATTTATATTGATGGATTTTAATTTTGGGTATCAACAAATATGTGGTTAAATTTTTCAAAAAAAATAATATTAATTAACCGAGGGGCATCTTGCAATGTTGGAAGATCGTCAAGCAGTAGCAGTCAAGGTTGGTCGCTGCGGTGTCACTTATTATTTTGGCCCGGGTTTTGTTATAGCAACTAGATGATTTTTTTTTTATTAAGTGGTTAGTCTAGTGGTAAAGATACTAGGCTTGAGAGATATATTCCCTCATAGGTTTAGGGTGAGGGTTTAAATTTCACTGAATATATTTTCTTGGGGACATGCCCTCTGACGTAAAAAAATCAATGATTTATCATGTTTTCATGTGGAAAAGTTTTTGACTTCCATGGTCATCCCATATGGCGAATGAGCCTGGACCGTCTCCTACTGTAGGCGGCGAGGCCCTGTTTCAACGGGATGACAGCCTTCTTTATTATAATTATAACGGATTGCAACAATGATTTTTCTTTTCTTTTGGTCACTCTTCTTCTTCTTTTTTATTGCTACCCTTATAGGCCAAAAATGATACCCAATTAAAGTTCATTTATAAGATATGAGACTAAAATGAAAAGCATGGAAAAAAGAGATGGGTTTTTTGAACTTGGGGCTAAACATACACTTTAATCCTCTAATTCTTTACATTATAAACTTTCAGTCCCTAAGAATTTATATTATTTGTTAATTATAATTTTTATTATAACGATCAGCCTTGGATATTTATTTCTAGTTACTAAGCAGCAGTGGTTGCCAAAAGGTGAGATTGGTTGCTTGAAATTTCTTCAAACTTTACTCATCTATGAGTGTGAAAATCTAGAAAATTTGTGCGAAGATATGCAAGGTCTTGAAAAGATGCCTTCTTTGTTGTTTCATTTTTTCAAAAGATTACTACTTCTAGGATATTAGTTCAATTGCGTTTCAAAAAAAATGTTTTATTAAAATTAATTTTTTTGTTTTATTATTTTTTTTAATGAGTTGATGTCAAAACTATTTTTTAAAAAATAATTTTAATATATTTTTAAATAAAAAATTACCTAAACTCATTCAATCGAAGTCCAAATGATAGCTTGGAACATGCTAGCTTGCGTTATGTGCGCGAGCTGATCTCAAAATGTTTCTTCCAATTTTACGAGGAAACAATTTCCAAATCCCTAAATGTGTTTTAACACATGCACAGGCTCATTTTGACTGATTTTTAAATTAATTATTTTATTTTATTATTTAATAATGGATTGATTGAAAATTATATTAAAATATTTATTTAATTTATTTTATATGAAATTATTTTAATTTTATAATTAAATTACGAGTTTGCTAAAATAATTGAAATTAATTATTTTATTTTTTATAAAGTTATTTTAATTTTATAGTTTAAATTATGAGTTTGCATAATATACTTATTGAGTAGCACTTCATTAAAGAAACAACCTAATCTAGACAGAAGATTCGCTTACTAGACCGCAATGTTTTGATGTAGGTTTCCAAAATTTAATTAAAAACTCTTGAACTAAAACACTTGGTCTCGATTTTAGTGTGTAAGAAATAGATGGGAGAATCCTCGACTAAATCAAAGCACATGGAATCTAAGGCTGAATTTATTTATTGGAAGTTTTTGAAAAATTATTTTTTAAATTTTTATGTGTTTGTTTGTCATTAGAAAAATTGATTAATAAAAAATTTAATTTAATTTTCAAGAAATTGTTTTCTAAGATTTATTTATTGGAATATTTTTTTAATCCTATCTCTTAGAATTTAATTTTTATATTAACTTTGGTCTTTATTTTTATAATTATTATTTATTTTTTATTTTTTAATTGAAATTTTTTATCTATCAAATTTGATCATTATTTTTTTATTTTTACTTATTTTATTATAAATAATTTATAAAATATTAATTATTATTATTTTAATTTTTTTATGTTTTAGATTTGATCTTTATTATTTTAATTATTATTTATTTCATTTAAGATAATTTATAAAATTATATTTTTTTCAATTTCATTCTTATTTAACTTTTTAATTTGTAAGTTTTGTTTCTCGTTGTTTTAATAAACTTTTAAAAAATAAAATATTAATAAGTTATTTTTCAACTAATTTTTTATGACATAATTAAACATTGAAAATTTGTTTAATTTATTTTTATAAAAAATATTTTTCAACAAAGAAAAGTATTCGAGTTATTTGATGAATAAAAGATGGAAAGAGTTCCTTTGTGCTGTAATTAATAAACTTTGACTGATTTGAACAGAGTTTCTTGAAAAACTCAATTCAAAACTCAACTTGTAATAAATTTTTATTTAAAACTATTCACCCGATCAAACTTTGTTGAACTAACGGATTCACTAGACCAAACCGAACCTGAGTGGTTTATTGCAATGCTCTTTGGACGATGAAACACACAAACATATACAGACAAGAATGATGACAAAAGGACTAAGACATCATTGCTTTTGCTTGAAAAAATGAATTGCTTAAATTAAACATATAGTCATCGACTATCAATCTGAGTCAGACCCTATCACCTGTAACACGAACCAGGATCGTGCTTTTGCGAATTGTTGGATGCATCCACGGTCTACAAGCTATGCCCAGCAAGACGTCGTAGAATTTCCTCACATAATGTGTCCGGTGCAATGTTACCATAACCAAATCCACTCGAGGATTCTGGCGAGCTCTGTTCTGGTTTGCTCGTTCATTTTACTTGTTGAACAGAGCCGTGTTTTTTTTTTTTTTTAATTTATAAATTAGATATAATTTTCATGTATTTGTTAAAACTTACACCATTTAAATTGTATAATTGTTCTCTAAAATAAAATCTTAAATTGGCTCAAAATGAGTTTTAAATCATAAACTAACAAAACCACCGATTTTCCAAAACCACCCGTCACTTGTCAGTTCTTGATTCCATTTCATTTTTTCATCAAACTCTCCCCAAACAACTTCCATCAAGTGCGGTCAATAGTCTTTGCAGATAGTATAGTGGGGCCTACACGCAAAACAGACTTTGAGAGATGTTTATCAGAATTTAAGCATTTGCGGTCTTTGGAATTAACGCATGATTCTGAATTTGAGGCTTCTCCGGAGAGGTTTGGCGCCTTGAAACATTTGAGATATCTCTATTTTGGGAAGAACGCAAAAATAAAAAGACTCCCAAAATCTATTTTCAAATTGCAGAACTTGCAAGCCCTGGTTACAGGTGAAGGATTAGAGGAGCGACCCAAAGATGTGAGGTTCATGATCAGCCTTAGATTTTTATTTCTAGTTGCTAAGCATAAGCGGTTGCCAGAAGGTGGGATTGGGTGCTCGGAGTGTCTTCAAATTAACTTTATTCATTTTTCGCTGTGAAAATCTGGAAAATTTGTGCGAAGATATGCGAGGTATTAAAAGTCTTCGAAAATTGGTTATTGGTGGATGTGATAGCTTGATTTTTCTGCCATGAAGCATAAAATGCCTAGCTAATCTGGAAGAATTTTGTATTAATAACCGTGAAAAGATTGATTTGATGACAATAAAAGAAAAAAAAACTCCACCACTTTCGCTTCGTATTGTATTATTTGAAGATTTACCTGCAACTCATGCTTTACCAGAACAGCTTCTTCAAGGATCTGCTGAATGCTTACAAACATTTATCATCAGAGGCTGTCTCAACATTTACCAGAACAGCTTCTTCAAGGATTTGCTGGAGATTAATATTCGTTCTCTGTGTGCTTTGCTCGTAGTTCCTTCTGGTGATGTACTTGGCTTTTCATTTGTTCATAATGGTTGCCAATCAGTTCAGTTGCTCCCTCGTTGTTGAACTTAATACATCATTATTAAATTCTATGTTTGTCTAATTTCTTCAGGTTTACTACTGTCTGTGAGGGTCCTGTCGGCCAAGATCTTCTACGACAGTTAGTCTCTTGCAAAGATCAGCTGAAGGCTCGGAGTGTCTGCTTGTATGTGATTATTGTTGGTGGGAGAAACCACTTGTGGTGGCTTTGAAACACTCAGATGGGATAAAACACTCTTTTATTTCAAGAACAAAGCTTACAATTACATAAACAAAAGCTTACAACAACCTCTCTCTTTTTCTCTCTTTCTCTCTAGTGTTTCTCTCAATCTCTCCACACAGAATTGTATAAACTTAGCTATCTATTTATACACGAAATCAAAACAAGAAAATTCAACTTTCAAGTGTGAAGGCGGTTTGTGACCGACGGTGTGAAAGCGGCCGGCGGCCGGCGGCTGGCGGCTGGCGGCTGGTCGGTTGGTGGCTGGGCGGTGACAGCTGGTGGCTGCCTTCCTTGACCTTCTAGTGGATTGAGTTTACTTCAACAAATCTCCCCTTTAAACTCAATCGAGGGATGTTATTCCAAACATGAATTTCAATCTGATAAATACTTCTCTCTTCAATGGCTTGGTAAAAATATCTGCAACTTGATCATCTGTCCTGCAGGATATCAGCTCGACTTCTTTGTTCTTTACATGCTCTCGGATAAAATGATGACGTGTATCAATATGTTTACTTCTTTCATGATACACCGGGTTCTTTGCCAATGCAATCGCTGATCGATTATCGATATAAATCTCTGTAGGATTTTCTTGAGGAAATCCCAAAAACTTCAGCAAATTCCTTAACCATATTAAATGGCATACAGCTGAGTTGGCAGCAACATACTCAGCTTCACAGCTTGATAACGTGACAATTGATTGCTTCTTGGATGACCATGTGAAAGATGTATCTCCCACGAAAAATACAAACCCTGTTGTACTTTTTCTTTCATCCAGATCTCTACCCCAATCACTATCCGAGTAGCCAGTAAGATTGAAATTTGTACTTGAGGTATAAAACATACCTTCATTTATTGTGCCTTTGATGTAGCGAAGAATTCTCTTGGCTGCATTCAAATGAGACTGGTCTGGCTTCTCCATATATCTGCTGATCAGTCCGACTCCGTAGAGTATATCTGGTCTGGTACATGTCAAGTACCTTAAGCTTCCTACTAAGCTTTTGAAGTAAGTTGGATCAACATTTCCAACTTTACTTTTCCTCAATTCTACTTCATTCTCAACTGGAGTTGATACCGGATTGCAACTTTCCATCTTGAACCTTTCAAGAATATCTTTGGCATAACTTCTTTGGGATACAAAAATCCCTTCTTCTTTCTGCACCACTTCCAAGCCAAGAAAATGTGCCATCAGACCAATGTCTGTCATCTCAAACTCTTGTACCATGCTTTTCTTGAAGTCTTCGAACATGGTAGGATTGTTGCCGGTGAATATCAAGTCATCAACATATAGGCACACAAATAATATGCTGCCATCTGCTTCTTTCTTCACATAAATTGCGTGTTCATATGGACATTTTTCAAATCCATTATCTTGAAAATACCTGTCAATTCTGGTATTCCAAGCACGCGGAGCTTGCTTCAAACCGTAGAGGGCTTTCTTCAACTTGTATACTTTGCCTTCATTTTCAGCATCAATGTATCCAAGTGGTTGTTCAACATAAATCTCTTCTTCTAGGAAGCCATTCAGAAATGCTGACTTCACATCAAGTTGATAGATCTTCCATCTATGTTGTGCTGCTAATGAGATCATCAGTCTGATTGTCTCTAACCGGGCTACTGGAGCAAACACTTCTCCATAGTCAATGCCTTCTCTCTGTTTGTAGCCTTTCGCCACTAATCTTGCTTTGTATCTTTGCACTTCTCCTTTTGCATTCTTCTTTGTCTTATAGACCCATTTGACACCTATTGCTTTCTTGTTTTCTGGTAGATAAGTCAGCTTCCAGGTATCATTCTTCTCAATGGCATGTATTTCTTCATCCATTGCTTTTATCCACTTCTCTTCTGTGATAGCTTCATTGAAGCTAAGTGGGTCACTATCTGTAAAAAAACGAAATAGAGTTGTATCTTCCATTACTTGAGTGGCGTCATACAGCTCTTCTAGATTTCTCATCCTTCTTGGTCCTTCTGATGAGGATGCTGATGATGGTTCTGGTAATGATGGTATTGATGATGATTCTGGCGTGTTTCTCCTGTTGAATACAGGAAATCTGTGTACCGGACTTTGTGGCTCATCTTCTGATACTATTGGACCTTCTGCAAGTACTGTTGGTACTTCTTCATCTTCAAGGATCAAATCAGTGCTGATCCATTTAACTGCTTCTTGGTCATCATTCCATTGCCAAGTTTTATCTTCTTCAAAGATAACATCTCTACTCATAATTACCTTCTTGGTGATGAGATTATACAGCTTGTATCCCATTCTTCTCTCACCATATCCGACAAAGATGCATTTCTCACTTTTATCATCGAGTTTAGTCCTTCTTGTCCTTCTTGCATCTGGGATCTTTGCATATGCCACACAACCAAAGACTCGAAGGTGAGTAACACTTGGTTTGTGACCACTCCATGCTTCTTGTGGAGTGACAACTTGCAAACTTCTGGTTGGGCAGCGGTTCAGCAAATATACTGCACATGATACAGCTTCAGCCCAGTATTGCTTGGGCAGCTTCTTTGCTTTGAGTAGACTTCTTGCCATATCAAGAATTGTTCGATTCTTCCTCTCAGCTACACCATTCAGCTGTGGTGTATAAGCCGGTGTTGTCTGATGTCTGATGCCTTGTTGTGTACGAAAGGCTTCAAAGTCATTTGCTGTATATTCTCTACCTTGATCAGATCTTACGGTTCTGATCTTGTAACCACTTTGCTTCTCAACAATTGCTTTAAAATCTTTAAAACAATCGAACACTTCTGATTTCCTCTTCAAAAAATATACCCATGTCTTTCTGCTAAAATCATCAATGAAAGTGAGGAAGTACCTATTCTGTCCAGTTGACATAGGCTTTATAGGACCACACACATCTGTGTGCACTAACTCCAGTGGCTTCTTTGCTTTCCAATTGACTTCTTTGGCAAAACTGGATCTGTGATGTTTGCTGAGGACACAACTTTCACAGACTTCTTCTGGATGATCAATGTGGGGCATACCTTTGACCATCTTTTTGCTTGCTAGCATCTTCAGACTTGTGAAATTCAGATGTCCAAGCCTCAGGTGCCAAAGCCATTCTTCATTGTTGGTGATGGCACTCAAACACTTTGCTGCATCATATTGGATGTTTAAAGGAAACATCCTATTCTTGGACATTTTCACATAGGCAATTAATCTCCCATTGTAGTCTGTAATTGTCAGATGACAATTCTTCATGTAAAGTGTATAGCCTCTCTCCAAAAGTTGACCTATGCTCACCAAGTTCTGCTTTATGGCTGGGACATAGTAGACATCGGCGATGTAGCTATGATCGCCATTCTTCAACTTGATTGGGATGTTGCCTTTACTTTTGAATGAAACTTTTAACGTATCTCCAAAGGTGACAAAACCTTGTATGGTCTCATCTAGATCACCAAATAAATCTCGTTGGCCACACATGTGATTGCTAGCTCCAGAATCAAGATACCAAATATTCTCTTGATTCTTGTCAAGTCCTTGTTGGACAAATAATGCAGCTGCTCCTCTGTTGTTGACATTCTCTTCTGCATAGTTGACTTGCTCACGTATCAGTGGAGCTTTCTTTTGACATTCAGTGCTATAGTGCCCAAATTGATTGCAATTATAACACTGAATATTCCTCTTGTCATGGTTATTGTAACCACCTCCTCTTCCTCTAGGAGTGAATGCTTGTTGTCCTCGACCTCCTCTAGTGGTGTTTCTACCACCTCTTCCTCTAAAAACTGTATTCCAAGAACCTCTGCCTTGAAATCTTTGAAATCCTCCTCGTGTTTGTTGACTTCTTCCTCGAGTGGTGTATCCACTTGTTGAAGTCTTCCCTTGCTCATATTTGTCTTTGAGAGACAATTTTGCTTGTAAGGCATGCTCAATTGCCTTATCTCCATTTCTTTTTACAATCTTCTGCTCATGAGCTTGCAAAGAACTCATAAGTTCATCCACTGTTAACTTGTCCACTTCTTTGGATTCTTCAATAGCAACAACAACAAAATCAAATTTTGGATCTAGGGATCTCAAAATTTTCTCTGTAATTCGAGCATCTGAAAGGGCTTCTCCATTTCTTCTCATCTGATTGACTATCACCATAATTCTTGTGTGATAATCAGAAATGGATTCTGAGGACTTCATTTGTAACAATTCAAATTCACCTCGCAAAGATTGGAGACGAATCTTCTTTATTTTGTCAGCACCTTTGTATTTTTGTTGAAGAGTCTCCCATATTTCTTTTGATGTTTCTGCGGAAGCAATGATTTCAAATGGCGCTTCATCAAGACCTTGATAAATGATGGTCTTTGCTTTGTTGTCTTTCTTTCTATTGGCTTTAAGAACTTGCTTTTGTACCTCTGGTAAAGCATCTTCTGATTCTTTGGACTCTGGTTCATCATAACCATATTGCACAATGTCTATACACTCTTGTGAACCAAGAAATGCCTTCAATCTGATGCACCAACTATCATAGTTGTCTTTGGTTAGCTTCGGGATGAGTGTTTGTGCATTTTCTGTAGTCATTTTGCTCTTTAAATGACTATATCACCTTTTTGGGAGTTGAATTTGGCAAAACCGACACCGTAGATGGATCCGGAATGGTCCAAATAGTAGGGATCCGGTCTGACTTTGTAGAAAACAGGTCAAAAATGAGGTGAACCGGTCCAAAAACCAATTCGGGTGGTTTGCTGGGTTGAACCGGGCATATTCCAAGGAATATTCTTTTTTTGACTTTGACTTTAGAATATGGCTCGGAGCTTGGCTTGGCTCCGGAATATGGCTTGGAGCTCGGCTCGGCTTCAAATATGGCTCGTGGCTTGGCTCGTGGCTCGGCTCGGCGCGGCTCAAATATGGCGCGCGTGTGGCTCACTCGTCTTCTTCCTCGGGGCGCGTGGGCTACAGTGCTGAAACTTCAGACGGAGAGTGTGGTCCACCCCGTGCTCCGATTGACCTGATTTTTGCACCGTTGAGTTTGTATGGATGAGTTCTACACTTTGAAATGATCAAAACTTGTTTTTGACAACTTTGAAAATTCGGATATTTCCCAAAAATACCTCTGTTTTCTGACGAACAGGGCTCTGATACCAATTGTTGGTGGGAGAAACCACTTGTGGTGGCTTTGAAACACTCAGATGGGATAAAACACTCTTTTATTTCAAGAACAAAGCTTACAATTACATAAACAAAAGCTTACAACAACCTCTCTCTTTCTCTCTAGTGTTTCTCTCAATCTCTCCACACAGAATTGTATAAACTTAGCTATCTATTTATACACGAAATCAAAACAAGAAAATTCAACTTTCGAGTGTGAAGGCGGTTTGTGACCGACGGTGTGAAAGCGGCCGACGGCTGGTCGGTTGGTGGCTGGGCGGTGACAGCTGGTGGCTGCCTTCCTTGACCTTCTAGTGGATTGAGTTTACTTCAACAATTACTTGTCATTAATAAATTGATACACATTTGGTTGTTCTGAATTATTTAAATAATTATGCTATTTATTTCTAATAATACAACATTCATCAAGAATCTCAAGCTTACTGCAATGTCTCTCATTCATGAGATTCAAAGATCTTGACGAAGAGACATCCAATAACATATTAAAAGTTTATAAATTTTTACACTCTGTTTTTCATTAAATTTTGAAATTTCTTTGCTTAAATTAATTATTTTTAAATTTTAAATATTTTTTACTATGTAACTGTTAAAAATAATTTTTTAAAAATAAAAAATATTTTAATATATTTTTAAGTAAAAATACCAAACAAAGTCCAAAACCACCCCTTGATCCTGACCAATTTTTGAAAAACTGTTTTTTCATTTTTCTTCAAACAAACATTGCCACCGCGTAGCATGTTTGTTGATAATTACTTAACCATGTTTTAATCATTTTCTCTAAGCTAATAATTACTTAACCAAGTTTTAATCATTCTCTTCGTAACCTACCAGTAAACTCTAATTTTTCAATTACATTTTTAAAACATAAAACAAACAGTCTTCAGATTTGATATGGTTCCATTTGTAATATATTTACTCAAACCTGGTTTTCATCGTACTGGATTTGATATGGTGTTTTTAGTACTATTATTTTTTTAATAAAAAATTTGAGTTTAAATAACCAAGCAAATACCTTATTTTATAAAATCAAATATCTTGATTTATAGTTATTTTTAAATTTTTTAAGTTATTATTAACAACTTTTATTTATTTATTTATTTACATTGATGATTATTAGATGTTTGAATAAATTTTTTGATTTACAATTAGAATTTTTTAATAGAAAAAAATATATCAAAATAACCTATATATATATATATCCTCGAGAAATTACAAAGGATTGCAGGTTAAATAGCTAGTTAATGTAATATTGTTCTTCTAATACCTTTTAATTAATTAAGTTTTAAAATTGATTAACAATACATCATCATTATCATCTTAAAAAGGTAACAAATGCATTTCAGATTCTAAGAGGGGCATCACTTGCTTTTCTACAAAGGTTGTTTATGATATTGCCAAAACTTGTTTAAGTTAAAGGGCTACGTGGATAATAAATAAATTAAGATCCCAATTACTAAAAAACGTTAACTAAATAATAGCACTTTTATGGAGTCAACTGACCATTATTTAAATTTATTAATTAAAAAAAAAACATATTATTAGAGAAGCATGCACGCAGCATGTGTTGGTGTCCGTGTAGGGAATAACAATAGTCAAATGCAAGGGTAAAAATTACAAAAAAAGTTCAATAAAAAACTTCAGGTTTAAAAGAGATATTTTCTATTAATTTTGATTGTGAAATACAAATGAATTACACATTTGCATATTTTTCATGAAAACAAAGTTAACATAGTTTATCAATTTGTTTATTAATTTCTAAAAATGACCTCTCCACACACACATAGCTTTTGCAGCCGAGATTGCAAAATCCCTTCTAGGGAATTTAGGCTCTTTTGCTGGTCAAGAATTTTGTTTGGCATGGGGACTTGAAGCTGACATTTCTCGTCTTGAAAAGAGATTGTCAGCCATCAACGCAGTGCTGTCCGATGCTGAGCAGAAACAATCAAAGGACAAAGATTCGGTTCTGGCTCAACGATCTCAGAGAAGTCTTGCATGATGCCGATGACGTGCTGGACGAAATCGAGTGCGAAACTTTGCGAAGGCAGGTGGTGAAAACTAAAGGGAGCACAAGCACAAAGGTACAATACTTCTTTACAAGTTCTAGTATGATTCCATTTCGTTTTAAAATGGGTCATAAGATAAAGAAGATAGCTGAGATTTCATCTCTTAAGTCTAAGTTCAACCTCAGCGAGCAGACTATTGATTGTAGTCATGTCTTGCATGAGGAAACAGAGATGAACCGATCCTTTGAGAGCTTTTCCGGTCTTATCGGAAGAGACAAAGACAAAGAACGCATCATCAACCTTTCAATAACACCTTTTAAGGTTGGTGATGCACATCCCCTTGTCCTTCCGATTGTAGGAATGGGAGGCTTGGGGAAGACATCTCTTGCCAAATCGGTGTGTGATGCTGAAAATATAAAAAGTCATTTTGATCTGAAGATGGAGGAATGTGTTTCAGATGATTTTTCCTTGAAACAAGTGATACAAAAAATTATTACATCTGCAACTGGGGAAAGATGTACGGATTTGGATGAGGGTAAACTTAAAAATAACCTTGAAGAAATTTTGAATGGCGGGAAATACTTGCTTCTTTTGGATGATGTTTGGAATGAAGATGCTCAAAAATGGTTGTTGTTGAAGCCTTTGTTATCAAAAGGTGCTGATGGAAGCAAAGATTATAGTGACTACCCGTAGTCGACGTGTTGCTGAGATTATGGGTACTGTTGCTGCGTACAACCTAAGTCATCTTGGCAAAGAGGATTGTCTGTTGTTGTTTTGCAAGTGTGCATTCAAGGAAGGGAAGAAGGAGTTGTATCCAAATTTGGTTGGAATTGGGAAGGAAATAGTGGCGAAATGCAAGTTAGTTCCTCTGGCAGTGATTCACTTGGGCACTCAACTGTATGGTAAAACTGATGAAAAAGAGTGGAAATCGGTGAGAGATAGTGAGAAGTGGGAAGAGAAAGGAGATGGCATTTTACCTGCCTTGAAAATAAGTTATCAAAGACTGCCGACGCACCTGAAAACATGCTTTCTTTATTGTTCGGTTTTTCCAAAAGATTATGTGTTCGCAGATTTCTTATTGGTGCAGTTTTGGATGGCAGATGGGCTCATTAATCAATCATCAAATCAAATTGAGAACTTGGAAGATGTTGGCTTGCGTTATGTGCGCGAGTTGGTCTCCAGATGTTTCTTCCAAGATTATGATGATAGTATTGTTGGAGCTACCTTTAAGATGCATGATTTGATGCATGATCTTGCATCATCGTTGGCTCAAAATGAGTTTTCAATCATAAGCTCTCAAAACCACCAAATTTCCAAAACGACCCGTCATTTGTCAGTTCTTGACGCTGATTCATTTTTTCATCAAACTCTCCCCAAGTTTTCAAATGAGTTCCACCATGTGCGGTCAATAGTCGTAGCAGATAGTATAGTGGGGCATCCATGCAAAACAGACTTTGAGAAATGCTTGTTAGAATTTAAGCATTTGCGGTCTTTGGAATTAATGAATGATTCTGAATTTGAAGCTTTTCCGGAGAGGATTGGGGCCTTGAAACATTTGAGATATCTCTATTCTGGGAAGAAATCAAAAATAAAAAGACTCCCAAAATCTATTTTCAAATTGCAAAACTTGCAAGCTCTGGTACTTACAGGTGAAGGATTCGAAGAGCTGTCCAAAGATGTGAGGTACATGATCAGCCTTGGATTTTTATTTGCAGTTACTCAGCAGAAGCGGTTGCCAGAAGGAGGGATTGGGTGTTTGGAGTGTCTTCAAACTTTATTCATTGTTGGATGTGAAAATCTAGAAAATCTGTGCGAAGATACGCAAGGTCTTAAAAGTCTTCGAAAATTGGTTATTGATGGATGTGATAGCTTGATTTCTCTGGAAGAATTTGTTATTGGAAATTGCGTAAAGCTTGATTTGATGACAGTACAATACAAGAAGAGAAAAGGGAAAAAATTCAACCTCTTTCCCTTTCCCTTCGTATTGTAATGTTTAGAAAGTTACCGGCAACTCTTGCTTTACCAGAACAGCCTCTTCAAGGATCTACAGAATCCTTACAAACATTTATCATCAGAGACTGTCCAAACATTGGAGAAATGCCAGATTGCATCGGCAATTTAAAGAAACTTCAAAATCTTGAGATCAGTGATTGTCCAAATTTGAACAAAAGGTGCCGAAAAGATTGGCCCAAAATCGCACATATCCCTAAAATCAAGGTTGACGATGGTAAAGAAATATCTGATTAGGTATGGGTTATGAATATTTAAATCTATCATATTTAGTTTCATATTTTTATCCATTCTTCAATTCCTTTTTTAAGCTTAAATTAGTTTCCCTGAAAAAAAAATGTTTATTTGACAAAACCTCTTGTATTAATTAAATCTATCATATTTAGTTTCACATGTTTATCGTAAAGAACAAGGCATGTCATGATGCAAAGTTAACTAATTCATTCAGCAATTTAAATTTCTTTGAACTTAATACATCATTATTAAATTCCATGTTTGTCTAACTTCATCAGGTTTACTACTGTGAGGGTCCTATCGGCTAAGATCTTCTACAACGGCTTGTCACTTACGAAGATCATCTTAAGGCTCGGAGTGTCTGCTTTGTGTAATTTCCCCTCCCCTGCCTTAATTTTCTTGGCTAGCTGTGTGACGTTTTGTCATCAATAAATTGATAAACATTTGGTTGTTCTGAGTAATTGGCTTGCCTCTTTTATCTTATTTAAAATATTGCTGAATGCACACTCTCACCAGTTTTTCTTAATCAGCCAAAGGAGTGATTTATTTTTAAGAATTCTCCAACCGCAAGCGAAAAGGCTCTGCATATGTTTATTTATGTTTTGCTAGTAAACAAATTTTCTAAAAAATAAAAATATCAAATTAAACTTACATGATATAGATTTATGTGGGTCTGACTGTAATATTAGATTTAATAGCTTTGGATGAGAGTTTAGTTGTAAGGGCGTGTCATAAAAGTATGATAATTAAATAGATTAATAAAAAAAACTAACAGGAAGAAAAAAATAATGAAGAAAAGAAAAAAAATTAAATTAATCAGATTAACTCATCAAACCTTAGATTCATGTCAAGAAAGTTTGATAACTCAATTGAAAAAAAATTTGATAGGTTCCCTAGAATTTACTTTGCTAATCCGTCAAACCCGGGATCCGTGTTATGAAAGTTTGATAACTAAATAAAAAAATTAATATTAACAAAATAAATTAAAAAAATAATTGAAAAACAAAAACAAACTAATGAAGAAAAAGAAAAAAATCTAAATTAATTGAGTTAATATGTCAAATCTGAGATTCGTGTCATCAAAATCAGATAACTAAATAAAAAAATTAATATCAACAAACAAAATAAAAAAATAATTAGAAAAAAAACATCAACATTTTCACTATGGACTGCATTGTACAGTCCACAGTGGAAGGTATAAAAAAATAAAAGAAAAAAATATTAGTTTTTCACTATGAATTATATATAATATTAAAAGAAAAAAATATAAGAAAAAAACTAATGAGAAAAAAAAATTAAAATCAATTGGGTTAACCTGTCAATCTTAGAATTCGTATCATGAAAGTATGATAACTAAATAAAAAAAATAATATTAATGAACTATATTAAAAAAAATTAATTAAAAAGAAAAAAAAACAATATAAAGAAAGAAAGAAAAACTAATGAAGAAAAAGAAAAAAAATTGAATCAACCCATCAAATCTGGAATCCGTATTAAAAAATTTGGTGAGCTTGATATTCATTAAATAATTGAAAATTAGAAAACTAAGGACTAAATTGGAAAATATATTAATATTCAAGGACTATATAATATGTAATGCAATAAAGATGAAATTAAAAATGAAAAAAGATTGAAATTGGCTAAAAATGGAACAAGGAGAGTTGCAAAGAATTAAGCTGATCAATTCACAACATCAAAGTAGAATTGTCAAAGTAGAATTATCATTTCCAGCCTACAATGACAATAGACCAAGAAATTGTTTATTTTTGTATTTCAAAAATAAAAGTATGTATTTTAAAAGTAAAAGTGTTTTTGAAAAAAAATATTTTTTTTATTTTTTTCTTTACTTTATATTAATATGTTTTTTAGTCTTTTTAGATTATTTTGATGCATTAATGTTAAAAATAATTTTTTTTAAATAAAAAATTATTTTAATATATTTTTAAACAAAAAAATTAAAAAGCAATCGCTGTCACACTACTATAAACACTCCAAGAGTTATAAATATTCTCTTACTATAAAATTGAGTTTTACATGGCAAAAAGCATATCTGGGCTAAAACTGTTGAATCAAATATATATATATATATATTTGTTAAATATCTATACACATGTTTAGTATTATATAGTTGTTTTTTAAAGTGTTTTTTATAAGGAAATATATTAAAATAATATTTTTATTATTTTTTATATTAGTACATTAAAATGATCTAAGAACATAAAAAAATAATTTAAAGTAAAAATAAAAAAAATCAATTTTTTTTATTAACACTTTTAAAACACAAAAATAAAGAAAAATATCTAAATTTGAATGTCAAATAGCATTTGGAGCTATATATGATGCTCTTCTATTTATAATATATTTACTCAAATCTGGTATTGTATTAGCAATTTTGAGGATGGTTGTAAGCTTATTGTATATTTACTAGAGTTAAATTATACATAAATAGATTCACATGATAAAATTAAATTAAACAAATAGCAAAAATTAGACAAGGTCATGGATTCACTTGTTTGCTTCCCCTTCTGAATTAGAAAATACAATAGACTAATGATGACTCAAAGTTTCCATAAACCAACCCCATTTAAAATTGTACAAAATCACAATCCAAAATGAGATTATGTCTTTTTTGGTATCTAACCCTAGGTTGGGTTATGACATGTTCATGCCCAACTTTAAGTTAGGTAAGGACATATGTGCACCCAATCCCATGATGGGTTAGGAACATGTCCGCGTCTAGCCTTATGCTAGGCTAGAGATGCATCCCGCCCAACTCCATATTAGGTCATGGCATGCCCGCGCCCGACTCCATATTAGATAAAGGCACATCTGAGCCTAACCCTATGATGGGCCAGGAATGCATTCACACCCAGCCTCTTATTGGGTAAGGGATGCAACCACGTACTCTATTTTGGGCTATGATGCGTCCGTCCCTAACTATTTTTTAGTACAGTCACAAACTGAACCCAACTCTTATTGGAAAAGTGAGAGTTAAACCTAATACCCTCAAGGTGAGTATACGACTGAAAGTAACTCCACACTAAGCCTCACATATTTTAGGTATGGGTTAATAATTATGATACCCATCACATTCTATCAAATATGAATAAGCAATACATGCTTATATTAATTAGATGTGATGGGATAAGTAGTAAAATAATATTATTTTACTATTATGAGATTACATCTCTACCTCTCCTGCTTTGAATGAAACAGTTTAAGCAAAACAATATAAAAAAAAATGCAATATACAAAAAGGGATTCAAAACCTTATAAGATGAGACAAAAACACATTTTGTACTTCTTCCTTAACTCTACATTTTCTTCCCCTTCCTCTTCTTTATCTTCATAAAAGCTTATTAATACTTTTATTTATATCATTTGTTATATAAAAATACATGGTAGTAACTTGATCTTCAGAGGGTCCCTCACCAACATATCAATTGGACTTTGTGCATGTATTTATTCAAGAAGATATTAACACCTCTGAGGAGATCTCTTAAATAAAAAGCCTGTACAGTCTTGAAATGAAGATTGTAAAACACACAATGAATGATGTGAAAGGATCTTTAGAAATAATTCATCTCATAATATTTCTAGTGATTTTTGTAACCTCGTCAACTATAATTCATCCCAGAATATTTTTATAACCTCATCAACTAAAGTTTCAATTTCTACATGTGGATTTTAAAGAATACTTAGTCCCTCCCCCCCCCCCCTTTTTTTTTTATCTCATGCAGCTTGCAGAGTACTTGTACAAGTTGTAGGATCTATATATCATGTTGTTGGTTGGTGGAAACTATTATTTAAAGTAATCAGGGTAAGTTTCAGATTACAAAAAAAAGTTAATCTAGACATGTGATGGACGATTGAGTAGAACTACGTAAATTATCTAAAATTGAGTGGAAGTATGATTTGTAGTTAAAATCAAAAGAAAAACATTTCAATATAATTTTAGCATGGCCTCATTCCGTATAATCATGATAATTATAAAGTTTTTCACACAATGTTACTAGTCTTGCCAACTTAATGGATCAAAATATCAAGGAGAGTTGCAAAGAATTAAGTTGATTAATTCACACGGTATCAAAGTAGAATTATCATTTCTAACATACAACCACAATATATTCAATGTAATACCCAAGTTTTGGTCCTAAAGCCAAGAGGACTCAAAACGCATAAGTTCAGCTATAGTCCCTAAACCCAAGGAGTAGGGGTTTTCCTACTCAGTAAAGAAAAACAAGCAAGAAATAATTGTTCAAAAGACAAAATGTAAGAACACACTGACATCTCTCAAGTTTCCTCTACTCTAGGTAATCAATCATTACCTTTGGTGGGTTTTATTTTGGTTTGTGGTTATTGAACGTTGATAAAAGGGTAAGATCATTCTAAACTTTGTCTTTAATTTCATATTATGAATAGTAGAAGACTTGTTAGGCTTATAGGTTGAATTAAGGAATTTAATGATTATGACGGAATTGAATATGGATATTGGTTTTAAGATGTTAGAAATATGTTTTTGGATGGTTTAGAATCGTTAATTATTATTTTGATGTTGTTGGGAATGTTGTTGAGTCTTGGTAGGATCAGATTGAGACTGTAAATCTTAAATTCTCAATTTCTAGATTAAATGATTAACCAGTTCAAGTAAAAAGTCGACCGATTGTTAAACATACATTGCGGTCAACTAGTTGGGGAAACGATAGCGAGACATGTCCATTTTATTTAGTCGATCAACTTGTTAAAGAGGGGTAGTCGACTGGCTGGTTGTGTTTAGTAAGTCAATCGATTGTTCCTTTTTGGTGCGGTTGGCTATTTCCTCTATTATCTATCGATGTGCTTGTTTAGACTTACCTCTCCACTTATATTTTTTTCAAATATTTAGTTCAATTTTAGTAGTAAGATCTACCCCTCCATTTATATTTTTTTCAAATATTTAGTTCAATTTTAGTAGTAAGATCTTTTGGTTGTGTTCTTTTTTTTAAGTCGGTATGCCTTGTTTTTTCCTTTAGACAAATAATATATTCTTTATTAGTTAGTCATAGATATTCACATAATGATTTTAAAATATGTTTTGAATTTGTTTTGGATTATTTATGAAAAAGTCAAATATTTATTTATTTATTGAGATTCTTAGTTTTAGATATTTTATTTTATGTTGCACTATTTTATATATTAAACATATAAGTTTTGAGGTTTAGCGCACGCAGAATACCTTGAAGAGCTCTGTTTAAGTTGTCAATAATGGGTATAGAAATTAGCTCATGACATTTAACTTACTAAGGAAACTCAAGGACTATGTATTAAGAAATACTTTAAAACATCATTTTTCATCAAGGAATAAATTATTGTGAATTATCACAATGATTTTTGTTTTTATTTTGATTCCTCATTTTTATTTTTATTGATTACCCTTATAGGCCAAAATTAATGTCCAATTAAAGTACATTTATTAAGAAATGGTAGGATTCAAAGATAGAAGACTAAGATGAAAAACACAGCAAAAAGAGATGAGTTTTATAAACTTGGGGCTAAACATATACTTTAATCCTCTAACTTTTCAAATTATAAACCTTTAGTCATTAACAATTTATGAAATTTGATTTTCATCTCAAACTTCTTTTTTTTTTATTTTCTGGTTACTGAATTAAGAGAAATAAGAGAGAAAGTTGCTAAATTTCAATAATATAGATAAAGTTGCTAGATTATGATGGTATAAACTTTATATTTTATTGATTTATAATTTTTTAAGTGTCTATTTTAAATAAAAAAAAATATAAAAAAGTTGTTAAATCATAACCCGAGTCATAAGTTAGTTTAGTATAACCATGTATAAATAAATTGTGTGTCTTTTAGCTGATATGATGTTTTTGTTTCCATTTAGTAACTGGTTTAATGTTTCTCCATTCACTCTATTTTAGTTGATTTCTGTTTAGTGGAAACTGTGCGTGATATTGTACATGGATTGTTCTCTTACCTCATCTTCTGATATATAATTTTTGGCTATTTACACCTGTATTCTCCATGCATTATGCATAGAGAATACATGCGTACTCATATAATTTGATCGTTTTCTTTTGGAGCTCATTCCTGTTTTCAAATGAGCTGAAAATAAGTCAAAAAAACATTTCTTTATCATTTTGAAGTACTCATATAATTGATGTTTTAAGGGTGGAGCTTTATCCAGTTTTTATTATGGCAGCGATATATTCTTGTTTTCTGACACATTGACCGTGCATGATTTCTTATTGCAATGGCAGGATGAAGACTCCAATGCAGGGTTCTTGGTTCAACCAGTGGGGCAGGCTGAAGTTCATGAAGCTGGAGGTATTGATATGGAGCCAGGGAATGAAGAAGATGATTAATTCTGAAGAGGAGGAAGAAGTCGATGATGACGATGATCAGTTGCAGGTGTTATCATCATCCTCGCACCTTAAAAATGCTTTGTTTTCGTCTTGAAGCTTGGAAAAATAGAGGAACATGTTAGATAGATTGGTTTGTAGTCTGTTAGTGATTTTGGGTATCCCTCGTGGGCAATATGTACAGGGAAAGGAACTTGTATCCTTGTTAGATTCAAAAGGTTTTTGTTAGCCTTGACCCGCTTCTTCCATTTCTTATATAGCCGTTAGTCCTTGTTAATTCAAATTAATGGCAGTTATGAAGGAGGGTTTCACCGCCCAATTTTCTGCTTACAGGGGTGTTTCTGAAAACGGGAAATAAATGGAGGGACGAAAGAGGGAAATGCCTGGCTTCTTCTTCTTTTTTTTTGCCGAGGCCAAAGCTTGTTTATAAAATGCACATGGGCCCTCGGTGAAAGTGGCGCCTGCGTCCCACGCCGCTACTCGTTATCTGGCTCAACAAAATAATTTCAGATTTGGCAGCCTCTCCATTCTCGGTTCTAGATTGCAGCGTCAAAGAATCCTTCAAACAATAGTTTTGTCAAATAAAGGATTATTTCATTGAAATTAATAGAATTATTTCCTTGTACGTTTTTCTATGGAGTAAATTATTATTTGGTCGTTAGCCTTCTAAATTAAATTAAAGTTTAACTTTTTTGAAAGAATTGACTTTACGTTGGGGTCTTGTTTTGTGAAAACCTTCGGCTTGAGAATGTGGATTTTGCATTTTAGTGATTGCTCGGTGTGAAATGTGGAAACAGTGGACGGCCATGATCTTAACATATCCCTGTTTTCCAAGCCACAATTTCAGTTGATATCAAATATAATTAATGTATCAAATAAGTAAATAATGTATTTGATTTATTAAATATTATTCTCCCTCTTCAACTTCAAATTTGGGTGCATAAATTAAGTAGATAACAAGTAGGGTGGAATCATAGCTTCTTGGTCAACTACTACAAAACAATTAAGGATTAAATCGATCGCTAATATTACGAAGAAAAGAAAAGAAAAGAAAGAGAACAACCTTTTAACAAGCAATCCATGGAGCCATTGTACATTTTAATTAAGAAGACTCGACGACTTCTCCTCTCCTCTCAGAAAGAGGAACTCCACTCTTATCTCAATCATTTTTTCCTATCAAACACTTTTCCCCTCACTCAAAAAGAATATGGCAGAAGCTTTTGCAGCCGAGATTGCAAAATCCCTTTTAGGGAAGTTAGGCTCTTTTGCTGTTCAAGAATTTCGTTTGGCATGGGGACTTGAAGATGACCTTGCACGTCTTGAAGAGAGATTGAAAGCCATCAACGTGGTGCTGTCTGATGCTGAGAAGCAACAATCAAAGAATGAGAGGATTCGGCTCTGGCTCCATATGCTCAGAGAAGTCTTGTATGGTGCAGAGGACGTGCTGGACGAAATCGAGTGCGAAACTTTGCGAAGACAGGTGGTGAAAACAACAGGGAGCACCAGCAGAAAGGTACGACACTTCTTTACAAGCTCTAATATGATTCCATTCCGTTTTAAAATGGGTCATAAGATAAAGAAGATCATAGAAAGACTAGCTGAGATTTCATCTCTCAAGTCTGACTTCAAACTCAGTGAGCAGGCTATTGATTATAGTCATGTCTTGCATGATGAAACAGAGATGAATCGATCCTTTGAGAGCTTTTCCGGTCTTATTGGAAGAGATAAAGACAAAGAACGCATCATCAACCTTTTAATAGCACCTTTTAAGGTTGGTGATGCACATCCTCTAGTCCTTCCGATAGTAGGAATGGGAGGATTGGGGAAGACATCTCTTGCAAAATCAGTGTGTGATGCTGAAAATGTAAAAAGTCACTTTGAACTGAATATGGAGGCATGTGTTTCTGATGATTTTTCCTTGAAACAAGTGATACAAAAAATTATTAAATCTGCAACCGGGGAAAGATGTCCGGATTTGGATGAGGGTGAACTTAAGAAAAAACTTGAAGCAATTCTGAATGGTAGGAAATACTTGCTTCTTTTGGATGATGTTTGGAATGAAGATGCTAAAAAATGGTTGTTGTTGAAGCCTTTGTTATCAAAAGTTGCCGATGGAAGTAAGATTATAGTAACTACCCGTAGTCAACGTGTTGCTGAGATTATGGGTACTGTTGCTGCGTACAACCTAAGTCTTCTTGGTCAAGATGACTGCCTGTCGTTGTTTTACAAGTGTGCTTTCAAGGAAGGGCAAATGGAGTTGCATCCAAATTTGGTTGGAATTGGGAAAGAAATAGTGGCAAAATGCAAGCAAGTTCCATTGGCAGTGATTAACTTGGGGACTCAACTGTATGCTAAAACTGATGAAAAAGAGTGGGAATCGGTGAGAGATAGTGAGAAGTGGGAAGAAGAGGGAGATGGCATTTTACCTGCCTTGAAAATAAGCTATCAAAGACTGCCGACTCACTTGAAAAGATGCTTTCTTTATTGTTCGGTTTTTCCAAAAGATTACCCATTCGAAGATATCGTATTGGTGCAATTTTGGAAGGCACATGGGCTCATTCTTCAATCATCAAATCCAAATGAGAACTTGGAAGATGTTGGCTTGCGTTATGTGCGCGAGTTGATCTCAAGATGTTTCTTCCAAGATTATGTGGAAGAGATGGTTGTAACTGCCTTTAAAATGCATGATTTAGTGCATGATCTTGCATCATCATTGGCTCAAAATGAGTTTTCAATCATAAGTTCTCAAAACCATCGATTTTCCAAAACGACCCGTCACTTGTCAGTTCTTGATTCTAATTCTTTTTTTCATCAAACTCTCCCCAAGTTTTCAAATGAGTTCGACCATGTGCGGTCAATCTTCTTTGCAGATAGTATAGAGGGCCCTACATGCAAAACGGACTTTGAGAAATGTTTGTCAGAATTTAAGCATTTGTGGTCTTTGGAATTAGGGGATGATTCTGAATTTGACGCCTTTCCGGAGAGGATTGGCGCCTTGAAACATTTGAGATATTTCAGTTTTTTGAACAACGCAAAAATAAAGAGACTCCCAAAATCTCTTTTCAAATTGCAAAACTTGCAAGCTCTGATTACAAGTGAAGGATTGGAAGAGCTGCCCAAAGATGTGAGGTACATGATCAACCTTAAATTTTTAGTTCTAAGTACTAAGCAGAAGCGGTTTCCAGAAGGAGGGATTGGGTGCTTGAAATTTCTTCAAACTTTGTTCATTTTTAATTGTCAAAATCTAGAAGATTTGTGCGAAGATATGCATGGTCTTAAAAGTCTTCGAAAATTGGTTATTAGTGCATGTCATAGCTTAATTTCTTTACCACGAAGCATAAAATGCCTAACTACTCTGGAAGAATTTGCTATTGTAAGTTGTGCAAAGCTTGATTTGATGACAATAAAAGAAGAAAAAAGAGAAAAAATTCAACCTCTTTCCCTTCGTTTTTTAATATTTCAAAACTTACCAGCAACTCCTGCTATACCAGAACAGCTTCTTCAAGGATCTGCAGAATCCTTACAAACATTGGTCATCAAATACTGTCCAAACATTAGAGAAATACCAGAGTGCATCGGCAATTTAAATAAACTTCAAAATCTTGAGATCAATCGTTGTCCAGGGTTGAGCAAAAGGTACAGAAGGGGAACAGGAGAAGATTGGCCCAAGATCAAACATATCCCTAAAATCGAGGTAGAAGATGATGACAGTGGTGAAGAAACATCTGATTAGGTATGGTTTACGAGGATTTAAATCTATCATATTTAGTTTCACTTTTTTATCCATTCTTCAATTCCTTTTTCCGCATATTTATGAGGATTGCATCAACCGCCGCGGATTACAAATTCTCTCTTCATAACCCACCAGTAAACTCTGATTCTTACTATCAGAAATTTCTCGAAGTAAATGAAGTTAATTTTATTGTTATTATTATTAATTCATGTGTTAATTTGTGATTTAGTGAATAAATTAAAGTTTTGATTTTGAGTGAATTTAATTAATTAAATCGGCAAGAAATTATGCAGAAAGTGAAGGATTATACGTGAAAGCTGGGCCGTTGTTTTTTTATTTGCTTGTGCACGTTTGTTTATTTTCGATTCGAAGAATTTATGTCTATCTCGTCGGCTAATTTCTTGGGTGAGTTATAATGTAGGCAGTTCCTCGTAGTTTCAACGATGTAAAATAAGTTCTTGAAAGCAATTTGGGTTGATGTTTAACGGAGATTTATGTTTCGGTTCTTTATTTTCTTTTTTTTTCTTTTTTTTTTCTTTTTTGAGGTGTTGAAGGTGAAAATGTGTTGTTGAATTATGGATTTTTTATGTAAATGACAGCCGCTGCGTCGATTGCCCAAGGGCATCTTGCAATGTTGAAGATCGTCAAGAACTAGCACTCAAGGATGGTTGGTGCGGTGTCAGTTCTGGATAGTCTACTTATTATTATGGTCTGGGTTTTGTTATAGCAACTATATGATCAATCATGAGGGTTTAGTCTAGTGGTGAAAGTCTTGGGTTTGAGATGTATATTTCTTCCTAGGTTTAGGATTCAAATCCCATTGACTACATTTTCTTGGGCCAAGCTCCCTAGTGTAAAAACAAGTCACCTGCCATGTTCCTGCATGGGAAACTTATGTGGACACGGACACAAGAGCATGAGAATTTAATTAAGATGTATGTAAGTTAATCCAAATATTTTAACTATAAATAGAAAAAAAAAACTATATGATTTTCGTGAATTAAATTAAAAGGTTTAAGAGTGTTTTGAACCGTTGATGATGCAAGGCATATTGGCTATTGATCCTTTCATAACTTGTTTTAAATTTTGTGTATTCATGTTATTGAATCTTTGCTTCCCTTTCAAATATTATAGTTGCATATAACTGAATACTGGGACTCTTCCTCTTTTTCTTTCTTTTATTTTTTTTTGATTTCCCCTCTGAAAAGTAAACATTTTGACATACAGTTTTATATCAGATATGTTGGATCTTGCTTTCAAATCCTAATCTACATAGAAGAAGCTTGATATTTCAGTGATTGGATTTTTCTAGTATAGTAAAAAATTATATTAGAAGAATCTCTATGATGTTATCTGATTAATGTTAAATATCTCATTTACATACCTTCTTTATATATGTTAGAAATGTTAAAGCAATTTATAGAGATTGTTCGTTATTATAGTATCATGCTTTCTGAAAGCAAGACACTCATTTGTAAAAAAAATTAAATTTTTTGACATGATCTTTACAAAATATGCTTAAACACCTAACATTTATATAGCTGAAAAACTTCAAAAGTTTTCATATGCCCCCCTCACAAGAAAGCAAGTCCAATAATTTTTTAAAATTGTTTAATATCTTAAAAATTTTATCATTAGAATTGCACAGATGACAAGGCCACTTTAGCTCATGCTTAAACAAGAATTTCTTTTTATTTTTCCCTTCTTGAGCTACATTTAAAATATATTTTTTTCGATTTGTTTCTTATTATTTTAATTTTTTATTTACACTATCGGCCCTTTTATTAAACTTTTATTTTGTTTTATATTTAAATTTTACAAATTTTATTTTATACAAACACTTTGTTTTGTAAACAAATAGTTATTTTTAAATAAATATTTTTAATAAGTTCAACGGGCTAAAACATTGAATCAAATGGATATATAGATATTTGTCCAATAATAAGAACATGTTTAGTATTATAGTTGTTTTTGTTGTTTTTTAAAGTATTTTTTACATGAAACTATATTAAAATAATATTTTTTTATTTTTAACATTAGCACATTAACATAATTTAAAAATACAAAAAAATAATTTGAAGTAAAAAAAATCAAAATTTTTTAATAATACTTTTAAAACACAAAAACAAACAATATTTAGATTTGATTTTCGGATAGAATTTGGAGCTGTATATGGTGCTCTTTCCATTTATAATATATTCACTCAAACCTGGTATACTGGATTTTATAGCTAAAATATTAAACGAAACCAGGTGATTGTTTTAAGCAGTTTTTGTTCCTCCTCCCTCCTTTTCTATCCCATGCAGCTTGCAGAGGACTTGTACAAGTTGTGGGATCTATCATGTTGATGCTGGTGACGGTGATGGTGATGGTGATGGTCGGAAATTATCATTTAAAGTAATCAGGGTAAGTTTCAGATTAGAAAAAGGCTAATCTAGACAAGTGATGGACGATTGAGCAGAACTACGTGAATTTTCCAAAATTTACTGAAAGTATGATTTGTAGTTAAAATCTAAAGAAAAACATTTCAATATAATTTTAGCAAGCTAGATAGTTATAAAGCTCTGTACACAATGTCACTAGTCTTGCCAACTCAATGAATCAAAATATCAAGGAGAGCTGCAAAGAATTAAGCTGATCAATTCACACGGCATCAAGCGTAGAATTATCATTTCCGGCATCGAACCACAATATATTCAATGTAATAACCAAGTTTTGGCCCTAAAGCCCAGAGGGCCCATAGCCTATAAGTTCAGCTACAGTCCCTAAACTCAGGTGTAATTAGGGGGTTTTCTACTCAGAAAAGAAAAACATGCAAGAACCAATTCTTCAGAAAGATAAAAAGTAAGAACACACTGACATCTCTCAAGTTTCCTCTACTCTAGGTAATGAATCATTATCTTTGGCGGGTTTTATTTTGGTTTGTGGTTATTGAGTGTTGATATCAAGGTAAGGTCATTCTAAACTTTGTCTTTAATTTCAGATTATGAATAGTAGAAGACTTGCTAGGGCTTTCTGAAGGAGGGCTTTATAAAGGAGATGAGTTTTCTAAACTTGGTGTAAAACATATACTTTGATCCTTTAACTTTTAAAATTATAAATTTTCAATCCCTAACAATTTATAAAATTTGATTTTGATCTCAAATTTTATTTTTTAAAATTTTTTGGTTTCTAGCTTGAGAAATAAAAGAGAAAGTTGTTGAATTCTAATGGTAGTGAAAAGGTCTGAGTTAGGAACAAATTCAACTAAAAATATAGGTGGTTTATGTTTTTTTTCCTTTAAACTTGTTTGGAATGATATATTTAAACTCGAAAATAATTTTGGTTTTCAGTTGATTGTGAGTTTTGAGATTAATTTTTAAGTTGTTAAAGACTATGAATATGTTTTATAATTAAAGTGTCTGTTTTGATTTTTTTTTTAGTTCAAGGATAGTTGAAAATAGGCTTCTCTTCATTTAAAACAAACTAGTTTGATTTTTTAGGGATTGAAGGTCGTCTAACTATGAGGAGTGCAAGCAATGCATTGCTTTTTTTTTTTTTTTTTTTACAAGCTTTAAGGGTCATTTGCCCTTGAAAAGAATTTTTTTTAAAAAAAAAAATGCCTAGGCCTTTTTATTGGTGGCCCAAGAGTTCTCGGACATTCCTTGCTCGAGCGACTGGTATTTTTTTTATTTTTTGCTTTTCATTTTATTTTTATCTATTACAATTGCATTTTTTTTCTTATTTATTTGTTTTTTAAAATTTTATTATTTAATATTTAGATGGTTATGGTTAGTAATTCGACAATGCAATTTGTTTTTATTTTTTTAATCACTTTGATATTTTATTGATTCTTAATTTTATAAATATCTATTTTAAATAAAAAAAAATTATATAAAAAAATTGTTGACCCTCATTGAGTTAATAATCTAAATCATAAGTTTAGCTTATTAATTTTGGTCGGATAGGATAGGGCTTGATAAATATTTTTGTATAGCATTTTTTATTTGAGAATTTTTCATGTATAAAAACACATAAAAATCTGCACATACATTTGTTTTAAGAATATTTCGTGCATGTCAAATAGCTACAGAAACATATTACTTCATCTCTCGTTTACTTTTACTTCTTTCCTACCCTTCTTCACTTAGTCAAGTACTAGAATATTGACTAATGCTCTGCTATATATCAATATTAATATTTTTTAAAATGTAAAAATAATATTAATAGTACAAAGAATTTGTAATAGTATTATTAAGGCTAACCAACTAAATTAATTTTAAACCTCATAACTCAACTATTTGATTTTTAATTAAACTAAGTGAGAGCTAACTCAATTTAAATTAATCAATTTTATAGGTCTAAATTATTTGAAAAATATGAAATTGACAAAAATAGATTTGAAAAAAAAATAAAAGAAAATTTTTTTTTAAAAAAAAAAAGCAAAACACTATGGATTACTATTGTAATCCACTCTGCAATGGGTGAATAGTAATTTCCTCAATATCCTTTAATTTTTGTTACTTTATAAAGTTTGATAATATGATTTTTCTTTAAAATTATTTTTTTAATAATATAAGAAAAAAAATAGACTATAAAAAAAATCAAGTTTCATTAATAACCCATCAAATTTATAAATTGGGACAACCTGAGTTACCTCGACAAACTAGCAAACCACGCCGACCTTATACAAAAGCAAAATGAAATGAAAAAAAATTACAAATCTAAATTCTCAACTCTCTTAATATTAAAAAATAAAATAAAATAATCATAAAAAAACAAACCATATATATAAAAAACACTATAATAGTTCATAATAATTTATAAGGAATCTACAATCCTTTTCTTTAGCAAACCTGTTAACCACATTAAGGCAAATTAGAAAACTAAATTCTTAACAATGTCAATTTTAAAATATGAAATTAACAAAAATAGATTTTATGAGCAAAACACTACGGATTATTATTATAATCCACAGTGCAACTGAGAGAACAATGGTTTCCGGTTTGACTCGGTTTTTTTTGTTTAGTTTTGGTTTTTTCAGGTTTGGCTTGTTTTTTCAGTCTAGATTCGGTTCGGTTATTTTATTTTCAAGCTTATAAAATCAAAATGGAATCGAAACAATTCGTGTTTTAAAAACTCTCATCGGTTTAATTGGTTTTTTTCACATTTTGATTTTTTTTGTTTTTTTTTTCTCGTTTCATATGTTTAATTAGTTTTTTGGTTTTTTTTTGTTCAACCCTAGTATATATAATCTTTTTTTTTGTTTGTTTGTCAATTTTTGATCTTTTTATTTATAAAATCTAAAACTGAACAAAATTAATCTCTTATTAGTTTTCTTTGTTTAAATTCTCATATGGATCCTTTTAGTTCATTTTAGATTGATTTTCATGAATATTATAAATAATTTGATTATATTTCTCACCCTTCCATTGAATTGATTATGTAATAACGACAACAAAATAGATATTAGCTATGTTGTTTATGAAAAGATTATTTAGAATTTGTTTGTGGCTATTTTACTCAAATTTTACATGAGGTTAAAACCGAGGTAAAATTTTTTGACAATATGAAATGTCTGAAATTCACTCCAAATACTTAATTTCTAAGATAGGTATTTTAAAGATGAATAGAAAGAATTGAATAATGTTAAACAGCACAAATTAAAATCATTTTTTTTAATTATTCATTTTCAATCCTATATTCAATAAGATTGGATATTGCATGTATTTCACTTTTAGTGCTTCCCTTTTTTAAATTAAAATTCTTATAATTTTTTTATTTAAAATTTCTGAGTTAGTGCAAGTGTTATTAAATTATTATTTTAAATTAAAATATAAAAAAATTATTAAAAATTGATTTCTCAATATATTTATCTATAAATATTATTGTTACCATTATTAAACTCGGTTAACCAAATAAATTAATAAGATAACTTATTGTTCGAATTCGTCAGGTTTTAAAATAAAGAAATGGATTGATTAAAATTTTATTCGATTAAAATAATATTGTTTTACTTATAAAAATGAAATAATATAATTTTAAATTGATAAAATCAGCTTGAATCAATTCGCTAAAACTGAGAACTCAGATCCTGGGCTTCGATAACTTTG
The DNA here is from genome assembly GCA_015708895.1 of Populus ilicifolia. NCBI lineage: Eukaryota > Viridiplantae > Streptophyta > Magnoliopsida > Malpighiales > Salicaceae > Populus > Populus ilicifolia. Next base: position 409,691 of record SRLM01000202.1, on the reverse strand, counting down.
ATATATACACCTGAGTTAAATAAAAAGGTTTAATTCAGTAGGGCTTAGGATAAAAACTGATATCTAACTCAGTCAAGCATAAGAATTGTTAAAACAAAAATAAAAATCTAAAATCCAACCCATTAATATCAATTTGTTTTTACTGTTTAGTCCATGAGAGTTGTCGGTCGCTTCGCTTCACTTCACTTGATAAGTCAGTCCCAATTTCCAAAACCAACTTGATCTCTACTTGCCACCCCCAACAATAATCTACACCATCCATCTAATTTCTCCCGAACAAGAAACCTATATCTGGCGGTCTAGCAAGCACTACCTATGGGACCCACTCTCACCAATCTTTATCACTCTCACCAAAACCTGCCATGTGGCATGACATTATAAGTGACACCCATACACCCTCCTGTCAGCAACCCGTGAATTGCCACGTCTCCTAATCTAATCTGAGAATTACAGGATTACCCTTTCTCTCTTGTCACCCATCTCATGTGATCAGTTATTTTATCCCTCCCCCTTGGATTTTCTCTCACCTTCTGTGGATCCAAACACCCCCTTATAAGTTCTCTATATTTTCAGCGCTCTCTCTCTCTCTCTCTCTCTCTCTCTGTTGTCTTCAGTTATAGAGGGAAAAGTGAAGACCCTTTCAATCTCTCAGTGAAAAAGGTTTTTTTTTTTTATATACCTTTAAAGTTATGGTTTTTATTCAGTTTTTATTTGTGGGCTTATTGATTTTAGTATGATTTTATTGAATTGATGTTTTTTAATGAATTTTGGGTCTTTTAGCTTGATGGGTTTTTGGATCTTATGCATGTTTAATTGTTTGGTGATGTGGATTTGTTTTGTTTGTCTAAGATTTGATTTGAATTATGATTATTGGTAAGAGTTGTTGCCTGGGATCCAATAAAGGATTGAACTTTGAATTATGATGTTATTTTCTGTCTCAAAAGTTGAAGACTGGGAATTGGTTGGAATTTTTAGATGTGATTTGTTACTTGAATGGTTAAGTGGATGCATAAGTGTTGAAATCTCTTGGGATCTGAATTCTGAACTAAGAGATTGTGATGTTCAATCATGGAATCAGTTGAAGAATGAGTGATTTCTAATTGACTTGATATAAGGTAGTATAATAATGAATGAGTTAAGGATGGCTATGATAATTGATAAGGGAGTGAGGATTAGGTTTAGTTTCTGTATGTTTTGGACTTTTGATTATTAGTAACAGGATCCAGTTAATATTTTTATCAATTTGGCATGAGTTTCTGCTGGCACTGATGCACAGAACACAACATTATCAATGTGAGGATCTTTTTTGTTGGTGAGGGTTATATAATTAACAATTAAATTGTTGTGAATTATTGAAATAGTTAAGAGGGTAGATGCTTTAAAACTTATTTTTGTGGCTGAAACAAGGATTTAAATGAGGTTAGATTATGTTTGGTTATTCTGTGCAATATGACCTATATTATTGCTTGTTTAAGTTTTTTCGGATGGTTTCTAGTGTTGCTTCATTTATTGACTTGTTGAGTGTTTTTACTGCAGGAGAGAAGGCCATGTGAGCTGTTTGAAGTCCTGGAGTGAAATTGTTGCTTTTGCAATTTTGATCAGCTTTGTGGTTTTATTGGTGTGCACAAAATGGGCAAATGCGAGGGTTGTGGAAAATTGGGAAGAATGGTGTCAATGGATGATTCTGCGGATGCCTACCATTTCTCTCTTCTATTGTCTCCTGTTGTTTCTGTTTGGGATTGTATTGTCCGAAAGATGAGGTATTCCTTCAGACCTGAGTGGGTGTAGTTCTCGAACTTCTGAGATTTCATCAGTTTTTTATACTGAAATTAGGTAGTGCTGTTTAGTAGTAAACAAAGGGTGAAAAAGGAACAGATAAAGAACGAAAGAAAGTTATAGGGAAATGTACACATTTTAGAGTTCTCTTTGAGCTTCATAAATTGAAAACAGGACAATATTTAGAGTTCAGTAGTTATGGATAGCATAGCATGTAATAAAGTGCAACCTGTTGTGAGGAAAGTGAAGAAGAAGCAGGTCAAAGGTGAGATGGATCGTCTCAGGCAGGCTGAGAAGAAAAGGAGGCGTCTGGAGAAAGCTCTAGCTACATCTGCGGCAATCCGATCTGAGCTAGAGAAGAAGAAAGAAAAAAAGAAGGAAGAACAGCAGAGACTTGATGAAGAGGGTGCAGCAATTGCAGAGGCTGTCGCTCTGCATGTCTTACTTGGCGAGGACTCTGATGATTCATGTAAAATTGTGCTAAACAAAGAGGAAGTTTTCAACACTTGGAGTTGTGCAGGGAACATTGACCTTTTCGTGGGTGAAAAGAGGCCATCTCTCCCTCACGAGGACTGCCCAGGGAATTCATTTGAAAGAATAGGCTGGGTCCCTTGTACTTATGGAACTGGATGCCAATGGAGGGGGAGGGAAAATAATGACTTGACATTTTCATACGATTCTCTTCGAAGGAGTATGCCGGTGCAATACCTTGACGATGGCACTTGGGGTACTGCAGAGTTCTCAGCTGGACTTATTGCCGCACAAGCTGTTTCTTCTCTCCAGATTGCAGAGGATGCGCGTGGGGATACATTTCTCTTTGATGGAATGCTAAGAGGGTAGAGAAGCAATTCTCCGCTGCCTTTCGAAAATGAGTCGCTGTTATTGTTCTAGAATAATGGTTTTGTATATATTCGTGAATTTCTTACTTCTGTCATTTATCAGATTTGCGTGTTGCTGCTTCTGGTTTGAACAAATGTTGCACTTGTTATCTCTGTGTTTCATCATGTCATTTGCTCAAGAAGCATGTTTAATTTTTTGCTACTGGAAACATAATTTTACTGGTACTTCGCTTTCCTCGTGGAACGATTTCTTTGATTAATTCTAATAAACTATATCGTTGACCGTTAAAGCAATATCGTCCATTTTATTGAGATTTTTCTTTTCTTTTCTTTTCTTTTTGGTTCAACGTTTGAATCATGTTAACATTTGATTCGCAATCCTCTGTTAAAAAAAAATATCAAAATTGTGACGCACACTGATCTATCATGAGTTAGATGTATGGCATTGTAGCCTCACATTACTCACGGGGTGTGTGTAGCGTGTACTGCAATTTCTCTTGATATTGATGAGTAGTTCTCTTGTTAGTGTATAGATGAAGGTGAACTTGTGGTTCTGCTGATAAGAACCCAAAGTTGAATCGAAGGTAACAGTCACTCTGAAAGGCTAGTGCTAGGAACAAGAACGGAATACCGATATATTCATCTGGGCCACAATCCAATGGGGCTTACCAGCATTTACATGAGCTATGGAAGACCGGGATGGCACCTGAAGCACTCATTGCTTCAAGTATTGAGGCAGGAGACCGGTGGTGCTGCTTCTATGATCCCACGGAGTATTTACTAGAAGCCTCTTCTGTTTCTTCACCATTTCTTCTTTTTATTGGTTTAATATCACTGTTGATCTTTGTTAGGAACGTACGTTCGTGGCACTCAACAAACTTCCATGCCAACCAATGAATTCCTTCCATCTTGTCCTCCTGTCCACCACTACAAGGTAGTAGTCTATGACGTCGGCACTTCACTTTTCTCTTGGGTTTGAATTCGAAGAGAGGTTGCCAAAAACAAGTTCTCTCAATCCGAATAAAATGCGGCTTTTTAAGAGTGTTTTTTAATGTATTTTTTTATTTTTAAAAAAATTATTTATAATATCAATACTTCAAAATAATTTAAAAATATCAAAAAAATATTAATTTAAAATAAATAATAAAATATTTAAATTTTCTTAAAAGCATTTTTAAAATATAAAAATAAATAGAGTCATAACCTATCTAAACACATAAAATTTGTTTATATTAGTAAAAAAAATGATTCAGAATTCATCTAGTAGTTAAATGAAAAAAAAAAAACCTTATTCTATTGTGATTGATAACCTTGCAGGTAAGATTTTTGTTTTTATATTTTAAAAATATTTTTGAAAAACAATTTGATTTTTTTTCTTTATTTTAAATTTTTTTATTTTTAAATCATTTTGATATACTAATATGAAAAATAAATTTTTTAAAAAATAAATAATACTGTTATTTTAATATATTTTAAAATTTAAAAAAAAACACTTTAACAAGCAACAATTACCAAACACCAAACAATCTCTATTAAAGCTGTGATTAAAACTATAGTACTCCAACTCAACTTGCCATGGCCTCGTACCATCCATCTTTTAATCACTAATTTGACAATCCATATAGTTAGAAAACACGTTGGAAGGCAACATGATTCCTCTGAGGATCTTGATAGAAGATAAAAAGGTCCTCTAGGTTTTTTTATATTAAAAAAATGGTATGAAATCAAAATAGGTTGAAAAGAAGGGAGATACTGAAACTAGTTCAACTACATCTTAGACCCGATCCAAAGATATACTTGAAAAAAAACCTTGATTATTTAATTAATGCAGATCAATTATTTTTATTAAAATTAATGATATTAACTTTATCGAATTCAGACTAGGTTTAATTATATCAATCAAATTACAAGTCAATTTCAATCCTTTTATTTGTAGAGTTTTTGTCGGATAAGTCACAGATTTCTTTGATGAATCCACCGAAAATAGATGGAGTTTAACAATTATAGTTCAAGGAACAACAATTACTAGCCTCCCTCACATCATGTCACGTAAAGAAAGAATTTTAGCACGACCCTACAATACAAGTAACAATTAAAAGAAAAAACGTAACATGTTCCACGTTTTTTGAAAATAATGTAGCAACCTAGATTGGCCTGATGGTGATCGTGATCTTTAATTAAAGCTCTTGTAGATGCAGCAAATTTTAGTGGAAGAAGTCCCAGTCTTGACGCCCAACAGAACCCCGACAAGGGTTGAGGTCGAGAGTTGAGATCACTCAGATCATGTATTTTTTATACCAGAAAAGCATGTCCAGATTCCATGAGGATCAATGGTGACATATGGATGTGGATAAGAGAAAAACACTTCACATTGATAATCTTTTCAACGTGCTCTGGCGCTTTTAGGCACCATCAGAAACGCAATTCAGTTGGAAAGCAATGAACAATTTTACAACGATACACAATGAATGAATCTTTGATCAGCTAGATGTATGCCGAAAATTCTGATGCAGTGGTGGTAGCTCTGGTTCTTGTTGTGAGTTCTGCCAAGATAGTTGATCTGATCCTTGCTTACTTAGTTGCCGCTGAAGCAGTACATCTTCATCCTGATCACCAACTTCTGTGCTACTAGGTTTGGCACCATTCGTGATGAGGTTTTTAAACCAGGACGCTTGGAATCTAGGGACTCCTGTGTTTGAGTTTGCGGGGGACTCGGGAGCAGATCTATTGCTAGAAGTCACACCCACAAGGAATCTATATGCAACTTTGCTGGCGGATACAATCTCAGTCTTGGCTTGTCTAAACTGCAATTAGCAAACCACACATTTAGGGATTAGGGGAAAGCTAATCACGATAGGCAAGCTCTGAAGCCTCTATCAGTTCATATGAAAATCAAACTAATTCTTTTTCTTTTTGGTAATCAAACATCCACGTTCCAATCTGATTAATCACCACTTTCAGGCCATTTTGAATCGGTGACCACAGAACATGAAGCCACTAGTAAAAAATGGGATGAACCAAAGAAAATATACTGGATGCACTGTGGGTGATTTCACTGGTGCAGATTTAATTCACAATCTTCTGTACTATTGTTTGAAGCAGAAGATTATACTGCATGTTTGATAAATGCTTAGAACTACGTTCACATCCTCAATGATTTCATACACAGAAAATTCCTAAAAAATAACTCTAGTAAAAAATTAACAGGGAAAAGCACTAAAATATGGGAAAGTGAAGCACAACACAGATTGCACTTCACATGCAAACAAGCAAGCATTAATGAATTACCACCTGTTATGAATTTTGTGTGGAGGGTGGGTGTACAAGAATATGGACTTCGGCTCTCTATAGCTCCAGTGAGTGCACGTGGAGAGCACTAATTACTTGAAGTTGACAGTGGTAATCAACCCAAGTGCGGGATACAATCCTGGGAAAGAAAAAAAAAAAGAAATACAGTAGAACATCTCACCCGGAAAGCTGTATTTCCTGCTATTTCCATGGCAGCATCACCAGCATTGGCAAATCGATTGACCCAACCTGTCAGGCAAATCACAGGAACATCCACTTCAGGAAAATTGCAAAAGTAAAAAGTGCTGGCACAACAAGTTTGTTTCTTAAGTTGAAAAGGGTGAAAAATGGTTACAAACCCAAAGAAACAAGGGCTAAGCTTATAATTCATAGACAAAATTTACTTTATTATTGGCAAAGGAGCCGTAGCTTACAACTAAAAATGCAGGACCAGTGGTCAAGTGGGATGGAGCAGCACTATGAAGAAACAGAGCCCAGCCCACCCTAAGGCAGAGTAGAGCACAAAATGCAGAATGACTCTTTTTTGTGATCATCCATAATTACATACTTCCTCAGACTCTAAGGTTAATAAGGCGGGTGCTTAGCCAAGAAACTTTAAAGGATTTTTGGATAAGGAAGCCTTTCCACACAGATTTCATGGGGAATGGGAGAGAGGATGGGCGAGGGAAAAATCTTGCCAGGTTTAAGGACATTGTCAAACTCACAAGGACATCTGAAAGCATGAAAAATACACATAAATGTCTCCACATACTGCTCTATTTCTTGATCATGAATCTGAGTCTACTGGACAATTACATTCAGAAAGAAAACAGTGTTCCAGTATACAAGCAGAGCACACCAATCACACTCAATAGCCTGCCACATTATCAAGATTCAAGTTTTAGATATTCTTCTCAGAAAAAAGACTCTTACCTGGAAGTTTTGGCACACAAAGCCTTTCACAAAATTCATCACAGAAGTGATTACAGTTCTTGGCCAACAAGTCATAGTCACTTCCAGGCCATTCTCTACTAAGTTCTCGCAAGATCTGATTCACCTTAAAGATTGAAAAGCTGGTTTTTCCTAGTACAATTCTCTCACGGTATGTATACATTGGATTCTTTCCAGAAGGGCAGCTAAAAACTCCAGTTCCATGTTCACAAAACCCAAAAGACCATTCATCTTCTCCATATACCTGACATGCATAAGAGAGACAGACCTATTACCCTCAAGTCATGTATTCACTTCATCTGAAGAGCATAATGGAAACAGCCTGAAAATAAAAAATACCAACCAGAAAGTAAAAGGTGTAACATAGTATTAAAATATAAGAGCTCAGTGTCTGGTTTAAGACATGAGTTCATTTGTATATATCTAGTCACCTTACTGCATAATTCAGTTTGGAAACTATAGATAGCAGAGCTTCGTCACACTGCAGCACAAGACATCAGTGGACTCGGTCTGTGCACAAGCTTGTGGTTTTCCATAAACAACTCCACTGATACTAGGAAACTTTAACTAAAACTTAATCAACGAGACAAATCCTTTTACAATGCTGAGTCAGAAAACTGAACTACATCGAAAGGAAGCAGCAAAAAACATAAAATCATGATTATGAAAAAATGCCCCCTCCACACATTGCATGTCAAAACAAATCCCCGCCCCCCATCCCAGCTTGACTTTAATCTCTTCAACACAGTCAAATAATTATTGTTCAAGGCAAACCCAATTTACAGCACAGTTGAAACTTCCAGATCTTGAATGACAAGACTTCTAGGTCTATCAACACAGAAACCTCAAAACACCAATAATCCACCATATAAATGGCAGGGACCCGAAAACAGTAACTAGCTCTCTCAATTAAAAATAAAAATTCCAACAAAGTTCAAAACTTTTTGCTTATTTTGCCACACTATAATTCAATCCATAAATCAACGACTTCTTTAAGTACTGGAACCAGTACCAAAACCAAAACCAAAACCCTAGATCTCACTTTCCACTGGCAAAACACGAAATCAAGCCATTAGAGTCAATATTTAATTAATCCTGGATTCCCTAATCCTACACTAACTCCACCGTAACAGCTGCAATTAAACAAACAATAGAGAGAGAGGGAGAGACCTGAACGGCGCTGTGGAAGATGCCACCGAGACCAATAGTGTCTTTGAAGATCTTGTTGATGTTCAAAATAGTGTTGTTCGTCTTCTCCGATCCACTATTTGTCACGTCATATACATGCAATATCACCTCCGTCATCCTCTCCCTCTTTTTAACCAGTCCAGTCCAAAAACTCTAACCCTGCTTTCACCAAAATCACACGCAGAAAGGCTCTCTGTCACTCTCTCTCTCGATCTTACTCTCCGCCTCGTTCAACTTCTTCTATTCAATTTTGTCCCTCCCTCCCTCTTTCTCGCTGTGAGGAATTTGGGATTTTTAGATTTCAGCCTCGAAATGCTAAAAAATTGCTTCTTTTTTTTTTTTATTTGAAGAGAGATGAAGGAAGAAGAGTTTGATATGGGAATCTAAGAAATTGTGCCTCACCATCATGATTTTCTTTTCCTTTTTTTTTTTTGGGTTTTCAACTTTATTCCCTAACTAAAACTCTGCTTCAATTTAGTCCTTTTAAGTTATAACTTTATTTTATTTTGTCTCCATAAATAGAGGTCAAAGGTCTGATCGGGGACTGATATGCAGTTAATCCAAACTTTTTTTTCTCGAAGGGAAAGGTTTTGGATCTGTTAAATCGGTCCCAGATATTTGGTAGAATTGTAATTAAACCCTAAAAGAAGGGCTTCTTTTTATATTTAACAACTGTCTGCCACTACTGGAGAATTCAGTAATGATTAGGAAGAGTGGGGATTGGGATAAAGTAGGGCCCCACTATGATGGCAATGGCAATTATCATATCCTCAAAGACCTGGTCTTTATCTTAATTACGGTAATGCCCTCTCTTTTAGCTTCGATTTTAACTGGTCTTCATCTCTCTTTTTTTCTTAATTAAGAAAGTATAAAATAATAAAAAAGTGTATTTTGGTTTTTCCTGTTGTGAATTGAAAAGGATATTGAATGAAGTTCATAATGATAAGTTAATTAATGAATATAATTAGAAAGATAATAAACATTTTTAACAATCAAATTAATTAAAAAATGGAAAAGAATGTGAAATTGTTAGTTTTTAAGGGTAAAATTTGTAATTCACAAATGTTTTTTTTATAATGAATATTCAACTATATAGTGAAAAAATAACTCATTATAAAGGCAGCAGTATCAAACAAATATAAGAACATATAGTTAGATGGGTATGCTAATATAATACACTCATATTTGTTTGATTTTGGAAAAGAAAACAAACAAGCATGGGTATATTATATACCCATTTAAATAAATATCTTTTATTTTAAGAATAGATATCCTTTAGTCAATATTTAAATCTTAGGATTCACAATCATCTTATTAGCCACTATTTTATGATGTTGATACGACAAGTTAATTAATTTATTAACCAATTCCAAACCTAATTCAAGATCTAGATGATTTTTGATTGGTTATATCTAATTAATCTAGCAATTCAATCCAAATTTAATCATTATCTTATTCAATTTTAAAAAAATTGAAAGGCATTATTTTGTTTTTTTTAAATCTTAAAATGATAATATTTTAAACTAATTAAAGGTCAAATCAGATTTAATAACTTTGCTAAAAACAAAATAGAGACCAACTTTCTTAATTATCAATCCAACCTTTTTAGTTGTTTAATTTTGATAAGAGGGGAGTTAGACAAGATGTTGTTAATCAAACAAGGGGGTTTGTTAATATACTCACATTTGTTTGTTTTCTGGAAAAGAAAACAAACAAGCATGGGTATATCAATATACTCGTTTAAATAGAATTTTTTTTAATTTTAAAAATAAATATCCTCAAATCATTATTGAAATTTCAGTATTCATGATCATCATATTTTTTATATTTTTTAGTAATTCATATGAAACTTATATCTTATCAACCATTATTTTATAATATTAATTTCACAAGTTAATTTTTTTATTTATCTATTTTAAATTGAGATCAAATTATATTATAAATTAAATCAAATAATATTTGATTTGGTAATACCCGTTTGACTCATTAGATGAATCATGTTAATTGATTTTTATCAAAATTTTATTGTATTTATTTTTTAAAATTTAAAATATATTATTTTAATTATCTTATAAGTTTAAAATAATGTCATTTGAAACTGTTTAACTTTTAATTCTAGGCTTGATGTGAGATTAATAACTTTGCTAATAATAAAAAGAAAAGAGACCATCTTTCTTAATTATCAATCCAACCTTTTGAATTTTAGACAAAGAATTGTTAACCAGACAGGAGGGTTTGTCTAAAGTATACAGTCAGAGTTATATTATGTGATTGTGATGGAAAGGGAAAACACCTCTCATTGCAATGTTTGGACTTCGGAGTGAAATGAAGTGGGATGCAAGGGGGATGATCCATCCAATCAAAATATTTGATGGTCAAAATGATCATTAGACATCATGTGCTGTAATAATCTTACTCTCAAAAAAGTATTGCCATGGCTACTTTTTCAAGTTTTGGCACGACGAAGATGACACCTTGCCATGTCGCTCACTGTGAAGAATTATGACTCTCTTAGGCTATGTTTCATTTTTGAAAAGTGATTTTTTAATTTATTTATTATTAAAAAAATTAACTAATAAAAAATATTTTTCAATTAAAGAAGAATTTGATAATATTTTTAGAAAAAATATTTTTCTAAAAAAACTGAGCTCTTTTTTTAAAAGTTATGAAAAATTTAGAAATATCATATTATTTGCTAATTATATCAAATTTAGTTTTTAAACTGTTGATTACTTCGTATATATTTTATTTTTAATATTTATTTTTTAATTTCATCTTTTAAAATTTAATTTTTATATTAATTTTGGTTTTTATGTTTGTAATTGTTATTTGTTTTTTTCTTATTATTTTTTATTAAAAAATTTTATTTATCAAATTTGATCCTCATTCTTTTGATTATTACTTATTTTATTTAAAATAATTTATGAAATGTTAATTATTACTATTTTTATTTTTTTATCTTTTATTTTTTAGATTTAATCTTTATTATTTTAATTATTATTTATTTTATTTGAGATAATTTATAAATTTTTTTTTCAATTTCATTCTTATTCAACCTTTTAATTTGTAATATTTGTTTTTTATTATTTTAATTAACTTGAAAAAAATAAAATATTAATAAGATATTTTCCAACTTATTTTTTATTACACTACTATATATCATAAAATAATTTATTTTGTTGAAATTTCTTTTTTAAAAAAACTATTTTTTGATAATCAAACTAATTCTTAGGGTTTGATTAATATCTTGGTAGAGAAAAGACTCCTTGCCCTGTCCATGGCCATGAGCTCACAGTGAGCCGAGTCCATGCGCCTGCTAGCAATCAACACAAAACACTCCTTCCATTCTCGTTGATCCTCGCTGTGTATCTCGACAGCGTGAGCTAGGAAATGTCCAATACCATGATGTCAGGAATTTATCATGGTGACAGAGGCAAGTGATTGCCAGCTTTGTTTGCTTCATAATTGACTTATGATGGGCTAATTAATAATTCGTTTGCGGTTTGGCCTAGCGGTGGAAGGGGCTTGTCTCCTTCCACTGTACCTGGGTTCGAGTCCTGGCATGCACGCCTGTCACCCCCGCGGTGCCTTACGTGCCTACTAGGTTTGCAGGGTATTCAGTGGGCCATGGGGATTAATTGTGGTGCGCGTAAGCTGGTCCGGACACCCCACGTAAAAAAAATAATTAGTTTGAGGCTGAACCGTCCACAAGAACCCTCTAGATGGAAATATACATGTGGGGCCCAGCAATCAATCTTTGATTTTTTGAGTTCTTTGATCATGAACTTGAGCGAATCAGCATCATTCAGCTGGACAACGCAATTAGATTTTACATTCCTAAATTGGAAAAGGATTATAC